>CP137672.1:11641372-11685608 GCA_037976565.1 Mesocentrotus franciscanus | reverse complement strand
GAACCCAATTCAGACAGAAACAACAGATCCTCGTATCTGCTACACTGGAGGGTATACCGGCATCTAAACATGGAAATGCTAGTACTGTGGTAACCATCTTGGTAACCATCGAGAGAGACAATGTGGGTAAAAGCCCCCAATGATATACCAGGGTGCTTCGACATGTGAGATGTTAAGTCACAAATTAGTCTTGCCGTTGTTCACCTTGTGAGTATTAAGTTTTAATAACATATGTTCTGCTTCCAGATGGAATTACAATAAAGGTTCGAATAATTAGCATTAAGAATGTGGAAGCTGTCAAAATGCTTCATTTTTGTAGAATTACCATTGTCTGTTATCTCTTTCCATTTCTTACTATATTGCATAATGCTACCTGGAGTTTTCATTGGTTATACTGTAGATACTTGTACAATACGGTCACTGTCTTTCTCCCTCTATCGGGCACGCCCGCATAATATCTACAGTTTATTTATATTTAAATAAATATAATCGATGCACAAAATATGAAGCAGACATTACAATAGCGGTGAGAAAAAAAGAGTTTTGTACCAGGCCCATCCCGCAGCTCAAAGCTTCATTTCTGTTTGGTACGATCGCTCAAGCATAAAAGCGTGTACACCCATGGAATGAGCAAACACTATTTTGGCAGAGGACGAGTCAATTCTAGACTTAACTTGAACCACTCCTGGTGGAAAATTTTTTGATCTATTTCTGGAAGACTCAAGGAAGATTCACATAGCGATTGGGATATATTAATTCAACTGGTCTTGGGTATATTTTAAAGCCTTATACAGGCGTAGCTCCAGGTAGACTTTTGGAGATTCATACAAGAACAATCATTTAATACGAACATATACTGGATTCTACGAGGAAGTAATATTCAGTTTACTGGTGTACCCATATTGGAGTGTAGAGAAAGATGATAAAGATGGCGGGAAACGTGTGGACACTTCTATCCTTTATGATCGGGATTTTTTCCTTTCTCGTATTATGTCAGGTTCGAAACAGCAACGCGTACCCAACGGGAGCTATTACATCGGCCTGCAGTGAAATGACACCAGATCATGGATTCAGTACTCAGACGTCAGTCAGTCCCTACACCATCTCCGTGAGTCCTGATTTCTACCAAACAGGACAGCAGATGACTGGTAAGTCCTCTTTTCCTCACGTCACTTTAAAGGACAAATTCAAGCCACTTTGTCCCATACGTACTTCCGACCACTTCTAAGACCTAAGTACAGTCAAACTTGTCTATTGAGGCCACCGAAGCAAATAAGTTAAGTGGCCACTGTAGACAGGTGGCCTTTCTAAACAGGTTCTGTAAACCAAATTCATTCTCAAGGGATACAAAATACATGGCCACTATAGACAGGTGGTCTTTATAGAGAGGTAGCCACTGAGATAGGTTTGTGTATCTGATCATTACATTGATTTAAATGCCATACTAGAGCTCAGATCAGACCAAATGACGACGACGATTATATTTTTTAAAATTTATTTTAAACTGGCTGCTTAATACTGTTTGGTAAGTAAGCAACCAGTGGACCATAAATTTGTTGACAATTGGTGTTCAGAACTCCACAGTACCCAATAACGTATGGGAGAATAATGGGACACTAATTGACGAAATGCCTTGGATATTCCCAAAATTACAGGAACAGAGAGATGATGAGGTGGATGCAGAAACTGTTGTGTAATAAGAAACCTTTTGTTCAGCATCAATTGAGAGTACCAGCCCGTACCTAACCCTACCGAACCCTAGTGTCGTCTGATTTCTGGTCGAGGTTACATGGCTCTGGATGGCTTGATTCAGACTAACTGCTTTCTTGGTAATTTTTCCATTTGATACCATTTGTACGGGCTTGTACTCTCAATGGTTCTGGCTTTGGTAGACATAGGCAGATCATAGTTTGCACTGTTGTATTCAACATCCCTGGCCTCTGTACGTACCTGTTTCACCACATCTTCAATTCCATCACTATCATCTGCTTTAACCATCTTCAGTGTGTTTCCGACAGTCCCTCTAAATCCAATGACTGAAGCACAACCATCAATGCGTATAATGACCCCGTCATTTCCTAGACATTTCATGAGGTTCGACAACATTGCCTTGCGCCCAAGATCACCACCACATTGGACGTACAATTCGTGAAGCCCAATAGAGTTCTAAATAATTGATATTCTACAAATATGCTAATTAGGCTTATTAGTACAATAATTACATATTAAGTCAATTGCATTACTTAAAAATATAAACTGATGAATTCATCATCATGGAAAACCCTGGAAAAGTGATATTATCCATGCTTTCAGGCTTCCTGGATTAAGATTAGCACCATTATTATATATTGCACATATATATGCTAATTAGATTATTATGCTAATTAGGCTAATTATACTACATCTACATGGAATATATTCTCATGAATTAATTATTAGTCTTGCAAAAGTGACTTACAATGTTGCATTGCACCATTTTTTGGCTATATAGATAAACAATGACAAAGAAGTCCATATATTGTACATATGCTAATTAGCTCATTATGCTAATTATGCTATTTAAGACAATTGCATTACTTAGAAATAAAAACTGGTGTCATAAATGAATTCCTCGTCATAGCAAACCCTTGAAAAGTCGTATTATCCATGTTTTCAGGCTTCCTGGATTAAGATTAGATACATTATAACATTTTGCACATATGCTAATTAGATGTTTATGCTAATTAGGCTATAAGAAAAATTGCCCAAGGTTGCCAAGCTGGCAACCAAGCTGAATTTACTTCAATACCCATCTAGAACACAAATCGCCAAAAAAACCTTGTACTTATCAACTTTTCCAGGTCATGTACATGGTATATGATACCGTCTACTGGACTAGTGGCAAATGCAGATTAATTCCTTGCCAAAGGACATTAATGCCGTCTCGGCGATCGAACCCACGACCTTTGCATTTGAAGTCTAGTGCTTGAACCACTCAACTACGACACCATGTTTTAATAAGCTGTTCATTGACCTTATTGACATTGTTATCAACTTAAGTAAGATCTTGTAGAATAGTACACATTTCACTTTTGTGTCATTTTAATGTGGGGAATAAAACGTCCCTTTAAAAAAATGTAAATGATGAATAAACACGCACCTTTTCTAATTAGTCTGCTCTATGAAATTTCATGAAATATATGAGGACATATTATTTGCCTCCTGATCTGTTCAAATTTAATTTCTGATTCGCTTCTAATGTAAAGTCTACGTCATATATTATCATTACTATTATTGCAATTCTGTCACATTCGTGTCTTTCAAACTCATCACGTTGTCTGAAAACATGTTATTGATTATAAATGCAAATAAACAAACCACATCTCACGTGTAAACATCAAGCATGAAGCTTTGGTAATGCCACACACTGTTGATTCATTTGACTTAATGCAAGTAAATGTGACATGCAAGAATGATAATATCTTCTGATCCTTTCACATATGAGCGTGAAACCTTACCAGGCCTGTAAACCGTTCACAATCAAAATATAATGTGGGGATAAAGAACTCATGAGACAAAACTAAATTGGCATGCCGGCATGCGCCTAAAAATACTGAACTACTGTATATCAACATAGTGATTATTTAAGAAGGTGGGACTACTATTTTAGACCGCTTAGAAGAAGAAAAAAATAAGTCCGCATCAGATGAATTCATTAAAACAATGTACATGTATTCGTGTAGTATTTGTTAAAGGGATAGTTGAGTTCTTGTTTAAGACCGCAAATGCCTTCAAAGTGCATGGTTATTGCTCTTATTCTTATTTTTGACATTTATAGTGCCCTTTTAGAACCTAAAAGTGATATTAAGGTACTTTTAGACCCCATTATTTGTGAATTTAGATTGAATACGATCATACCAATTCAGCTCCACTTTAAAAAGAAATCCGGTGATCGTTACTTAATTAATAATAACAATACACGGGCCGGCTGGTTGTGCGTATTATAACCAACACGAAAAAGCAAACAAAAAGCCAATATTGGCATTGGCTGAAATAAAACGTATAAGGCGCTATCTCGTTTTTCAACGGCTGATTCAAAATAACCGAATATTTGTGGGGCACCACAAATATCAGATATGTTATATTTATGGATATTTCAGCCGTCTCTGAACCGATTTTGATCACACAAAGATGATTTTGTCATTTAAATTGTATATTCTTTCAAATTTGACACTCAGTTTTTCATTATTAAAAAAAAGTATTTTGTGTAGCGCCATCTGCAACAAAACTCAACTATCCCTTTAACGGTCGATCACACTGACAAAAGAGGTTCAAAAGCATTTTATAGTATCGTACTTATTTTCCACTGAGTCTTCTCTTGAGGTGGGGGAGAAAAAAAAACATTTCCAAAGCTATTCAATGTCTAGTTTATTCGCTTCGTCGATCTTGTTCAGTATCTATCACGCACACACCGCACCAACTTTTGCCATTTGAATTGTGTCTCATGTGTCGATGTGAATGGAGTGCTTTTACACACCTCGGGGCGTATCATGAATTTATGTCTTTCAGACAGAAATAGAACCACCTGGATTTCAATAGATCGTACAAGAAAGCAAATAATCTATTTTGTGATGACGATTGGAGAAGTCATTGAGCCGTGCTCTCTGATCTAACCAAGACGTTATTCTAAATATTTGATTGCGTTGTAGAGGAGAATAATATTGTGTTGTGAGGTTTTCAAATCATCGAATATCATAGAAAATGTATTGACTAAATCGAGCAGGAAATCATAATTAAACAACCAAACCACTTGAAACCAAATATGGGTACATGGAACTAAACAAAGCCTGTGATGTCAAGCTTTAGTCCTAGATTGTAAAATGTATCTGGTTTTGTTCGGGGAAAATGAGAGCACCTCAAGAATAATCATTTTATCGGGATGTGCCAGATAACTATAAAGGTAAACATTCCACATGGAAACAAAATCGATGGTTAAGCTCACAAATTTTCTTATAATGATAATAACAATAATAATAATAATAATAATAATAATAATGATAATAACAATAATAACAATAATAATAATAATAATAATAATAACAATAATAACAATAATAATAATAATAATAATAATAACAATAATAACAATAAAAATAATAATAATAACAATAATAACAATGATAATAATAATAACTAGAAATGTAATTCGTCATGAGGACGAATTAGGTGGTCTGTTATGTAATCTGAATAACTGATCTTGTAGAAAATTGTCTTAGCTACAACATATCAAAATTTGGAAGAAAATCGATCCATATTTACAGATACAATCAATTTTCCATAAATATGCTGACGTCATAATATGCAAATTCGTATTTTGAGTTCCAAGGCCAAAGGGCAAAGGGCAGAGCTAATGAAAATTAAGGAACATTACAAGACATAATAGAACGAGAACGAGAACCAGAGGCGGGAGAGGTAGAGGGTGAGAGAGAAGAAAAAGAGAAGGGCAGAGGCAGAGGGAGACAGAGCAAGAGAATAAGAGGGAGGCAAGGCAAGAGGTCGAGGTAGAGGGAGGCAGAGAGAGAGGGAGAGGGTAAAAGAGTAGAGAGATATATATGCAGAGACAGAGCAAGAGAAGGAGAGGGGCAAAATAAGAGAGAGGAAGGGAAACAGAGCAAGAGAGAGGAGAAAGAGAGAGATGCAATGGAGAACGATGCATTCAATATATCCAGCATAAATAGAATTTAATATAGAGAAAGAGAGAAGTATAGACAAGTAAACAATTCTATGTCCACGGGAGAGACGTAAACATGCATATACCTTGGCTGAATAACTGAAACGTACAAACGTCTGGGAAGGAGACTAGCAAGGTGATTTGATATTGTAGCAGAGTTGGGAGATAAACCCTATATTAGGTTTAATACCAGATTTCCCATAGGGTTGTACTCAAACGATTGACATTCTTCTCCCATAGATATAACACGCAAAATTAGGCATTTTATTACATTGTTTGTGATTGTATATGATAATATGTTATAATAGTCGAAGAAGATCATAAAATCAAATTTAAAACGACGGCAAAAAAAAAAAAAAAAATGACCCACCAGGAATCGAACTTGGGTCGCCGGAATGGGAGGCAAGTGCTATGACCACTATACCAAAATAATCCACATAGACATTACACGTGAACGGAAAATGGAATTCTCAAATCCCACTTTGCAAGTGAAATATGAGCATGATCCCGGCATCTGATCGAAAAATAAAGGGCACACTTGTGATAGCTTATTGTCTCAGCTACAACATACTCAAAGCTCAGCAAAACAAAACTAAAACGACGGAGATATTGCTCGCGAAAGACGGGAATGTAGAATCCAGTTTTGAGAAAAAGTCATGTCCCATAGAGAATACACGCAAAATGTGAAAAATTGACATGCCTCCTTTAATCGCAAAAATACGCCATGATGCCTTTGTCAAAATGAAAAATCGTGGAACTGCATTTGTAGAGAATTGTCTCAGCTAGAACAAATCAAAATTTGGAAGAAAATCGATCAATATTTACAGAGATACAATCAATTTTCCAAAAATATGCTGACGTCATAATATGCAAATTGAAATTTTGAGTTCGGAGGCCATTATGATGACGTCATGAGTTAATTGAGGGTCAAATGAGACATGAAATCATATCTCCGACTCATAATCTATCCAAATATGAAAAAAATTGGGAGTTCCCATCCATTCTGAAGAGTTACAATCAATTTTGTATAGGCATGTTTTTGCCCATATATGCTATGTATTACAAGAGATCGCGCGCACGGACATGTTTCTTGAACGGACGCTCATTCCGTTATTAATGGTCATAAAAGGATAAACATGGTATCAAATTGTTCAGAAAAAAATGAGGAATATCATGCCAAAAAAAATATAGGAATTATGTTGCGTTCGGCCGTCACGAACGAAAACGCGCGCGCATTCGTGTGTGCGCGTTTTTTTGCGAAATGCTTAAAATGGCCTGAAACGTATCCAAAATGAATTTGAGACGATTTTGAGCATTTTGAAATTTTGCACGCGCGCTAACGCGCGGACGTACGCATGCGCGCGCTTTTTTTGACTTGAAATTGACCGGACGGATATTGACCTTGATCCTGATAAATATGAATGAAAAATGACTTTCCGTTATGAAGATATGATCATGAGTTGATTTTCAGAAAAAATCACAAAATGGCGCCTGGATGACGTCATGAAGACTTGATGACCTTGAAAATGTTCCTGTCACGTCTTATGGCAATGACCTATGACTGTGCCAAAATTGAGAGACCCGGGGGACGAGGAATTCTTTGCTACATGGCAACGGCCGGGTTTTGACCCATTCCGTCCCGCCATCGACCAGGAAATCGTAAAAAAACGATGTAACACGCTCATGAATATTATGCATGACCTGTTGCATGCATTCATGAGCCTCGAACTGTTTCGATCCATTGCCCCTAAAAATTGTTTTTGTTCTAATTTGATATTATTCTAACAAAAAATATTCAAAAAATTACGAATATGTTTTTATTCTGTTTATACAGTTAATAACAATTTGATAATACGGAGATATACAATCACTCAAAAGCAACGACCTAGCTTATACTTTTGAGCAGCACAGTCTGACCTTTATCTATTAATTGTCTGTTAAAATCAGAAATAAACATTTTGTTTTTTGTTTGGCAAATGTTTAGCAAATACATGATATGTTAATAAAATATTTAGTAATATATTTTTATAATCCTGATTATATTGAATATATGCAAAAAGTAACAAAAAAAGTTTCAATAGTGTAATTGGCAACCAATATAGCTCTATATGGGGCATATCCACGCCATATCCATATCGTTCTGTCGCGACTTCGGAGATTTATTACATCGACTCACATTTTAAACTCTACTTCATCTATTACGGGCCCTGAGTGTTGATGCAGAATTCGCAAACAGTAAGTTCACACACTCCAAAATCAATTGCATTCTATACAAATTAATGAGTATCGTTGACGTTGTCAACATTTCTTTAGACAAATTTACTGCGGTGGATTGTGTGGTTGCACTTGCACTTTGGCTGGATGCACTATGCACGACGCGTTGACGCCGCTGCACTGTGTAGGCCTAGGTGACCTGTGCAGCTGTGTGGTGGTTGTTGTGTTGTGTGTTAGCAGGTTAGTAGACTCTGAATAGTAAACATGCATGCACGTACTAGCTCAGCTCACTGGCATTGGGCTTGCGCAAATTTGTTGTTGTGTAGTCATGATCATGATGATTGGCGGTAGGGTCTATTTCTAAAGTTAAAACATGCATGCATGAGGTTTTTGTGTGTTGTTAGTGGCCCTCACATCTTTACTTTTACCGCTTAAATTAAAGGGATCCGCGATATCCGGTAACTTTGTCTCAGATTCTGAAACAAAATCCTGGATTTAGCTCATGCTGCAATGGTAATTATAAACCTTTAGCTTTAGCCTTAGGTCAGTCAGGCCAGGAACCCCATAACTTTTACAAGCCGATCGCCTGTCTGATTATCAAGATATGATTGGAAATCGAAACCAAATTTTGCGTTTTTCTAACGGTTTTCATAACACTATGAGTGCGGTAAAACCGGTCACTCAAAGATTTTTACTTTTTTGAGGCACTTGATCATTTTGAAGCGAGATTTTTTTGGGCTTCAATATTACGCCATATCACAGACACTGATACCACGTAGGGTCGTGCATCTCAGATTTAACATTGTTAAACGATGCCTTTAATGCCTTATGAAGTTATGACTCAATTATGTACTGTACACTCTGTAGTTCTGATTTCTGACGGCTGCTGAAATGCTTGGCCGGCCCTAGACCGAAATTTTCTGTCTCTTTCGTTCGTTAGCCTCTGATTTGGAATTGGGTAGTGTCATTATTATAGTATTAATGACTGCTTTGAGAGAAATAGTTGTTTTATACGCTCAAGAGAAGGTTACAATTGTGCTATTGCCTGAGGCGTGCCGAGGGCAATAGCCCAATTGTAACCTTCCCGAGAGCGTATAAAACAACTATTTCTCGAATATTAAAGCAGTCATTAATACTTTTATATGCCGAAAAAAGATTCAACTTACCAATCAACTGGTAGAACAGGAAGAGCAGAAATAAATAGTTGAATAACTCGTTGAATAACAGTAACAGTAGAACTCCGTAAAAACTCAGTAACTCCGTAGAAAATAACTCCATAAAACTCTGTAACTCTGACTGCAAGCCTATTTCAGATGTTTACTGTGCAGTTGTTAAAGTTAAATGTAGGGGCTTGCACCTGCTGACTGGAAACATGGGCATGGCTAACACAAATCGGATTGGCGCGCCGCCCACCCAGGCGCGCCTCGGGGTGATGGCAGGGGATTCAACTTTCTCGCGAGCGTATAAAAACAGCCAGTCCTCGAGTATTAAAGCAGTCGCTATCGTACGAATTATCACAATAATCTACCAAGAATTCTTACCTAAGGCTTTTATTGAGTAAAGATTGGTTAAAACATCACAGAAAATCTGAGACACTGTCTGTTAATCTTTGCTAGCAAAATGACTGAAATTTTCAAGCAATTAAAAAACCTAAAATGTAGCGACTGAATTATCGCACAAATGTAAGGTGTCCGCGCTCGCACAAACCAGTTTTTAACACGTAAACCAATGGGGACCGCAGTAAGACTGAACTATTTTCCCGGTAACTGGAATTTTGCCGGGATTTTACCCTAGAACTGTTACATGGGTTTCGCATTTTTCGTTTATTTACGGGAATGGTTAAAACCACGACAGCAAATTCGACCAATCTGATGGCTGGATTTCTTAAGTGAGGTATATAAATCATTATATCATGTAAACTGAAGAAAAAAATATTGTATGTGCTGTTTATATAGTTCAATATTGTTATTGTTACTTTTCATTCATTTCATTTACAGTCCTCCAAGACTTCAACACCGACAACTAGGAACCCAACGTCAAGGGCGATGCCAAGTACTTCAAATTTTTCGCATGACCATAATTACACAAAAGACCCAGAACCTGCAATGCCAATGCTTCAAACTGACCTTCAGTCAACACCAACAAGTCAAGAATCACCTTACTCTGCAAGGAGATATAGTTCAAGCTCAGGGGTATTCTTCATAGGACAAATGCGATTGAGATGACAATTCAATCTTACGACCAGAACTAAATGTGCATTATGCAGCTGCATACAAACAAAATACACTGCATATAACTATCATTACTCTTGTCTTATTAAAAATGTAATTAAACATAGTAAAAACCATCATGATAATGATAATTGATATTTATGTCTACTTTTAACATTTATTATAATACTCAGCCTATTTCTTGCTTTTCCAAAGTATTGTTTAATGTTTTCATATACATGTATGATGTATCATACTGTTTGATAATAACAGTATACAAACATTATTTAATAAACTGAAAAACATACGTCTATGACTGTGTCGTTAAATTTTCATTATGCACCTAAATTTATTGCATATACCCTTCATACATAACTCAGCTATCAATAACAAGATGATGTGTATGTCATGATTAATGCTACTTGCTCATGAGTGTCTGAGTGAATTTGTGTCCATCAAATATTTTTTTGCTGAAGCAAAGTAATTATAATTCGCACATAAACTAAGAAAATAGCAATACAGAATAACACTAAAATTATTCTTTCTTTTCACCTCTTTCTCTTTCTCTTTCTATTTATCTCTCTTATGTCCGCTCTCTATGTATCGCTCTCCAATTCCCACTCTTCCACTTTCTGTACTATTTATTATTTATGTTCATACATATACTTCTTTGCTCCTCTCTCTTTCTTCATCCTCTTTCTCTCTCTCTCTCTCTTCCTCCCATTTCTCCCCCTCACTCGCATCCATTCCCCCCTCCCTCGCCTCCATTTCCCCTACCTCTGTCTCTCATCCCCTCTCTGCTATATAGTGTTAAACTGAGTATTTGTGGTAAGGTACATGTGTAGACGTCCTATATATGCGTGTGTAAAAAATGTGTGTTGTTCATGGGGAGGAGGACGGAAAGTGGAAGAGGGTGTAAAAACCTGTTTGTGCGTATAATTTTCATTTGCATGTTCCTTTTAGCAACTACCCATGTGTCAATAAAAATATAGTTTAACAAAATGCAAATGTGTTTATAAAGAAGACAATGAGTTCATCCATAGTGCATCTGAACAAAAATCAAAACATTTGTACTCTCCATTATATGGAAATATGTTGACATATACTTTCAAGTCCAACATGGAACCCGATATATTGCTCAAGTTTGCGTGTATGCTACAATCTCGATCAACTTGAAATAGGCCTATAAAAGTATAAATTACTTTTAAATAATCATCAAAACGTTTTTTTTTCAAAGGGTAGTATATAAAAATGCGCAAATTCGGTTGATCTCCAAAAAGGAGCGCTGAGGAATTAATATGGAAGCGGCGCGTGAAGCGCATTCCTTAAATTCGCGCATTAATATGGAACTTTCGCGGCGGGGAACGCGAACACGTTAGCTAAACCGGCGCGTTTCAACCCCCCCCCCTAGAATCCCGTGGATTACCCACGGGTCCTGCTAGTAGTGATATAATGTAAGACCTAGCACTACAGTGTGTCACAGAAAGAAAATTTCATGGCAGACATTTTGTATTATAATGAATGATTTCCTTGATGAGATACATATGTATAAAAATCTCTGTTTTCCTTCCTATATTAGATGCACGTATTTCCGTATGACACCTCATGCGAAAAGAAATGAATGAGCTTACCGTTAAAACAAGTTTCTACCGGTTTCCCTTTTTCTGGGACCAGTGTATAATTCATGCATCGTGCTGCATTAGTCCTAGGTATGTGCTTTGAGATGAATTGTATTATGTGCTTCTTATTCACTAAACTAAAGGGGAAATCAGTTTTAAAATAACTGCGTCGGTATTTTTTTTTTCAGTCACAATTTCGAGGAACGCCAACACCCCAGCTTTGAAGGGTATTCTGTTGCAAGTTCGTCGAGCTCTACCTTCCACTGGCAGCGAGCAAATCGTCGGTACATGGTCGGTAGCGGGCACCACGGATTTTCAAACGCTGGCATGTAACGGTGCTGATTCGGCTGTTACGCATACTAATAGGAACGACAAACCAGATACTTTTCAATTGAACTGGACACCTCCTGATCTCAACGGAGTTGATATCTATGTAACGTAAGTAGGCCTACAATACAATGCTAGCTCAAAGACTTTCGAAAAATCAACTGTAGGGCAATTTCATGACCCTTTGTCATGCCCCGTAGAACTCATGTTGTGATTACGTAACTAATGTATCATTGTAATATTCGCACATTTCAAATCTGACGTACATGGCCATTGGAATTTCCTAATGATGCTTTTTCTTAAGTAGTTGCGCCCTTCTTCAATGCGATATTTGGTCAACTGTTGAAGTTAGGAGGTCAGTTATACGCCATTCACACCAATGAGGCCGACTCCAAACCGACAACGGACCGAACAAAACATGAAATTACTCCGTATCCAAGATTCCGTCGGTTTGGAGTGGGGATGAAGGAGTAGGTTTGGCGATGTGACTGAAGGATTAGTGCAAGAGATCGACCAAAGGGGTAACTTTTGCCAGATAATGTGACGTACGCCCAACATATTTCTAATCATAATAATCTACAACTGACGCCCCTGTTCCGACAAGGCGCGGTAAAGTACTTAAAAATACAATATCAAAATATCACTCGCTTCATTAATATATAGTTGTGCACTGGAATGACCATTTTCCTTGTGTTGTATTGTAATTTCTATTATTTGAATTAGTGATGTATTTATAATCATGTTCATGGCATCTTCAAATGCTAAATTTACCTAATGAAGATGAAAATTTTCTCTTAGAGTTAGACGTAAGATAATATCGAAAATGATTGACACACTTCATTTAACGCTAAATATATTACTCATTGCGGATGTAGTATCGAAAATAATATCGCTAGTGATATTCGTTTGTCTCGCAATGTGGTCAATAAGGAATCTAAAAGATCTCGACGTTTCGTGCGCCGCTGCAACACTTCGTCAGGTGATAAAAACTAACGTAAGCAAGGGTGTTTTATACTCTACGGGAGGACCGGCGCGACGGTCCATAATTCGATCGATAATCGGAACAATAACGCACAAGGCCTATTGGCCGACGCACACGGTGCTCGACCAATCAGCAGGCCGCTGGTTCGGCTAATTATGCAAATGGCCTAATGGTCGACGCTTCATTTACTTCGAAATGGAGATGAATGTTGAGAGCTTATTTTTTCACATGAGATGTTTTTTCTTCCTTTATTCATCTGCACTATAAGGGCAACATTTGTACAGACAAGGCAAGTCTTTTGGGTTGCAGAGAGGACAATCAATATTCAACGTAAGTCATGTTTTATGTCCTGAATTTAAAACCGCAATTCGCAGAAATGTAAGAAGATCCCATATGTATGAAATTGAAATATTCTCAATTAGGAAGCGATAATTCAACAAGCATTTGAGTTGTATGATTTGAAATCAATCGTAGGTGTATACATGTCTTTGTATTTCCTTCAATTTTCAAACTAATTCTCTGGTTCTTTGTGGTAAAAATAATGTACGTCCCACGAATTAGCATGTCCTTGTGACTAGACGAAATGTGTTGTCAAAGAAAAAAAAAAAATCGTTAGCACAAAATAACTAAGCTTGGTGCCTTACTTACCCGTTTATTATGCGAAGAAAGTGTAAAAAGATAACGTACATATTTTTTTATGTACGAATCACTCACTGTATAACCTAGAAAGGAAATGTAGAAAAATACTATTTCGCTAATAGTTGTAGCACTCACTTTAATCCCACCAAAGAGTAATTTTGATATAGTTTGGTACATTCTTGGCATACAGGGCGTCACTAGCCGAAGGGGGGAGGGGGTAATTTTTGGACAAAGTTCCAAATTTTCCAAGAAAGAAAAATGCCGACAACTGGTCTTCAGATTTCTAAATTCATCGACAGATTGTCACATTTTCCTTATTAAACAATAAAGAAATGTAAGATGCCACATTTTTTTGTGTGATTTACCGACAGAACATGAAAGTTAAACATTTGTCTAAGTAAAATCTTTAAAGGGGGTATCACGCTTCTCCTCCTATTAACGCTCCTGGTAGCATATTACATAACCTAGTACAGCCGCAAGAAAATAGGCAAATTAACATTTTTTTTCCATCACTCACTGCCTGCCCTCATAATTTAAGCTCATTTATTTTTGTTATTGTTCATGAATTCAAGTTCATTTCCTTCAAAATCACACAAAATATGATGTAATCTTTTACACCAAAAAGAGACTGGTAAATACATTAACTTGATTACATCATAACATGAATGGTTTTAGGACCCCTTAAGAAGCTAAGCTTGTGAGCGGGCCCCTATTGTCAACAAAATATATACATTAACAATATGGTAAGGTGAATAAAAAGAATGTAACGTATATACAAGGGATGGAATTACTAAGCTACAGAATATAGAACACACAAATAATTCACACACGCGCGCGCGCACGCACACAAACATACACGCACACACACACACACACAGCAAACATATACTGATGAGTAGGTCCTTAGTGGTCAAAAAGCATTTGAGAATGAAAAATTATTAAGATACAAAGAAAAATTATGTCAGTCTTCCAAGTAGGTATGTTTTAGATAACCTTCTAAACCTAGAAAGAGTTGTACTATTTTGTATATCATCAGGCAAACTGTTCCATTCTTGAATGCAAGAGATATGGAAGGAGGTCAGAGTGATATTTGTTCTTGCAAAAGGCTGATGAATAAGACCCCTTTGACGTATATTATAATTATGAATTTGTGAGTTCTGACGGAATAAATCTTTTAACGTACATTCATGAGGCATAGACTGAAGTTTAAACATAATGAAAACTTTGAAAATTTTGACCCGAAATTGGACATTAAATTCCTTGCCTCACGCAACGCACACTTACCAGCGACCCTGTGACCTTTGTTTGCATGTCTTTGTTTGCGAAAAACAACCAACGTTGCAGCCCCGGCCGGCTCGGGGCGCTATCTATTATACAAAATAGGGGCCCGTGACCGCTGTACTTCACGTAGGAACTTTCAGCCCGAAATCACAGAGATTCACGATTTCTTCATGCACATGTAATACAATTACATATTTCTTTTCTTGCGTTACCACATCCCTCTTCCTTTGCCATTAGGCCCCACTCTCTTATATTCGTAATCTCGTGACATTTCACCTGTTTTCTTCCTAGTTCTCTGACTCTTATAATGTCCATATCAGACCATTACCGTACATATAATTACACGTGTGGGGCTGACTGTAAGCTCGTGCAACGATATTTGTCATCTGCAACTATTATGACTAAATCAAGAGTAATTGAATGAATTTTACTATTAAAGAATACCTAAATATCAAACATTGATTCACCCTTGATAGTTACGATAAGGTATCACTTAGCATCAAACTACTAATTCAGTGTTATTTTCGATGAAAATCACAGGTACCAGGAGGAACTAACAAAACAAATCACGGCACAATATACACGTGAAACCGCGCGCCCCTTTTTTTGTTGAATGGACTGCACTGATTATTTGTGAATGAATACTTGACGTCACAGCCTCAGATCTCTCTGATGTGACATAAATTTTAATGGAACTACAAATTTCAAATAAAAAAACGCGACGAAGATATTCAACCCAGGATGATGAGTGTAGCATCGTTGGAAAGAAGAAAACCTCAACAATCAGAATCTTTTCGCCCAAAAGTGAGGCGTTCCCGCGTTTTTCGATTTACATAGAGTGAAATAAAAAGAGGGTCAGCTTTGTTGGCTTTTCCACATAGCGATTGCTCTGTTCTTAATGCGTAAGAATAAATTCAAGGCAAAATCGCGTCAAAGTTATAGAATCTTCCGAATCATTAAAAATATTATTGCAAAATTTGATGTTTGAATTTTTATTTGCTATTCGCCCCAGACCGATTCCATCCGCATTTATTGTTACATAAAGCTTTAAATAAAAATTGCACCATAAAATTGAAGGACTTTATGTGTTATAACGACGCACGCACATGCTCAAGTTCAATCTGTGAACGGATGTCCCTCAGTTTTCTTTATAATTATTAATGTAGATATTGAATTTGTTTTGTATTCATAGTTCGTAAAACAGATTTCATTAATCACAAAATGTACTAATGTATGTTATTAATATATTAATATATTTATTTTGTGCATAAAATATGTATTATTTTATTGTGTTAATTGACTCGTAATCCTGAGAACTGAAAAGTAGACCCTTCCTGTACTTCTAAGAATAATGTTTGTATTTAGGTAGTGCCAGCATATTGCACAACCCTTTGTTTCTCTGTTTTATTTGTTTGGTAATTCCGTTGGTTATGTCTGCTTTCGTCTCGCTAACAATGTTACTGTTCTTCTACTTTTTGTTTCTCTCCCTCTCTCTCTCTCTCTTTCTCTCTCTCTCTGTGCATGGCGTGTGTGTACATACACCTTTTAACTTACTATTACTCTGTGCACAACAAAAATGTGCTGTACGCTAGTGGAGACATGCAACGCGAACGGTGCCAATCTATGTGGTGCTAATGGTAATTGTCAGAGTGTTATAGGAGGTAGTATCAACTGCATCTGCGAGGAAGGATACACCGGCACCCTGTGCAGAAGTAATTCAATTTTATTTGTATCCGTTAGTATTAACTCAGTGGTACTCATAATGCAGATATATCTGATGATACTTTTCCTATTTCACACTAACATAGATGTAATATTATTCTAAATTTAAAATATAATTGAGTATAATAGGCTCCTTCAAGGCCATAAGATTTGTCAAAAAATACGAGTCTTTAAGCCCGTTTTGCTACAAAGATACGCATGCTACCCATAGGGTTTCAACAAGAAACGAATTATCGTATCAGAATAACACGACTCTTTATTTATTCAATTCAAATTAACATTTATTTAGCCTTTCTTATTTTTTTCCGCTTTTCGTGTTGTTAGCGCTGAATGATATTCGACAACTTTACTTGCGTAACTCTTTTGGACATTCCTATTAATAAATTATTAATCAGGGTAATGTGAAGTGCATAATATATTTGTTCTTATTAAGAAGTTTTGGGTTATCATTTAGCATGTTTTGCATTCTTGTAAAATGGCGCCTGACCGGAACCTCCCTAAGGAGATGAACTTTTGCACTATCATGTGCGGAATAGCAATTGAATCAATTGTCCGGGATAATGATAAATATTATGTAATTACGATGCCTTAAGCGCTAAAAAAATGTCACTTTATTATTATTCTACAATAAAATCATTATAATGTATTATCCTTTGTCAAACCCCTAAGTACCGCCACCATCTGACCCTTGTGACCCTAACCCCTGCGGTCCCGGGGGTACCTGCATCCCAAATGGAAATGACTTTACTTGTAACTGTCCAGCTCTAACTAGCGGAACAAGATGTGAGGTGACATGTGAGTGTGCCTTAAGGCGTTTTTTTTTTGTATAACTTTGATCAAACCTTGAAATGGTAAAGAAAAATGTAAGACTTTTCGTTATGTCTTACATGAAGAATAACACGATTCTTTATTTATTCAATTCACATTAACATTTTTTGAGCCTTTCTTGATTTTTTCCCCATATCATGTTACCGCTGAATGATATTTGACAACTTTACTTGCGTAACTCTTTGGGATGTTCCTTTTAATAAATTAATCTTCAGAGATATAATATATTTGTTCGTATTACGAAGTTGCAAGTTGCAAATGGGACATAGTACCTTTAAGGGCTTAAAAGATGTCACTGTTATTATTCTACAATAAAATCATTATTATGTATCATCGTTTGTCCTACCCCTAAGTAGCGCCCCAACTGACCGTTGTGACCCTAACCCCTGCGTTTCCGGGGGTACCTGCATCACCAACGGAAGCGTCTTTACTTGTAACTGTCTTTAAGTGGGAAAATAACGACTATTAGTTGTCGAATCGACTTAAGTGCAACCAATACAGTAAGTAATAGTCTGATTTTCAGACCATTGTACCAAATGGTCGTACGAAGTTTGTGCTGCGCAGAGATTCAATCAGTTTAATTTTGGCCATTACAAGAAGGGTTATTGATGTAGACAAATGCCCATGTACCCTTTACAGCTCATTTCATGTATGTTATTACCAAAGAAGAAATAAGCCAGTCAGTCACTCAATAGTGTCTGACAGTGAAGTCTAGCAAGTGAACGGGTTTCCTTGCATAATTTGAATATTAGGACACTGCTATACTTTAAATTTCACAGATAGGACATACATGACATATTCATATTCCCTGTAAAGTTCTACATAATTTGATGTTGGCTGCAAAAGGGACATGGTATCTTTAAGGATGAGGAAGGTTAAGCCTTTGAAAATATATATTTTTGAAGCTAATGCACCTGTTCAATGAAACGATGATCATAATGTAACAATTCTAACATTACTTTAAGAAAATTTTCGAAAGAACTTATGTTATTACACTTCAACCTGTATTCCCGGCCCTAGCTTAACATACGTATCAAGTACATTTTTTGAAGTTCTACTTCATAGTGCTCCCAGCTTATTCCTAGCTACACTTGAGTAAGCATAATTTTTTCAAGTTCCCTTCCGAATCAGCGTTCTTGTAAGTGATCAATTTCTCTGTGGTTCCTGCTTGTATCCTCCTGAATATCCTCCATTTTTATCCTTGCGAGTTTTAATCACTGGTATACATAATTGCCTATGTAGTGATGACTCCTTGCAATTCGGATCCGTGCTTCAATGGAGGAACCTGTACGAACTCTGCTGATGGTACAACCCACACATGTTCCTGTCCTCCCCCTTTTGCAGGACCCACATGTCATACAGGTAACTTGATGGCCGTCTAAACTATTTACACACTCAAACCTCAGTCACACCAATTAAACCGACACCAGACCCAACATAAAATCATATTACACCGATCAAATGGCCTGGAGTTGGTCGGTTTGGAGTCGGGGAGGAGTCAGTTTGGCGGTTTGACTGAAGTATAGCGCCTCTTTCATTCATTTCACTTATTATCAAAATTTCATAAACATTGCGTTTCACCATTTCAATAACTATACATTTGTTAAATGAAGCCAACAAATAGCAAAAGATAGTCAAGGTAAATAAAAACCAGTTTACATGTAAATGAATGGCAAATTAAGGTTAAAAAAGAAACCCAGACGAGACTTTAGGGTGAAAATCTAGAATCTAGTCAAAGAAACAGCACACCATGGGGTGCAACATGCAGAGATTTAGGGTACAACTAGTACATCAGTTACCCTCACCGTGCTTATTTGCACTTTTTTTGGTTCAATGCTGCACCCTTCTTAGGCAGACTTCGTCTGGGGTGCAAGCTTACACCATTTGTGGTGCAAATTTGGACACCAAGAAGTGATTGAGGGGGTACTGCTATTGTACCGTATCTGGATTAAAGTTTGAAGCTTCATTTCTTATTGTGTAAAAACTGCATCCATAGTGCTGATTCACTAATCATTATTGTGTACGTTTGTGCCGTTATCTAGTAGTTTACAGGTGCTTTCAACGTTTACTGTCCAGTTTTGTAAATACATTTATTATCCTTACGTTTTCAGAGTCTTACCTTCGACGTTTATTGTGATCATAAGTAATATGGAATCCAATAACCGTCTCAGTGCGCTATTGTAGTTATCATTTGTATGCCCATACCTCAAAGGTACATTTAAGCTTTGAATATATCTGCATTAAATCGGTGCATAGCACCATTGATTTTTAAACTTTTAATGCGTTATGGTCTTAACGCTTCAAAATTTATTCATATTTTTCATCAATATTAATTCAAAAAGCGATAGTCCGTCTAAATTGAAAGGCCTTTTAGGTAGAATATATATATATTCACTGTGTAACAGGTAAACATTTTACTTTCAACCCATTTGCCTTGCGTATTCATAAAAATAGATCCATGTGCCAATAACTCGTGTGAAAATGGAGCTACCTGTAATCCAGTGCCTAACTCTTTGAACTACACGTGTGGTTGTGTGATTGGATTCTCGGGAGAACAATGTGAAACAGGTCTGTATTTCAAACAGGAAACTAATTAGACATTTTAATCTAGAAATATTGTTATTCTTACGTTGTCCCGGTTCATATTTTTTGCACATGTTTCTCTCTACAACCTTCATAATTATACTGTATAATTTCCATGACCAAACCGAAAACCCATAATCACGTCATACTGAAGCTATTTACATATTCTCTTCTTTTTTAATGTAAAGTTGCAATTAGAGATAGTAATATTAATTCATGTTACTTAAAAATAATTAATTCCATTAACAATGATGTAAATTATGCTAGATTGTATTAAAAAATGTAACAGTTATATTTCTAAGATGATAGGGCTTTGCTCCCTCCGTCCTCATTAACGCTTTGTCCTATATATCTGTATATATACGCATAGATCAATGTGTTAACAGCTTTTGTGAAAACGGTGCTACCTGTATTCCCGTTCCCGAGTCTTTAAACTTCACTTGTGATTGTGTGACTGGATTTTCTGGAAAAAGATGTCAAACAGGTGTGTATTCGCGGTGCATTTCATATTTCTATCGAAGGAGAATTGGAGCCGGGCGTAATTTTCTTCTATAACGAAGATTTAATTTGCTTTAGACTTAAAAACCGAAAAACCCGACATTTAAAATTTAGTAATGCAGCTATTTAGAACTCGATGTCTTTTTAGTTTTTTATTGAAACATATCATGGAAATGAAGATTGATTGAAAAATAATAGTTTTAGTACGCTATGGAAGGAAAAAAAATCACCTGAAATAATACATGTATACAATTAAACTGTCATGTTGAAACATCAATATAATCAAAATGAGAAATCCCAATATACTTTGTTTTATTTTTTATTTAACCACGGTTAAAACACCTGCTATCAGCCACAAGGCTGTTTTTCAGCAAGTCCGTTAAAAATAGATGCAATAAAGTATACATAAACAAAACAAAAATAATTCAAAATACAAATTAAAATGACAACAATATAATTAAAAATAACAAAAATACAAATTAAAATAACAAGAATACAAATGTGTAAATAACTCTTAATAACAATCACACTTAATATTATAAATATCAGAAATTATGAGGGGAAAATATATTTAGTCAAATCACAAGCTCCTTATCATAAGACTAATCATCAGAGGCAGATTGAGTGAAAGAGTGAGAGAGCGAGGGAGAGAGAGAAAGAGAGAGAGAGAGGGAGAGAGACAGAGACAAAGATAGACAACAACAATTAGAACGTAGGGGGAAAAATACCATCGATCGCCTTTACAAAGTTTAAAAGCCGAGTTTCTTTTCTGGTGCACTGGGGTAGGTGATTAAATAGCCGAGATGCGATATAAAGAGTACTGCTTCTTAGAAAATTTGTGCTCGGTTTAGGTAAGTTAATAGTACATTCCCTGTTTCTAAGGTTATAATTACTTTCTTTCAAAATGACTTTAGTAGAGAGAATATCTGGTACTTCATTGTTAAGTATTCTGTACATAAGAATAACCAGGTCCTTCTTAACTTTAACATTGAGACAATCAAGTTTTAATCTATTGTAAAGTTCATGCCTGTTGAAGCAAGAATCCACCCAAAGTACTATTCTTAATGCCCTGTTTTGTAGTATCTGAAGCTTCTTTAGGTGCCCTGAATCGGGTTTCATCCAAATCGTACTACAATAATCAAAACGAGGTCGAATCATCGTATTATATAAAAGTAGAGCAGTCCATCGATCGATAAATGGCCTAGCTCTTCGTAAGACAAAAAAGTTTCGGAGTATTTTTGATTTCGCACTTTCAATTTGTGGTGTCCATGAAGAATCTGTATCAAGTATAACACCGAAATATTTACATTGATCGACTCTCTCCGGGACAATTGTCAATACAAACATTAAGGTTCTCAAAACTTTACGTTTACATTTTGTTCCTATGACCATAAACTTACATTTCTTTGCATTTAGCATAAGTTTATTATGCAGTAACCAATCATGAATAATAATTAAATCTTCATTAATTATACACTGAAGACTATATCGATCTCTAGATGCATAGTATAAACATGTGTCGTCAGCAAACATTGATACAGTGCAACGCTTGACAACAAGTGGTAAATCATTCATGTATAATATGAATAACAGTGGCCCCAATATACTTCCCTGTGGGACGCCACAAAATACTTGGCTTGCTTCTGACCCGTTACCATTTATGATAGTAATATGTTTTCTCAAAGTAAAATAATCTCGAAACCAACGTAAAGATTCATTACTGAAACCATAAATCTTCAACTTTTGTAAAAGAATATCATGTGACACCATATCGAATGCTTTTTCGAGATCCAACGTTACCAATCCAATGACATGACCTGTATCTATCGCTTTACTCACATTTTCTGTTAGATTCAATAAAGCTAACTCTGTTGAAAAGCGTGGTCGAAAACCAAATTGATTTTGTACCAATATGTCGTTATCATTCAAATATTTATAAGTTTGCCGAAAAACAAGCTTTTCTAAAATTTTAGAAAGTACCGGCAACACAGATATAGGTCTATAATTCGACGGGTTAGTGCAGTCGCCTCCTTTAAAAAGAGGTGTTATTCTGGCGCACTTCCATTCATTTGGCACAACGCCTTCATGTAAAGATAAGTTAATTATATGAGCTAGAGATTCAACAATAATAAGCGACGAATCTTTCAAAATACTCGAAGGTATAGTATCAAGACCAGTGGCCTTATTACGAGGAGTTTCTTTAATACATTTTTTAACATCGTCACTGGTAACTGTAACAAAATTGAAAGAAGTGTTTACTTTAGAAACAAATTGTCCTGGATTATCTTTGAATTTTACGGTTTTTTACGGTTTGTTGCCAGTGAGGAAAAATAGTCATTCATTATATTAGCAATGGAGCTGTTTCCAATGTATTCTACCCCACAAAGATTAATTTTTTGTATTGAAGTAACTTTTTTACTACTTGGTATCAACTCTCTCAGAACTTTCCACATCATTGCGGAATTTCCAACATTTTCAATAATACTGTCCATAATGTATTTTCGCTTAGCCTTTCTCACAAAAGAAGTAACTTTATTACGCAATTTCTTATAACTTGACCAATCAGCGTCTGATTTAGACCGTTTTGCCTTCTGTTTGGCTTTATTTCTATCTCGAATTAATGTCAGTATTTCACTTTCCATCCACGGTGACTTCTTGTGACGGACCCTTTTCCTTTTAACAGGGGCATGCATATCCAATATAACTCTGAACTTTTTAATCCATATTTCGTATGCTTCCTCAGTTGAATGTTTATATAGTACATCGTTCAAAGATATGCTACGTAAGTCTTGAGCAAAAGATTCGAAGTCAATTTTCTTTATATTACGAGAGGAAATATAGCAATGGTTTCCACTTGGTGTTGGTTTACTCTTTTCCCATGAAAATATAACCATATCGTGATCACTTAAACCGACAGATACGACAGAACATTCTTTCACATTTTCAGCATTTGATGAAAAACATGGTCTATAAGTGTCTCAGACGAACTTGTTACCCTCGTGGCTGAGGTTACACATTGTGTTAAACAATAGTCGTCTGCAAGTCTCTGCAATCTTTTGTATTATTTGATGGGTTTATTTGTAAAGATCACAGTTTAAGTCACCAATTAGTATATAGTCACACAATTTGGCTTCAACAGTTTGCAAAATAGTTTCCAACTTATCAAAGACTCCGATGTTGGAATCGGGTGGTCTGTACCAGCACAATAAAATAAGAGGTTTTTGTTTATTTAATTTTAATGGAATACAGGAGAGTTCCAAGGCCTGCTCATGACATTCTGATAAAATATCATAATCGATCGAATCACGGAGATAGATAATCACTCCCCCACCGTTTCTGTTTCTATCTTTTCTTACTACTCTATATCCTTCTACTGAAATGTCATCGTCTGACACGGACTCATCCAGGCGAGTTTCACATAAAGTAATAACATCGATTTTAGACTCAATTAAAATAAGTCGTATTTCATCAATATTCTTCAACAGCGAACATATATTCAAGTGTGCTGTGCACATCCCTGAGAGGTTTTTTTGTTTACTAACAAATTCTTTATAATTGATATTATCGACAATTGGTGTATTTTGACTTGTTTGAGAATCATTGACATCTTTCTCTGAACATGAGCTTTTATCAAAAGAGTCATTAAATGGTAGCTTACTAAACAAACAGCATGTACATATCCAGTTGCAATCAGAATTAAAGAAAGAAAGGGGTAAAGAAGATCACTTCAAATGTATCCATTTTTTACAAGATACACACAAAATAGAGTTTTGGTTTGACTTGATGGATTTTCTGCAAGATATGCAAGGGTACGTCAGACCCATTTTCAAAATGTATTTCTAGTAATCAGTTTCAAGTCTTCTATATGCGTTCAAGATCATTCATTCTTCTGATTTTTACCTTTCTGTCATCCCTTGTCAAGACTGTGATTCGTCCATCATTGGTCCAAACTGCTTTCACTTGGTCATTGTTTATGGCTTGATTGACGAGATGGCTTCTCTCACGGGTCAGATCTTCGTAGATGAACACTTTCGTGCCTTTCAGTTCTTTCCTTGAAGAGTATATGCCAATCTTGTCTTGGCGAATAAATCCCTAGATCCTTGTGATAACAATAATTGTTCGAATGGGGCTTTTAACCATTACCTTCTTATATTTCTAACCTTGTAGAAATAAACCATTGTGATATTAATAGCTGTCTAAATGGCGCTACCTGTAACGATGTAGTCGGCTCTAACACTACTTACACTTGTGAATGTCCCACTGGATTCATCGGAGAATTTTGTGAAATGGGTTTGTATTTGTTGCCTTTAACACTTAGTATATTCTGTTATATAACATATAATACAAATATAAAGTACAAGTACAAATATAAAGTATTCAGTTGTCATCATGTTATGTCGGCTGTAATTTGATATTATTAGTTCACATGAGACTACACTCATATCTATACCAAATATCAACGTATGTATTTAGTGATACAGTTTTTTCCGTCATCTATCATTCAATATGGGTTGGTATATTATCATACTTTCTCATCATAATGGACTAACATTCGCTTCGCCCCCTCTCCTGTGTAGTAACACCAGACTGTACGAATAGTTTGCCTTGCCAGAATGGTGGAACTTGTGTCCTAGTACAAACCTCGTACCAATGCCAGTGTACTCCTATATTTGAGGGGCCCCAGTGTGGTTCAAGTAGGTATTTCTGATGGGTACCTTAAACACGATCGCAAAGACTTTCAAGAAATCAACTCGAGGGAAATTTCGATACCCTATTCTATATCCCATAGATATCATTTCTGAATATGTAAAACGTAATTATTATAATGTATTCTTCACAAATTTTAAATGGTGACGCTCAAGGTTATTTAAAATTATTTTCCGAGGTTGATTTTCCTTATGTATTTGCGATCGTGTTCAAACTAGGTTTTCAAAACAAATGGACACTTTTGATGAAAAGGTAAAGCTCATATCAAGCTGAGTTTGGCCTATATAAACTGTATGAATGTTACATTTGGAGTAGATTAGAATAATCAATTCTTAAAGTTTATATTTAACAAATATTAGAGAATTTGATTAGGTGTTATTGTTGTTTGAAAACCAATGGTATTGAACTGTATCAGTAATTAATTTGAAATCCAGTGCCATTAATAAGTCATGACTCTTGTTCCCAAACTATTGTATGGAATTACATGACATGTGAGATTCACTGAGGTGTTTTTGTGTGTGTTCTGAATTTATTACTGATACACACAAACATCTGGAATTTCAAATAATAAAAACCTGATATTCTTTTATTCCAATAATCAGTCAATTCAGATAAAATGAACATGCCTCACTTTTACGATGCAGCAATTTTGGTTTGATATGAGTTGTTACTTCTGAAATGTCATCTTGCAAATGTGGCATTCATTTTCATACCGAGAACTGACTGCTGAGCACTTGAAAGGTGACTAAAATCGGTTGCCGAACTGAGGTGTAAAATCTGGCATTTGGGCTTTAAAAAAAATAGTGCTAAGATGATACTTGATAGATTCGTGTGGTGGCTTATATATAACTTTGCTGAGTCTTTGAAAATAACACAGCGTAGATCTATTTGAATGGCAGCGCATCTGAAGAATGCAAAACTTGACGAAAGTTAGAGGTACTGTGGTCTAGTGTATAAGTCACCGGATTGTAGATCACAAGGTATGGGATTCCAAATCCCAACCCGGCACTAACGTCCTTTGGCAAGAAGTTAATCTACATTTGCCACTCTCCACCCAGGTGTCATATGGGTACCCGGTAGGATGCGAACGTTGATGTAGTTTGCTCAGCATTGTGAGCGTCTGTAAAATGGCGCCTGGCTGGAATGCTCCCCATGGAGTGTAGAATGTGCATTCATTGTGTGCGGGTAAGCCTGAATCCGATGGCCGGGGCAATATTATATCTGTAAAGCGCTTAGAGACATCACCGATGTATTTTGCGCTATATAAACGCGGAATTGTATTATTATTATCATCATAATAAGAAAAATTGAAATCTTTAGAAAACAGTAATTATGGAGTGCATAACTACAGACAAGTATACAATCTAAATTATTGTTTCTTGTACATTCTAAATTTCTTTTGAAAGATCAGACCAATCAGGTTATCATGTGCTCCACAGAGAGATTGAGAGAGAGAGAGAGAGAGAGAGAGAGAGAGGGGAGGAGAGAGAGGAGGAAGGGGAGAGAGAGCGAGAGTGGGGTGGTGAGGGAAAGTTAACATGAAATTATGATGCAACTTCTCTCCACACCCTCCCCTCACGCTATGGCCCTATTCTCTCGCATCTCATCTCACCCACAAAAACTTTGGTGACACCCCCCCTGTTACACCCACAAATGTAATAACGCCCACAAATGTAATAACGCCCACAAATGTAATAACACTTTACCCACAAATGTAATAACACCCACAAATGTAATAACACTTTACCCACAAATGTAATAATTTCACCCACAAATGTGATAACCACTTTACCCACAAATGTAATAATTTTGAATCACCCAAAAATGTAATAATGACTTTACCCACAAATGTAATAAATTTGAAGGGATATTTTGTCGAATTTGTTCAAAACTAAAACCCTGTAATAAAGCATGGGTATAGCGCGCAGTCTTTACTCCAGACCCGGTTGTTTCAAAGATTTAAAAAATCTTCAAAACTAAGACCCCATAATCCTTTTCCGTTCATTCAAAACATGCAAATATGTTTCGCGTGATCTCGTTATACAGCTATTTATGATTTGTTATATGAAAGTATGCGTTGTTATTTGCTTGTTAACCGATTATCATTTCAGACTTGTTTTTGTTTATATAGCTGCTTGAGTGTTTCAGAAGTAGGGAAAACTGTAATATAAATGTGTTTTGTTTGTATTTGCCTTTGAATAAATTTCGTTCTCATGAATTCACACCGTGTACCGCGTACCAATTGGTAGTCTTCAGTATAAGTCATTGATACGTTCATCACATGAAGAAAGGTAATTCATTCACGCACTCATGAAAATATAACATCGCAATCCAACGTTTCAATGTCACTAATAGCGTACATATATATATATGTTACATATCGTGAACATATTTCATAATCACATGCATAAAACAATCAGCGTCAATATTTAAATACATTTAAGGTCACTTATTCGATTTTTTTTTTCTACGAACATTGAATTCCAGGATATTTGTGGGCGTTAGAATATTTACATGATCAAAAAAATCGTCGACGGTCAACGAACCATCGAATCGGTCCCTCCTCTGTGTGTTATATATAAGGACCATTTTGACTGATTCGTCAGTTCGTGTGACCGCCGACCAATCATTTATTTGTGACGTGTTGTATCCACATATGTAATAATGTAATTTATTTTTAAATGAAAAAACAGAGGAATAAGATGGTGGGTCTTAGTTTCGAAGATTTGTTAAAATTTCTATTTCTTTTGAAATAACCGGGTCTGGAGGAAAGACTACGCTCTATACCCATGTTATTCCACAGGAATGAGATGGTGAGGTCTTAGTTTGAAGATTTTTTTTTTTTAATAACCGAGTCTGAAGTAAAGACTACGCTCTAATCCCATGCTTTATTACCGGGTCTTAATTTGGAAGATGGAGGGGTCTTAGTTTAAAAGGTTTTTTTTTGTTTTGTTTTTTTTTTGTTGTTTTTTTAACTTTTGAATAACCGGGTCTGGAGGAAAGACTACGCTCAATACTCATGTTCTTCCACAGGAATAAGATGATTGGGTCTTAGTTTTGAAGATTTTTAAACAGTTTTGAAATAACCGGGTCTGGAAGAAAAACTACGCTTTAAACCCATGCTTTATTACTGGGTCTTAGTTTGGAAGATGGTGGGGTCTTAGTTTAAAAGTTTTTTATTTTTTTTATTTTTTACTTTTGAATAACCGGGTCTGGAGGAAAGACTACGCTCAATACTCATGTTACTCCACAGGAATAAGATGATGGGGTCTTAGTTTTTAAGATTTTTTTTAAAAATTAAACGGGTCTGGAGTAAAGACTACGCTCTAAACCCATGCTTTATCACAGGGTCTTATAGTTTGGAAGATGGTGGAGCCTTAGTTGTAAAGTTAATGTTTTGTTTTGTTTTATTTTATTTTTGAAATAACCGGGTGTGGATTAAAGACAACGCTCTTAACCCATGCTTTATTACAGGGTCTTAGTTTGGAGGATTGTTGGGTCTTAGATTTGAATTTTTGTTTTGTTTTTTATTGTTTTTTATTTTTGAAATGACCGGGTCTGGAGGAAAGACTACGCTCGATTCTCATGTTATTCCACAGGAAAAGGATTATGGGGTCTTAGTTTTGAAGATTTTTAAATTTTTGAAATAACCGGGTCTGGAGTAAAGACTGCGCGCTATACCCATGCTTTATTACAGGGTTTTAGTTTTGAACAATTCGACAAAATATCCCTTCAAATTTATTACATTTGTGGGTAAAGTCATTATTACATTTGTGGGTGATTCAAAATTATTACATTTGTGGGTAAAGTGGTTATTACATTTGTGGGTGAAATTATTACATTTGTGGGTAAAGTGTTATTACATTTGTGGGTGTTATAACATTTGTGGGTAAAGTGTTATTACATTTGTGGGCGTTATTACATTTGTGGGTGTAACACCCCCCCCCCCCCTACCCATGATATCAGTGCCGTCTCATTAGATGTAACCCCGCTACACCGTTTGACTTGATAATCATGTTGTAATTTTTAATGCGAGGTTCAGTTAAATCATAATTATAGAAACTGGCTAACATAATTAACTCTCATTCTTTCTGCAATAGGGACTTTTAGATTTTACACGACGAGAACGTGGACTGCCACGGTGACATCCTTTTAAGGTAATGTGACGTCCTTTTAGGGCACTGCCGGGCACGGGCCAGTGCCTTGAAAGAATGGCACACGTTGCAGTCCACTACGTCGACGTGCAAATCTAAAAGTCCCTATTAACTGACTGTCGGTCACCGGATGACCCGTGTGTTAATGGCGGTACATGTGCGTTGTCCCAAGCGGACACCTATACATGCATGCGTTTGTACGGCATTCTTTCAGGGACCTCGATGTCGTACGGGTAGGTATTATCGTTAATTTGTTTTTATTTTGTTGCTCTTTTGTATTGCGTTATTTCGTTGTTTCAACTCTCGTTTTCTTTGTGCGCCTCGGAATGGAAATTCTAGGTAGACGGCGCCTTACAAATGGTTCAAGCTCAGTACAAGACTCATTCCACATATGGTTAAACTAAGAATTACAATCATCATGTGTGTGTGTGTGTTAATGTATAAATATATTTATATATGTATATATATACACACACACACATGTATATATAAAACACAAATATTAAAAAAGAGTATGTACTACTCATAATGTGATGGGAATATCAAAGGCTAGCAAGCCCATCAAGGTAATTCAATAACATTTCATAAAATGTTTATTTATCGTGCTTATCATCAGGGGGAAAAATATAGGAAAGTTACAAAATAACTCTAAAAAGATCGTCAAAAAAAATACACAAAAAGCAACAAAAAAAATAACACTACAATACAAAACAAAAAGGCAAGCTAAGGTAAGTTTACATACTATTGCACTATATCAATGTTTACAAGAATTTTTTTTAAAACTTTGTTTTAATTTTGACATTGTCGGGCAGAATTTGAGTTCATTTGGCAATTGGTTCCACAATCGTGGTCCAGCATAGACAATGGTCGTTCTGGAAAATTCATGTGCTAACTTGGGTATATAAAATTAAGACCAGATTGTCGGATTTCATAATTTGTCACATCTCTATTATTTATTAAACCATCATTTAAAAACTTTGGCAATTTGGAAAGGCACCATCATATAAAGACATTTTAAATAAAATACGTGTAATAAATTTAACATTATTTTCCTTGAAGACGTCATGTTAATATCAATATATTTTGGATTTTTACACGATTCAAGGTTTTTAACAATTTCAAATATTTCATGAATTTCAATCGGTCTCAAGAAAATAGACTTTGAATAAAGATCTGTGTTTGGCAAGAAATGTGAGAATTCAATATAGGCAATATATTTTCACTGTCACTACTTATAGTGCTGAAAAAAACTATTAATAGCATGAGCAATGTCCTGTTTATCATGCATCTATTCACCATTATGTTAATTAAAATCAAATTGCACTTTATCCCAAACTTTCATCAAGATATCATTAATAGTTTTCCAAGTCGCTTTGAAGTTACTCTTAAAGGTAGGCCTCTACTATGTCCCATTTGCAGGCAAAAAAATGGAAAGGTTAAATTCCAACGGCATTTGAAAGATAATACTTATTTAGAACTTCCCTCAAAACGAAAGGGCTTGAAATGTCTTTTTGTAGGAAAATAACGACCGTTAGTTGTCGAATCGAATTTAGGGGTTGCAGTCGTTTTATTAAATAGTCTGATTTTCAGACCCTTGTACCAAATGCTCGTACGTTTTGTGCTGCGCAAAGATTCACTCAGTTTAATTTTGGCCATTACAAGAAGTGGGTTATTGATGTAGACAAATTCTCATGTACCCTTTACAGCTCAAATTTATTTATGTTATTACCAAAGAAAAATAGAAGTCAGTCAATCACTCAATAGCGTCTGACAGTGAAGTCTAGAACGTAAACGGGTTTCCATGCATAATTTGAATACTAGGACACTGCTAACGTTTAAATTTCACAGATAGGACATACGTGACATATTCATAATTCATGCAAAGCTCTACATAATTTGATGTTGGCTGTAAAAGGGATACACTACCTTTGATACATTTAAATTTTAGCAAAGTAATACTGTATGACGTTTCAGTATCTCATTAGTTACTTAGTTTCTGTAACATGAGTCTACATTTTTCCGATGAGAGGATGGATTTTTAAAATAATTTCGAAATACAATATTCTTCTTCTTACACATTTTCTTAAGTTCAGCATTAAACCAGGGTTTTTGTTGTTTCTGTTTCATTTTTACTTCTTAAAAAGGAAAAAACTTGTACGTTTTTTATGAAATATTCCATAAATGCATGAAATGCACTATTTACATAATCGGAGTTTAAAATCGTATCCCAATTTGGTATTATACGCCTTTTTCAAAGAATTATAAATATTTGAGTCATTTATTGTACGCCTGTATATTGCTCTAGAATTGTCATCAAAATGAATTTTTAGTTGACAAAAGATAGATAAATGGTCACTCGCATCAGTGAGGAGTGGCCCAGCATCAAGAATATTACAAGGTCTGTTTGTGAAGATATAGTCTATAAGGTTGACAGATTGTATAGTTATTCTAGTGGGTTTTACAATCAAAGGTGCATATTGAATATGATTTTAAAATATCAACAGATCTATTAACATTCTTGCACATTGTAACCTTTGATACATATATATATATATATATATCTATATTGAAATTACAAATTAAAAGGCATTCTTTCCCTCTTTTATTATATGATGTAATGGCAATTCTAAGGCATTTAATAAATCAGAAACTGATTGAGCGGGTGTTCTATATAAAATGGCAATAATTTTATTCAAATGTTTATAAATACTTCAATAAATAGAACGTCAATAAAATAATTAAAAAGATCAAGATCTGGATGCCTTCGAAATTTTCATCTGTTCTTTTTATAAAAACCAACTCTTCCATTACGTTTCTCGCCTCTCGTTTTAACAAGGAATTGAAAACCATTTATGCATACACATTCATCATCTTTCAACCAAGTTTCAGATACTGCTAATATAGAAAATGGACAAATGATTTCTGATGAAGCGTATATATCAATATTCTTTTTTAAACTCCTACAATTGAAATGAGCTACAGTCAACAAATTCTCTTTAGAAGCAGAGTTCTCAAACTTCTCATTATAATCGAATGGTGTATAGTAATAAGTATTTGAACCGAAATCATTTGTCAATGCCCGTAAGTAATCTAAGTGATCTTCACATACATGACAGGTGTGATTATAAACATTAGAAATTTGCCTTTCACAAACAGCTCATGAATATTGCGACATTACACTAACACAGAATATAACGAAGGATTGATAAGGAACAGAAAAAAGATAAAAATCTATATTTTATTTTACATGTGGAAAGTCAACATTTGCATCCAGAGACATGACAACTCTCACGAATGATATCAATAGTGTGTGTTCATAGTGAACAGAGATCAAGTTCACTTGCTATAACTTTGGACACTTTTGTTCCTTCGCTAGCTTTCACCAAGGCGATGATTTGTCCATCATGTGTCCATCTACAAATGCATATTATTTTTGTTATCATTATTGTAATAATAATTGTTATTGTTATTATTACTGTTATTATTATCATCATTATTATTATTATTATCATAATTGTTCTTATCATTATCATTAACATTATTATCGTTTTCATTATAATTATCATTATTGCTTTTATTATCATTCAAGCATGTTCCTTATTTCTATTTTTTATTCTCTATCATTTAGAGTTAACAGGTTGTTTGCGTGAGCCTTGCCAGAACGGAGGAACATGTGCGTTCGAAGGCGAAAGCGGGGATACTGTGTGTGTATGCCCCATAGGGTACGCAGGCGTAATATGCGAAAATGGTACGTGTTGGGTTCTCGACAGCTTAGGCGCTGGGAGGGGGCTAGGCAGGGTAAGCAGATCCCCCTCCCCCTCCATATTTCGATGGGGGCAAAATCGTTCTTTGCCCCATGAGCCCCCTCGCAAGAAAACAAATTGGAAAAATACATATAATAATACTGCAGTATAAATTATGTATAATAAGCTTTCCTGTGTTCTACAATGACAGCTTATAACATTTCAAATATAACGTGTTTTTTGTCTAGCTCGGTATGTACGCTCACTCGAATATCAATACACGCAGTGTTTCTCAACGTTTCAGAAACCCTATCTACATCAGCAGTGATAAGGGGTAGATGCTTTCATCTATCAAGGGTGTAAACTACTTTGCCCCCACCCCAAGACAATTGGAAATTATGCATTTTTTTAAAACCAGATTACTACTTTGTTCTGCTCTCAGTACGAAATACTTAACATTTCCATATTCAAAAACCTTTTTTTCCCCCTACGCTCCGTTAAATAATGTAGCTAGATAGAAACAGTAGCGTCTTAAGACACTTAAAACACTGTCTTCCATTAGTACAAAAAAAAGCTAGTGATGATAACTGTTCACGCTATTATAAAAACAAAATCTTGACCTGACGTTTATCAAGAAATATGTATGAAAAGGGAATCCTTCTCACTGCTTAAGAAATGAAGATTGTTGAGATGTATTTCCCACGTATTCAACGACCACAATTTTGTTTGTTTGTTTATTAGTTTGTTTTTTGTTCTTTATCTATGATCCAAAGATTTGCTTCTTTTCATTTTTATACCAGCAATTACATGTCAAAGTTCACCGTGTCAAAATGGTGGAAGATGTTTTGAGAGTTTGTTCCACGCAGCTTATATTTGTCAGTGTCCTACGGAATACACGGGATTAGACTGTCAGACTGAAAGTAAGTATAGGAACACTAACTCCCTAAATGCACAGGAGTTCTATGATAGAAATCCACTGTTTTTTAAGGAGAAATGTTAATGTCTTGCTATGATATTACTCATATATTCTATACCAAGTGATAGACCCATTAAGGCGAAGTCTCACTAGAGTTACGACCGGTGGCCACTCCCGACAACTACTGGTCGGGAGTTAGCTGTCAGAGGTAGCAAGGAGATTTTTTGCAGTCTTGAAAGGTTGTCGATGGTCGGTGATTGGTCTCCGGAGCATTTTGGCGGGCTAGAGGTTTACGCTGCTCCATCGAAAGCGTTTTGCCGACCAAACTGGTCGTGGAAAAGTTTTTCTTGGTTCTCCAACGGTTAGCGACAGTTCTCAAACTGATTGGAATTCCTGCTCTCATTTGTGAAAGACACTCCTCCCCTTCCCTTTCTTACTATACTCGCCCTTCTCATTCTACTTACATTTCCTACTGCTTCTAACTGTTATCTGCACGCAGATTTTCCATTATCTTTGTCGTTTCCATTATTTGAAAAATCCTCTATCCCCTTTTCTCTCTTTTTTCATGACTAAATTGGTTGCCGACGGTCGCAGCTTTTTAGGGTTATCAGAGGTCGGCAACCGATCGTACTTCTAGCGTGACTTCGGCTTTAGGGAAGGGATCATTTATGTTCCAGGTCAACGCCCTACCAATCACAAAAGGTTACAAAAGGCCCATAGGAACATGTTAATCTTCCCTGAGGGTTTCCCCAGCTTCCTCTTTTTTTAAAACTAAAATTGATAAATGAAAATAAACATATTCGTACTATTCCCGTCAAAAATCCGTTAATTAAGACAAATACCCAATTTGTTATTGACGATTATTTTTCTTATTGTGATATTTTTCTAGCATGCACGGCATCAACATGTCAAAACGGTGGAACATGTATTGATGAGATCACTGGGTTCAGATGTCGATGCCCTGTAGGATATACTGGAGAGAGATGCGATATTCCAGGTTAGCCTAATCAAATTATTGTCTTCTTTCTGTGTCTCAGTGGTATTTCTTGTTGTACGCACATGATTTACGTCAAAGATATGAGATAGTGTAATTCACTTTTCTCACTGCGATAATTGAACAAGACAATATTTTTCTTGACGTGTCGTCATACGCACATATACATACATCAGTGATAAGTCAATGTTCGTGTAAGGAGTGAACTGCATCTTCTATGACTACTACGTGGAAAAGGAAATTCAGAGACACATTGAAGAAAGGCTGTAAAAAGGCTTATCAGAAAGAACTCAAAATCGAAACTGATTAACCCTCTTATTACTTACAAACTCTGTTTTAAAACTGATGCTTCTCCTGACTCTTGTTGTAGTGTCTTACAATCAAGATTTTAGATATATTCCTTAATAATTATGTGCACATCCTATCTATGCTTTGTGATTCTTGCAGACCATGCAAGACCCTGTGACAGTTTCCCCTGTGGAAACGGAGCGACTTGTCTGGATAACGGGGCTGGTCAATCGTATTTATGTATTTGTACCCCTGGTACCCCTCCGCAACCAAACTGTGATGGTCAGATCTAATTACCTACTAACCCTCTTTATTCTATTAAGCATGTATAGCACCAACTATGTGAAAAAGGATACATATATCTATATATATATGTACCTGTAAATACATGTATAGATCTGCGTGTATATATATTGGGAATATTTTTTTCCAGTGTGCCTTAAGAAGATCGTCGAGTAAATGTTAACAGGATGTTATACAGTTGATTGTAAACTATTGGAATTTTTCATGCGGAAGAAAATCACAGAATTTCACTTATTGTCAGTTTGGGGGATTTTTTTTTTTTAAATACATTTCTGTATATTTTTTGTAGCTCTAATCTTTGGAAACATGATCTGCAAGATTTCTTTTGATTAATTTCACACAGTTCCAACTTGCAATTCTTCACCATATGAAAATGGTGGAAGTTGATCAGATGATGCAAACGGCTACACATGTAAATGTCCTGCAGGATATGCAGGAACAGACTGTGAAATCACATAATATCCGAATTTTATTTGTTTGTTTGCTTTCGCTCAAAGCATTTGAAGATTGTTCATAAGCATTATAAAACCCTTGTGCTTGAAAAATTTGCAGTAATTTACTGATTGAAATAATTATCGTCTTTGGCTTTGGCTTCTGATAGCGTGTTCAGCACATGGTGTATTAAAGGGATGCATGCCAGTTCAAACACAGGGGGAAACCAAATTGTTTTTCCCATTGTAATTTCCGGAGCTTTCAACTTTGGTCACACAACCTGTACACATTTCTTATGATTTTTTTACCCCACAGTCCAAGCTTGCAGTTCTTCACCATGTCAGAATGGTGAAACTTGTTCAGATGGTGCCAATGGTTACACATGCCAATGCCCAGTAGGATATGATGGAACGGACTGCGAAAGCACAGGTGTTGTTTTGAGTCTTAAATAATTGAGAAAATTCAAGTTTTAGTCATTTTATTCACAAGTTTCGAGCTTTTTTCTTTCACGTCAGAAGACCCCGAATAGCATGTGAAATGAGTGCGCAGACATGGGATTTCTTTCTCTTTCGCCATGTCCAAATGAATCATCATCATTTATCAAAGTCAGTATTTTCCCTCTTACGAGGGGTTACTGATTTTCCTGCCATGATGACACTCCCTCCCTACACTTCTTCTTCTATTGAGCACCTTCCACTTTAAAACGATCTGTAAGATTTCTTTTGATTAATTTCACACACTTCCAGCTTGCGGTTCGTCACCATGTCAGAATGGTGGAAGTTGTTCAGATGATGCAAACGGCTACACATGTCAGTGTCCTAATGGGTATACAGGAATGAACTGCGAAAACACAGGTATTGTTTTAAGTCTAAAAATATTTGAGAATATTCCAGTTTTAGTAATTTTATTCACAAGTCTCGAGCTGTTTCACGTCAGAAAATCCCGAATGGCAGGTGAAATGAGTGCGCAGACATGGATTTTTTTTCTTCTTTTGCCATGTCCAAATGAAACGGCTACCTTTTCTTTGGAAAATGATATTATTCTTCCTTGAACGGTGAGCACAGTTTTTAGCACTTTTACTCTTTCGATTACAAGGAATATTATTTGATAAAGCATTAGAGAAATCTTTGTCAGTTTAAAGTCAAATGTAAGGTGCGCATACGTAGCCCCCCCCCCCCGCCCATCATATCTCGAGTTTGATTCCCCTCTAGTTCAACAATGCAGTTCTTCACCCTGCCAAAATGGTTGTATGTGTATGGAGGGAGCCCACAGGTGCCAATGCCAGTGCCGATCCTTGTATATGGGAACACACTGTGAAGAACAAAGTACTCTAAATAATTTGGCAGTCTTGATGTATTTAAGTTAAGTTTCAAGTTTCAAGTTTGTTTATTTTCCACATGTGGTTCATAAAAAACAAATATAGATACATGTCCAGACATATAAAAAATGCAAAGTAACACAAAATTAACAAACAACAATATTAAGAGAAAAGATAGTGAACAAATGTCCACGAACACAGAACAACTAAATAGATATTTAAAAAAAAACATGTGGGGGACCAGCAAAGGCCAGGGGCCTGTCGAGGCTAATCCCCAGTACAATAATAGGCATTTTTGATATTTTTGATATAATTTTTATATATATATATATATAAAACAAAAGCAAAAACAAACAAAAAACCCACAACAATATGACAGTCATAAAAGTGACTTACAGTACATAACACAACATAACAAAAGTTATGTTGAGTAATTTCATTGTAATAGAGAGAAGTTAATTACAAGCCTCGCGGATGCAATCTTTCACGTCGAATTCCGAACAGCATGTGCAAGGAATAAGTGCACAGACATGAACTTCGATGACATTTTTTCCACACTTAATCTTTAGGTTATAAAGAATGCGATCGTAAAATCAGATCAACCATTAGAAGAATGTAATAGAAAATATTTGCCGGTTTCAAGTCAGATGTTTGGTGCACAGACGTAGAACCCCATCATACCTAAAGTTTGATTCCCTTCTAGTTTTAAGATGCAGTCCTTCACCCTGCGAAAATGGTGGTACGTGTATGGAGGAAGCCAATGGTTATACATGCCAGTGCCCATCCATGTATACGGGAACAAACTGTGAAGGTACTATAATTAATTTCACAGGGCTTGTTGTAAGTCATGCTCAGCCATCTCATTGTAATAGAGAGCAGATTTTTGCCTTAAACCTGAGTTGATGTTGTTCATACGTGCCATGAAGGTGGAGTGCGACGGTGGTCATCATGTTAATGCTGTTATTTCTCAACAAGTTTAATACATTGTAAGCATCAGAATGTTCATTACAAAAGTAAATAAATATAGACAGGACAAAGATAAGTTGGTCATTAACTAAGGACTTTATTTATCTTGAAGTCTAACAGTAACTGAATTATTTTGTCAGTTGACAGAATGTTTCCTAGGAAAAAATGTCTTACTATTGTTTTTTTTAGTGCAGATAGAGGAAAAACAAATTCAAATCAACATCAAATATTGCTGTCATGTCTCACTTCTGGTTGGACATAAATCGATTTGTTGAATACGTTTTCTACCATTGTTTGTTACGAAACCTTGGTCCAACAAAAAATACAATTTTATTTTTCTCCCGAGACGGACCATATGTGTAGTGAGTTTAAAAGGTCCGATAAAAGTTAACGGAAATAATAGCATAAAACCAGGGTATCAATTCGAGGTGTCTTAACAATTAAGAACATTCTTTTCCCCCAACTCTGTACTTTAGTATTGCCTTTACCATGCGAAACGAATCCTTGTCTTAATGAAGCGACTTGCCATAACATCCAAGACATGTTGAACAATCTCCCATACTCTTGTATGTGTCCACGTGGATTCGAAGGACCTATTTGTGAGAATGGTTAGTTACAAGGTTTTGGGCTTGAATTTCTGGAATATTAATGGACTCAGCTGTATAACACTTAACCCCTCGTGTGTATTCTTGCGTGAGATTTCATTAACCAAGAGTCAACAGTCACAGTCCGGGATGGTGACGGTGGCAGCCGTAGTTTTGGTGGTGGCGGCTATGGTGGTATTGGAATTGTTAGTGATGATTGTAGTGGTAGTGGTGGTGGGTTTGGTGGTGGTGGTGGTGGTGGTAGAGATGTGGCGAAGCTAGTATCAATGTTATCCTCATTGTGTCTGTTGACATGAGATACAAGCAATAACACAGATGGATAATACATATATCTCCAAAATATATCAAGAAAGTTCATTATCGTGAAAATAACTTTTCTCCGGAGAGAGGCATTAGGGTCTACATGGAATGATTTAGATTATTGATGAGTAGTTCTACGTTGGTGTTGGTGTTGGTGTTGGTGTTGGTGGTGATGATGGTAATGGCCGCGTTCGTGGTGTTGGTGGTGGGGATGGTTGTGGTGATGGTGGTTGTGGTGATGGTGATAATGGTGGTGGTGATTGTGGTGAGGGTGGTGGTAATAGTGATGATTGTGGTGACGATGGTGGTGTTGATCATTTTGATAATGGTGGTGGTGATGATGGTGTTTGTGGTGGTGGTGGGGAATGTCCTGGGTCAATGGTGATGGTAATGGTGAGTGTGAAGTTTTGGTAATCTTCTATTACACCTGGCCTTTGAGCATGAACAGGAACATATCAAAGTTTGGCTTGTATTGCTGCTTACTGATTTATATGAGTTTGATATATACTGTAGTACGCCATGCATGTATTTTGTAGTAGATTGTGCATTCTTCTTCTTCTCTTCTCCTCCTCATCCCCTTTTTCTTCTTCCTCTTCTCCTTCTTCTCCTTCTTCTCCTTCTTCTCCTTCTTCTTCTTCTTCTTCTTCTTCTTCTTCTACTTCTTCTAATCTGCTCTGTTTCTTATTTTTGGATTTTGGGCAGTTTCATATTCTTTCAATGAACTAAATCGTCATTCACTGACAATTTGTTTTCAGCTTCATTAACAAACAGGCAAAGATATGATTTATCTACGGAGAAGCAATGAGCAAATAATTTGCATTCACAAACATTACTTCATTGCTGTGATAGGTTTAAAGGTAAAGCAAAACAACGGTTTCGAGGTCCTAACGCATTGTGATTTTTTTCTTCCAACAATGCATTTAGAAATACCATGCGATTTGAGTCCTTGTCTTAATGGAGCGACTTGCCGTAACATCAATGACGTGTTGAACAATCTCACATACTCTTGTATATGTGCTCCTGGATTCGATGGTCCTAGTTGTGAGAATGGTTAGTTGCAAGTTTTTGGCCTGAATTTCTGGAATAGTAACCTGAGTTGATGTTGTTCATACGTGCCATGAAGGTGGAGTGCGACATTGGTCATCATGTTAATGCTGTTATTTTTCAACAAGTTTAATACATTGTAAGTCTAACAGTAACTGAGTTATTTTGTCAGTTGACATAATGTTTCCTAGGAAAAAAATGTCTTACTATTGTTTTCTTAAGCGCAGGTAGAGAAAAAAACAAATTCAAATCAACATCAAATATTGCTGTCATGTCTCACTTCTGGTTGGACATAAATCGATTTGTTGAATACGTTTTCTACCATTGTTAGATTACGAAACATACAATTACGAAACATACAATTTTATTTTCTCCCCAGACGGACCATATGTGTAGTGAGTTTAAAAGGTCCGATAAAAGTAAACGGAAATGATAGCATCAAACCCGGGTATCAATTCGAACTGTCTTAACAATTAAGAATTGTTTTTTCTCTAACTCTGTACTTTTAGTATTGCTTTTACCATGCGAATTGAATCCTTGTCTTAATGAAGCGACTTGCCATAACATCGAAAACGTGCTGAACAATCTCCCATACCTTTGTATGTGTCCTCCTGGATTCGAAGGTCCTATTTGTGAGAATGGTTAGTTGCAAGGTTTAGGACATGAATTTTTGGAATATTAATGGACTCAGCTGTATCACACTAAACCCCTCGTGTATTCGTGCGTGAGAACATTAACATATCACGGTGGATTTTATTAACCAATTTAATTCAACGAATGATATGACCTTTACCAACAGTCAACACTCACAGTCCGGGATGGTGACGGTGGCAGACGTAGTGTTGTTGGTGGCGGCTGTGGTGGTACACTGTATTGGTATTGTTAGTGTTAATTGTAGTGGAAGTAGTGGAAGTGGTAGAGAGGTGGCGGAGCTAGTATCAACGTTCTCCTCATTGTGGATGTTGACATGAGATACAAGCAAAAGCAGAAATGTCTAATACATATATCTCCAAAATATATGAAGAAAGTTCATTATCGAGAAGTTAACTTTTCTCCGGAGGAAGGCATTAGGGCCTACGTTGGATTGATTTAGTTTAGTGATGAGTAGTTCTACGTTTGTGTTTGTGTTGGTGTTGGTGGGGATAATGGTAATGGTCCCGGTCGTGGTAATTGTGGGGGGTAACGGTGGTGGGGTGGTGGTGGTTGCGTTGATAAAAATATATGGTGTTGGTGATGTTGAAGTATGTCTTATTTAAAACTGTTCCACGTATTTTTGTCGAACAGTACCCATCTTTTTAATTTGTAGCCCGTTATTAAATCTTGGAACGTGGACAGATCCCTTAGATTTGTTATTGTGTAACAAAATTATCCCAGACGGCAATGCCAGTGATAATTCTTTATGCCCTGCGAGAAGAAGTATTATTAAGGACAGTTCCTAGTGGTAAAAGGAGTAGTAGTAGTAGTAGTAGTAGTAGAAGTAGTAGTAGTAAGAGTAGTAGTAGTAGTAGTAGTAGTAGTAGTAGTAGTAGAAGTAAGAGTAATTGTAGTAGTAGTAGTAGTAGTAGTAGAAGTAGTAGTAGTAGAAGTAGTAGTAGTAGTAGTGGGAGTAGTAGTAGTAGTAATCGCAGGAGCAGCAGCAGTGATTTTGGAAAATATTTAGATCAAGGCTGCATCTTCGATGCTTTAATGTAAAGATGCTTTTTCGGCCTCATTTTGGTTTACTTTATCTGTTAAAAAAAAAAACTCTTTTTCGTTATTTGAAGCTGATTATATTTTGTTGTTGATGTTTATTTAATGTACAAACACATTTCCCCCTTGTCCAGGTCCATGTGACTCAGACCCTTGTCTCAACGGAGGTGGCTGTGGAATCACCGCTACAGGATACATGTGCAATTGCCCTTCCAAGTACACTGGGGAACGATGTCAAATAGAAGATGGTAACAAACAAAAAGGACAATTATGGCCAATAGAATGGGAGAGATAGTAAACTTGTGTATACAAAAAATGCATGCTTAATGCTGCGCTTCCATTTTTAATACGTTATTGATGTTGCACTTCTTTTTGTTTAAGCAAAGTACAATGTAGATGAAAAGCTATAAGGTACTTTTGGCTACAAAGAAAATAATGTGTGAAGGTAATTGGATGAATTATTACATCATCCAAAGTATTTTTTGTACTTCCTTAGAAAACAGCAGATTTTCCCCCGGGATTTAGGGACACGGAACTTGGCGCTCTTTATCCAACAAGCAATGCAGGGAAAACATCTAATCGAAATTACTATCTTATAAATAGCTTTCCAGCCGAATAAGTTTGATTAGTTCTTAGCTTTCAAATACAGTTTATTTGTTTGTGTTTTCTCTTGTACGCCTTCAGAAATGCTTAGTTCTGCCACTAATTTCCATAGTTGAGTAAACATCTAATACACCAGTCCGAGTCCGAGACCGACAATTTACTGAAGAAAAACGATCAAATTTCAAATCGGAAAGAGACTCAAAACACGATAGCGCTGATATTATACAGACGTAAATCCGATAATAAACTGACATCACCCCCAACCAATGGACGATATTTATCGGTTTGTGGTCGGTTTGTTGGTTTGACTGGGGTATAAGACTATAGATGTCAGCCATGTTTTATTCCTTTCTCGCGTCATAGCACCGTGTGGTCTAGTCCCATGTAAAAATGTCGGTAATTGTACCTTTTATGTAGATAAATTGTGCTCCTTCATTGTTTCTTGGTCACTCAGCACACCTTTTCCCCCTTATTATATTATTAATATTATAGTCCAAAGAAACAGGATCATTCTCTATTTTTTATAACAAGAATAACGAAAATCAAAGTTATAATGCCTATTTAAATACACTTCACATAAACAACAGTAGTACAAATGCAAAATAACGGTTAACATAAATGGAAAAAAATAGGTACTACATCAGCCCTCTTTATGTATGTATAGATATTCACAGCGTGGTATAGAATTGACGTTTGATATCATGTGTTGGGGATTGGTTGCAGTGTCATTAGCAGGAGCGGTTCTAGAGGGGGCTTGAGGGGCTCAAGCTTTCCCATTTCTGCTTATGAATAAATTAAGGCGAGGCATATGATGATAATAAGAATAAGAATACGAACAATGATAATAATAATTTGTTTACCAAGGGAAGCATCGTTAGTGTCATGTTTTCCATCCTGAGGGCTGTGTAATCATTATTACCCCAGTAATTGCCAGGTATGGATGAATGGTAGCAAATGTGGATTAATGTCTTGTCAAAGGAAATAAGTGCCGGAGTGGGATTCAAAGATATACCTATGAACAGTGTGTAATTGATCTATAGGGAAATGGAAAACAAAACAGACAAATCCTCATCCCTTAAAATGGATAGTGATATACATTAGTTATTATTACCATTAAATGGAATTTCGTAGATTAAACACTTCATCCAATGAAACTGAAACACCCTTGCATTGCCTTGTCCGTCAAAATTTTCCATTATCATGTGCAAAGCATATTTATTTTCTCAAAAATCAAACCCTGTAATACGTCTTTAAATTGACTTAATGCCAATTGATCTAAATGGATTCTCCTCAAATATATTAATACAATGTATATTGTATAGATTTATTTTCTTTAATATAGAAAGGGGATATTAATTCAATCTCGTGGAGATATAACCGTTCTGTTCTTATTGTGTTCTTGTTATTTTAATCATACTATGGGTAAAAATTTGGCTTTCCTGACTACATCAGTTTTATCTGTGTGAAATCTTAATCCTTGTAAAACTTTGAAATGATCAAAGTCCTATTGATAATAATTCAAGAACATTGTCCTAATTTCATCCCAGTAGATACACTCATT
>CP137672.1:11629890-11640872 GCA_037976565.1 Mesocentrotus franciscanus | reverse complement strand
GGTATACCTCCCGCATTTTAAATCGAGCGAGGCTCCTGAAATTACTTGTCTTACGAATGGTAATATAATTTCTTGCTAATATATGTAAGTGTGATGAAGGCCCAAAATGATAAATTCCGCCAACGAGCAAATTAAATAGCTCGCCGCCAAAGAACACGGTTTCACTGGATATTCAGCTGGGGGTGAAAATTCTCAGCAATGGTTGAAGATAACTAATTACCAAGCACAAAACTATACAAAACTGTATTATACTACGGAAACCATATATCTGGGTACCACAGGCCATTTTTTTAATTTTAAACGCCTATAAAGGCGCAATAAACTGGAACACTTAAAAGTACATAACGCTATCGAAACGCGATAGACTTAATTATCCATATACTTGCATTATTCCATAATGCTAAACCTAATCTAAAACCGCCACCACTAAGGCGCAATAACTGGAACACTGTAACATTACATAACGCTATCGAAACGCGATAGACTTAATTATCCCTATACTTGCATTATTCTATAATGCTATAAACCTTACTTTAAAACCGCCACCAATAAGGCGCAATAAACTGGAACACTGAAAAATTACATAACGCTATCGAAACGCGATAGACTTAATTATCCCTATACTTGCATTACTCCATAATGCTGTAAACCTTACTCTAAAACCGCCACCAATAAGGCGCGATAAACTGGAACACTGAAAAATTACATAACGCTATCGAAACGCGATAGACTTAATTATCCCTATACTTGCATTACTCCATGCTATAAACCTTACTTTAAAAACCGCCGCCAATAACCGCCCTAAACTGAGATAACTCTGCGTAAGTATAAACATTGTGGGGGGCTATGGTGCAAACAAGCCCTTGATAACTCCTATCAGGCCCGATGCATAACATATTAACACAGCCTTTCAGCATCGAAACTCATTAAGGGACCCCTATTTCCACCCTTGTTCATGAAGAAATAGACATACATAGGAAGGGCAACTGCCCGTTAAAACCTACTAACCGGAACTCGTCCGTGCCGATTGCATGGGAGTGGGCTCGAACTCTACCTAAATGTACTTCTAAGCCCCTTAGTCATGTCCAGAATAAAGTATGTCCCAGCATCTGACAGATGTATCCCGTCGGGACGAAAAAGCTCGCGCGAGTATGGACTAACTCTGGGTGCTCTATGTAGCTACCGTTGAACCTCCTAGCTAGTGACCTTGCGTACCTGTTCACCGATCGACGCTTGCGGTCGACGAGGCCTTGCTGTTGTTCAGTGAACTCCTATACCGTAGCCGAGGTAAAATATCCGACCATATGACGCTGCACCCGTGGCCGCTCGCGAATTCAAAGATACATTTCAACTTCCTTGAAAAGTCCCTCTTACTCTCTGTCTCGATATCATTTGTCCCCACGTGAAGTAGTATGTGTGATGGCGTCGAACTCGCGCCGAGGAAGAGGACGATAGGAAAGCCATCGACTCGCCTAGATGGAGACCCCTTCTGCCGTGCCAGGTAACCGCCGCCCTACATCCGAGATCTCCGCTGCCCTCCTGCTGAACACGCCGGGCCGTCCAATACACTATGGAGTCCCCCACGATCCATACAGCAGGGGCTGCAAAATAAAATAAACTTTTGGGAGTATCTTGCACTAGGAACGTGTAATCACAATCACTTAAAGGTAAAGCTCAGTTCTGATTATGTGAGATTCATGTAAAGAAGTGTAATTTGTCAGACACTTAATACTGTTGTTAACAAACACACAGTTTTCTGACTACAAGTCAATATCCGGACATACGAAAGAAAATTATGAATCTGTACTTAATTATGAATTGGTAAGGAAAGTTTTGATTGAAGGTTAACGTGATAAGCCGTACAAGAATTACAAAAGACTATGAATAAATACCTGTACAAAGGCTCTGAAAATATTGCAAATGAAATCAATGAATGGGGGCAAATTCGATTAACATGTTGCTAAAATAACAATTCCCTGCTATTACTATTAGTCGGTACAATATGCAATGACATAAATGACTGGACGTGACAATAATTAGGTAATGAAAACAACTGATTAAATCAGGTCAGTTCCAACGAGCATGTCAATGCGGACGTAACGCCTGTACGCATTAGAAGCCCAACGCCCCATATACTGGATCTGCCTGTCAGTGCATCCCGACATAGCGGCAAACGTAGCCGCTCCGATACGAAATGAATGGGAAGAAAAGCATTCGGTGGGCAAAGAACAAAATTTCATGCACGTTTTGATCATTTTAGTGAACTTGTAGCGAGTAAGGGGAAGGGCACCAAATGTCTGAAAGAATGCATCCCCAACAGAGGGGCGGCATGACATGTAAGCAATCACCGCTTTGACTGGGCAGAATTCTGACTGAACCTCAGGAATATATATCAAGCAACCCCTCCCCCTCTGATCAGTTTTAGAAGAGGAAGACGCAAAACCACCTTGCGGTTAGGAGCTTCTCCCCTGACACTAACGTCTGAACCGCCCAATCGGTGACTGTGTTGTTTACGAGAACTAACCGTGAATTCGCCAACCCGCAAAAAACCATAAAATGCTATCAGAAAGGCAGCGGAGTACATGTGCACCTCATAGTCGCTAGTACACACCTTACTCAAAGCCCTCAACATCTGACCCAACAAAGACAATGTAATAGGACATCTAGTATCACGTCTCACGTTCCCCCTTTTGCACCCTTCAAGTAGGCACGAAACAACGAAACCCTTTGTGACGTCATCTAGACCCGCCACCTGTAAATGAAAGGATAGCCCCGAAATGTAAGTCTGAACTGTTGATGGCGCATATCTGCGCCAAGACAAATATGATATAAACTGAGCAATACGCTCAACATTCGGCGGCATTCGATTATCATACTGATACTCTGAACAAAATTCGGTATAGACATTCATCGCTGTTGCGTAAGTGGAATGAGTACTGCTGGCCTGTGAATCCAGCAAAAGCCTCGACCGCTCTATGTCCAGCTGTTCCAAAGTCGGGTAGGCATTTCTTCCCCCTTCTCGGCGGCCAGAGGTGCTAGCTTGCGGAATCTGTCCTCCTGAAAACGAGACAAGGCATCGGCAATTCCATTATCAACCCCAGGCACATAACGAGCCTTGAATCTAATGTTCTTAACCAAACAAATAACAACTAACTCACGAACTAACTTCATCAACTCACTACAGGACGCAGACTGTCTATTAATCACCGTCACCACTGCCGTATTATCAGACCAAAACAACACCCGCCTGTTGCGCAAGGACTCGCCCCACAACTGAAGGCTTACCACAATAGGGAACAGCTCGAGAAAGGCAATCGACCGGCCAGCTGCTTTAAACTGTACAGGCCATTTCGCTTGGGCCCATCTCCCACCAAAATAGATTCCAAACCCACAGCTGGCCGCCGCATCAGTAAAAAACTGGAGCTGCGAACTATTGTGCCAAGCCTCATCGCCTATCATGACTCTACCATTGAAGTGAGTTAAGAACTCCTGCCAAACCGCCATACCTGCCTTTGCTCCCTTACCTAATCTAATCATGTGAAAAGGACTGTGTACCCCTCGAGTTAAATCTATCAGTCTCCGCATAAACGCACGGCCAGGGGCGATCGCCCTGCATATAAAGTTCAAACTCCCTATTATAGATTGCAAATTCCTTAGAGAGATTTTGCTCAACTTCGAAACCTCCTGCAACCTATGAACCAACTTTATAACCTTATCTTGCGGGACTCGCACCCCAAATGCGGAGACTGGGCCCACCGTCTTCTCCTCCGCAATCGGCACCCCGAAGCGTTCGCACACGGCCACAAAGCTGTTCATGGCATGTTCACACTGGTGTGAGCCGCGGGTACCCGCGAAGTACCCGCGAAGAAAAAATCATCGAGATAATGTAATGTGCTATTGGACTCTGCCACACGCCGTTTCCAATACTCCAAAAATGTACTAAAACACTCGAAAGCCGAACAAGCTATTGAACAACCCATTGGCATACACCGGACAAAAAAGTACTGACCGTCCACGCACATCCCTAGTAATTCGAAGTCCTCCGGCCTAACTGGCAGCAGACGAAAGGCAGACTTGATATCCGCCTTCCCCATCAAAGTACCCACGCCTAACCGCGTCACCAACTCCACAGCCGAGTTGAAAGATGAATAATTGACTGTACATTGAGATTGAGGAATGTTTTCGTTCACCGACCCCCCTCTTGGAGACGATAAATGCTGAATCAACCGGAATTCACCAGGGGCCCTCTTAGGCACTAGACCAATAGGCGAACACCTGAAGTTTACGAACGGGGGGATGCACATCGGCCAACAATCCTTCCTAACTTTATTTCAAATTGCAACTTCTTTAACAAGACTGATTTATTGTCGCGAGCAGACCTGAGATTCCTTGACTGTAGTGGAACCCGATCCCCTGTGAAATGTAATGAAAAACCGAATCGGAAACCGTTAATTAACCGGCGGGCGTGTTCAAGATTTGGATATGAGGACAACATTGGAATCATAGCCTCCAATTTGACTGGAGTGGGGGCCAAATCATACTTAGACCAGGATCTAATTCTTGTTGGTAGGGGTTCTGGCGATCGGGGCTGGGAACACGACTTAACTCCATGCCCGAATGCCCGGCATCGAGAGCATCTGTGGGCGAAGATGCAGCTTTTTCCCCGGAGCAGTTTCCTGTTGAAGGCAAAGCACGTCCCCTTCGTCTCCCCTCGCCTCGCCTCGTTTGAAGTAAGAGAGCCAATTGACGAGTTGCTCCAGCCGTGGGAGGGGAAACCAGTATTTCTGAATTCTCTGAACCGCGACTGCGGGCGTTGCATGCTACCTTGAAATGGGCGAAAGGAAGAGCTCCTCGGCCCGCCGCCAGCAACTAACAACAGCCAATGCTCCCGTCTATGCTCGCCCATGATCGGCCTGGTCTTCGTGCCTGACGGAGACGAAATTGGACATCATAGTCCCTCCACCCGTATCCCCCACTGTTACGAGCCGCCCCCCTCACCATATCCATGTACTTTAACAACTCTAGCGCCCGTCCTGGATGCCTCTCCAGGTAGATTGACATATAGACTAGAAACACCGAGGTCCACTGCTCAATGCTTGCAACCCTCTGGTGCCTAAGCTGAGGTTGGAACTGCAGAAAACCGCCCGCGGGCAACTGGAACGTGGTTCCAGTAGTAGACCCTCTGTAATCGTTAGGCCTACTCGAAAGAAAGCCGTCCCTATTTTGTTTCTGCAACAAGGCTAGGTCATCATAGTCTCCCTGCCATATTTTTTCCTTTAAGTTCAAACCGATATCGGCCCCAAGAGGGTCACATGCGCTTACCAATCCGATGTGAGCTGTTACAGGCTCTAAATTGAGACCATCGTCACAGTTCTCTAGATCTATAACTTTGGTATTGTTAAGGCGGGCAATGTTGCGGGATCCGACCGGGGATCCGACCTCAGTCGACAATCCCTCCCCCAACCCTTGCACCACCCTAGGCCAGGGAGCCCCAGGCCTAAAATCCCACTGATTACTTATTACTAGCTGCGACGTTAGATCTAGCTCTATCAGTATCAGTATCATTTCCAATCCCCGACTCACCGGAGACTTGTAGTTGTACCGGTCCCATATGAATTTGTAACCCTCGATTTCTTTCACCTAATTTGAAGCTTTTAATCAGCTCGGGTCAGCTGTGCGCATACAGAACCGACTACGCGTACAATGTCCGCGCAGCTGTGCGGCTGAATCTGATTGGCTCTGATTGGATCACTCTAGGTTCGCGACTGTTCTATTTAGAGCACGGGTGATTGAATAAAAAGGAGTCTAATACTTAGTAATGGAGGTCTTATAGATGATGAATCAGTAATATGGCCAATATACACACATACACACAGTTCAATTCGATTATTATTTTCCGTATGCAATGCATGAGAGAGTAAGCGCAATTATGATCCACGTTAAAAACCCTTGATTTCCCCCGAGCAAGAATGGTACGACCCGGTCCGCTGGCTACCTACAGATTTCAGCGATCAAGAGGCACACACGTTAATCAATGGAGAAAAATGGAGTTCCCAAAATCAGACGGAGGTACCGATTGGTTTTGTCTTTTGACGGTGGTTTTTCATCCAATGAGAATCATTTATATATGAAAATGTTCAGAATGAACTGAATGACATGAATCTTTTTCCGTTGGTAAAAAATAGCCCTCTCCCGGCAAGAAACCGACAGATATAGCCAGGATTTTTCAGTCAAAAAGTCGGATACCACATAAATTTTGACCAAATTGATGAAATATAATCAAAAAATGACGGTGCGATGGAACAACAAAATATCGTGATTTTTACATCACAGTCAAATTTTCTAATGCTTTTTCCGTTGGTGAACTAGGCCTATCGGTTTAAAAGATGTAGTTGAAAAGGGCCGGAATTTGGCATATTTTTAAAGCTTTTCACGTCGGTGCGCGGTACGTTTGAAGAGGTGACGCTTAAGTGTATGGGTAAAATCCATATGTTGGGTATGGACTTGGCCTTGTTGGTCCATTCGGCATGCGGAGCTAGTAGTAGTAGTAGCTGGTGGTATAGCACTAGGCCTAGTCCTAGTAGTAGGCCTCCCTCGTCCGTGGGGTCGCTCCGACTCCTTCGCCTTTAAACTCGCCTTCCTCCTACTGGTCTTAGTCTTAGCTTTCGGCATGCCGGTCTCTCTCCAAATTACGGCGCTAAACTAAACTAGCTTGACCGTATAGGCTACAAACGAAGTCGCGAGGAGTTCGGAAGAAATTAATAATAAATTTGACAATAGCGAATACAGATTTTTGATTGTCCAGAACAAGTCTTGCCTCTTTCAATTTTTGATTGTCCAAAACAAGTCTTGCCTCTATCAAAAGCCACGAGAGAATGACATAATTTGCACGTGCATACGCTCCCGCACTCGCGTATCGTGCGTTCCGTGTGCAAAAGGGGCGCGCATTCGGAAACGCTCAATAGCGCGCCTTTTCTAGAAGGCGCCAAATTCTTGACAAAATTGTAAACAAGCTTATTGTCGCGTCACAATGGCCAGCAAAACCAAACAAAGAGCAAGTGGCTTACCCGCCGTGAATAAACATTGTTGAAAGCGTTTTTGTAACTCTTTAAAATTTCTTATTATCATACGTATTATTATCATTATCATTGTTATTATCATTACACCTGCACCTGACAGACAACAACACACATCATTTGCGGTTTGATTGTGGATTTAATATTGTACCAATATGAATAGCATTATCCTTGACATTATAAAATAACTTTACAACTGTGCACCTGACACCAAATATGTACATGTACTTGAATTGTCGGCACCTAGCTTAGCTATAACCCGATCACCAGCGTTAAAGCCCGACCCCGAAAATGCCTCCAGTCAGTAAGACATCCCCGGTCACGAGTCAACGCCGTCCATGATCAATTTAATGCTCCTGCATAACCGCCGAGCGGAAAGCTGACTGACCCAAACCCCCAGCATACAGGCGAGTACGTGTAACCAAACACGAATACCATCCCTGGCCCACCATCAGGCTTCAGGGGCATCCCTGGGCCACCATCAGGCCTCGAGGGGCATACCAGCAGCTCCCTCGACATGTTCAACCCTGTCTAGCCTCACAATTATGAGGTACACAGGGCGATCGGGCGAGCTGCTAAACTGCCAAAATTCGCTGAAGCTAAGTGCCGAGGCCTCATAACACAACCATCCCTGTACACCACAGGGGATATACCGATTTACTCACTTAACTCAATGTACATAATATAAAGCATCCCCAAAACTTTCCTTCTTAACTATAACATGTTAAGTGTGCACATACCTTGTAATTATACAAAACTGCGCAGAGGCGCAAAATTACGTATTTTAGGCACTTGCCGTAACGAATATGTAATACCATTATACATATTCCCTAGCAGGCCAAGGCAAGTAATATTGTTGCCTTAACCTACCCCCGAGCACTGGTCTCTACTCCAAAATGTAGAGACCAGTGCTCCAAGTCCCAGGTAAGGGTGAAAACCTGCCTAAACTGTATTAACGGGAAAATGGCAGGAAAGCCCCTTACTGCCAAGCGTAGCTTCGACAACGACCTAATGTCCGTCTGAGACAAAACAAACCCATAAACATAATAACTCCGACACCCAACTTGTCGCCTATACATATAACCACTCTGCTTTTACATATTATCATTGACTTATTGTTTAGGGTGACTCACCCTGAATTTGCGTTACCTGGTAGGAGCCGGAGTGGTGGTGGGAAATTTTACGTCCACTATTTACCAATCCACCATCAATTATGAAACTCTGTTCCCACGCTCAGCGCGCATATCATACAAGCGTTGTAATTTACACGCTTGTAAATGATACATTCGACCGCTTGTAATTTACGCGCTTGTTATTTTCTTTTGTAATCTTCCGCCGTTATCGTGGGAACAACCACCACAAATAGGTCAGGAACATCTGTAAATCATATTAACGCTTTGGCGTTAATATGTATTATTATCATTATCATACTTATAATTTGTTGTTGATCTTGTAGTTTATTAAGATATTTTTGCTGCTGTTATTGTTAATATTATTGCTAACACTATTCTTATTATTAATACTATTACTATCATTATTATTATTATAAACATTATTCTTAGTATAATTTGTTGTTGTTATCGTTTATTTAGATATTAATCAGTGCAATCCTAACCCTTGTCAGAGCGGCGGCACATGTCAGCAGACTGGTGGAGGATTCACGTGTACCTGTCCACCGCTCTCCTCTGGTCCAACCTGTCATTTCTTCGGTGAGAATGGTGTAACATAATTGTAATGATTTCGTTTCATTTAATTTCGTTTTTATTTCACAAGCCATGATTAAAAAAAAAAAATATTGTATAAATATTACGTCGATTTAAATTTGATCGTATAAAACAGTACAAATGTAATTGCATAAATTAATGAAGTAATACATATAAATATTGGTAAGTTAAATATTCGGGGAAGGGGGTAAATGATATTGTGTTCTACAATAACGATATTTTGTGAAGCATATCTAAAAAGACTTAGAGGCCTGTAGACAAGGTAGCTAATGTAAGAATATATATATGATGGTTTAAAAAAAAAGAACACAAATAAGGGTTGGCAAAAGAGATGAGAGCCGAGAAGCTAAACAGAGGTGGAAAGTGGGTTGAATGATGATGATTTCAATTTTAAGGCTTATCAAAACTTGCAGAACTTACAGTTCACAGGGCTGCTCGCTCACATACATTTGACCCCTGTATATGAAGTTCTGGATACTCCACCACCCCTCCCCTTCAAAAAAGTTCACAGTTGAAAACTTTTTTCTTGCTTGTTAGATAATTTATAAAGACATGTACACTTCTTGTGTTTTGCACAAAGACAAAATATTGCTGCATCTGGTATTATTTGAGCACTTTTTCGTTGTCAAAATACCCACACAAAAAACACGATATTGATTTTTAATGTCGTTGCCAGTATTTCCATATGAGTCTAGTCCATGTCAACATGAAGGGACGTGCGATAATGTCAATAAAGATTCGGAATTTGTCTACTCCTGTCCGCCTTGGTTACAGCGGCACCATGTGTTAACTTCAAGGTCAAAATGATGATGATGATCATCATAATAATAATAATAACAATAACCATAACAATACTAATTATAATATCAAAAACAAAAATTATGCTAATTATACAATAAAAAATAATATAAATCGTAATAATCATTTCAATTACAATTATATCCTGTCAACTTCGCTCGAAAAATCACCTTCTTAATATGCAATTACCCTCTTGGTACTTGTCATTCGGTAATTATGTTACACGATATGACTTTCAATGTCTTTGCCAGTATTTCCATGTGAGTCTAGTCCATGTCAACATGACGGGACGTGCGAGAATGTAAATCAAGATTCGGAATTTGTCTGCTCCTGTCCGCCTAGCTTCACCGGCACCATGTGTGAACTTCAAGGTAAAAAATATGACGATGATGATGATGATGATGATGATGATGATGATGATATTATTGAAAACGATAATAAATGATAAATAATAATAATACAAATAATAATATTGATGATAATAATGATACATGTACTACTAATAATAACAACGACAACCTCTCTCTAAAATCATCGCCTGGAAAACTTTCCGTACGACAATAACCGAAGAGACAATGACCTTCTAGGACTCAATCCCTGGGATATTTATATCCGGACAAATTTCCTCGAACAAGCACCTTCTTATGTGATTACCCTCTTGCTTGTTGTTGTTGTTGTTGGGTTTATTGTCATCTATCGATTCGATCCGATGATTTCCGCCAGGCTCGGTGTGAGAGGGCGCCTTGCTCTCTCTTTATGCAGTGCCGTATATATAGATATACGGCACTGTCTTTCTGTGATTCTGTGATTCTGATACTTGCCCAGTGTGTGAGATAAATACTTACCTTGACCTTTATTGTTATTGGCTTAGTGCAAGGTTATGGAGGATTATTGAAACTAATATTTTGAAGTTTTGGTGTTATTTTATAAAGTTAATGATAAATAATGTGTCTTATATTTTAATAGTATGCGCTTTTCATCGGCTGCCATATTTTATTTTATTCTGACTTCGTATGTCCATCATCTCTCTTGCTACTTTTCCTTCAGTAATTATAGTTATCCTCACGGGATTGTTATCCGGCTTTTTAAATTTCTTAGAACGAAGTTGTCCAAGGGGGATAGTTCTCCGGGTTTTAGTCCGGGGATAGTGGTCCTGATACATAATTTTTTTGTAATATCTTCCCTCGTGGTCACTTATCCACTTCTTACCTCATCGTACACTATTGAAAAGAAAATGTCACACTTTTAAGATATAGTTCGGGAACAACTAGAATGAAATAGCTTTACTTGATTTGTTTTCAGTAATCCAATGACTTACCGAATGAAAACCTACATTTTAAAGGCTTTTAGTACTTTTCTACTTATAGCTTGCAAGGTAATTTTA
>CP137672.1:11272390-11624890 GCA_037976565.1 Mesocentrotus franciscanus | reverse complement strand
AAATAATCTGTTTTGCATCTTGGACCTGGTATTAAAAGCATAATATAAAAAGTAGTAACAATAACAAAGCATAACAAAGTAAAATACAGAATAGATCAAAGTAATACATGCATATTGAAACTTCAATGAAATCAAATTAATTCGAGGACCTATGCATGTAACCTCAGACGCAACGGTCGCTATGGTTGTTAATGCCTCTGTGTCGCTGGTGTGATATTACATTACTTGTTTAATTAATCATTATATTACGGAACATGTTATTTTCAGATGTAGCCAAATTTGAATGGCGATGCTTACTCGATTCTATTACCTGTACAGTCATTATAAGTCTGTGTTTAAAGCGTAGATTATAGCCTTTCCTCTTTTGAACATAAGCTGAGCACGAGGCCTTATTTTGATTTGAAGAAGAACAAAATCTGTGAAATGTATGCTTTTCCCAATATTATTAGGGATAGTTTGGGGGATCAGAAAATCCCACCAGAACTTCAATTAAATGAATAAAAATTAATCAACGTTGGACCATATCTTAATCCCAAGTGATCAATCAGTTCCATATATCTATGTGATAGTGATATGTATTGTTTGTAAATTGTGAGCCATATAATAGTCAATTTGTTATTGTTTGGATGATTCCAAAACCTTACAATACAAAACGATTTATATTTGCAATCAAATCAACAATCCTTATATCACCCAGACAGTTCCAATCACAGTGTTATCATGTTAATGACACGGTTAGTAAGCTACCCTTCAAGCTGTAAGCCTTCTCATTGTGTATTTTCCAATTCGAATATCTTAATTTTGCAGCAGTCTAATAAACTAATGTTCTTTCATGAATGTACACTTACATTAACAACTAGATCATTTTTCTACCAATACACTTACAGATTTCAAATTAAATTTGGACAAGTCTTAATTAAAAATGATTGGTTGTTTCATTTTATTGAGTAAGTTTATTCTCAGAATGCATGGTATTTCTTAAAGTTAGTTTATATTATTTCATATATTATGTTTAAATCTTAACCATAACTGTTAGCCTCATGCACGTTATATTTCGTGATTTTTTTTCTCCTAAAAATAAAGTTATTCACAAACAAAAGTGATCGATATTTTATTTTTATCTGTGAAACAATAACAAATAGGGATGAGTTTATTACAATATTTCATAAACATGAGATATAAGAAAAGTTATGCTGATCATACAGACAGTATGGACAAAAAAGACCTTTCCTCTTCTCTTATCATTTTGATAAACATTTAATTTTTAGTAACTTATTTTTAAAGCAAGTTCTCTGTTTGAAATATGATTTACTTTTGCATTCTCGAAACTGTAAGAACATTATATTTTCCACACATTGCAACCAATCTGTCTCTATATATATCTAGTCTCCGTATAGGCTATTCTATAAAAACAATCATTGGGAAATTACAAATATTTCATGTACAACAATATGTCAACATGGTTACTGGCCTTTGTTCTCAAACATTGGAGACTTCATTTTATCATGGTTAGGTGCCAGTTTGCTTACATAACTTTCCTGTTCAAATTTTTGGTTGTGCATTCGGGCCGAAAAAATGAGCGAAAAAACATGACCCCTACATAAAATCTGAAAGAAAAACAAATCACAATATTCCCAGCACGAACAGTAAAATTATCTGCCATCAAAACTGAACTACCATCAACCTTCAGACATGTTCTGAACGGTGTGCTGTGTTTATTGGCTATAAACTGTTTGCGTAAATCATTCATGAAACACTCACACCCACATTTCATAAACATTATAGATAATTGTTTGTATTTAAACACAGTTCGACCTCCTTTTCACTAAATTTTATAAATATAGTGTGAGGATGCGTTTAAGCTACTGTCTCGTCTTACAAGCATTCAGGGGCGTAGCCTTGGGAAAAGGATCGGGGGCACGTCCCCCGAATCAAATGTCAAAAAGAAGAGTGAGAGAGAAGGAGAGTGAGAGAGAGAAAGAGAGATAGACGGAGAGAGAGAGGAAGAGAAAGAGGAGGAAGGAGAAGGTGGAATGAAATGAGAGGCTACGACCCCTTCCAAACCTCTGCTAATGCCCTTGTTATGGTGTATTTCATTTCAAGAAAAAGTAAGAGCCACCCCATCACTGCCTAGAAACACCCTACGCAATTGCCCACACCTAGGCCTATCCTGTATATTCAATAAAATGAATATATGTGTGTGTGTACGTTTTTCACTCTCATCCGGCCATCACTATTCATTTTCATGTCGCCAGGCCATGGTTTTGATCATAGGTGATACCCCTTTTGTAAGGTTCTAGTTCAGTTTATGAATGGTAGCGTCGAAACTAAAAGAATGTTGTGATCATAGGTTGGCTTTGACCGAATAGCGATTCAAGAGTGGGATTGGAAGCTCAAGCAACCCCCCCCCCCCTCACACTAAAAGATCATCGTCCTAATAAGTGAAATTAAGCGAGACTACTGTAGAGAATGAATATAGAAAATAAATCTTCTAGAACCATTTCTACTTTGCCCTATTTCATTTTATTTACTTCACTACCTAAAAAGATAAGAAGTTACTTATTTAAGTAAATACATCGACGAAACGGGGACATCCCAATAGCCAGCCCAAGAGACCGACCATTCCGGTCTATAAACTGAACCAGGACCCTGCAGCAACTGTTGTCAGAAGGCCCATGAGATTAATATATCGGTCCATGGCCTGTCGGTCTTGTGGACCATCGGTCTCTTAGTCTCAGGCCTTCTGACAACTTGGGTGAACCCTCAGAAGTTATCAGAAGGATTGTCCGTCTCGTGGGATAGCGGTCTCGTGGGCCGCAACCCCAAAATGACCTTTATGGCTCTATACATGACCGTGCCTTTCTGAAGAACCAAATTCAGACAGAAACATCGGATCCTCGTATTTACTACACTAGAGGGTATACCGGCATCTAAAATGGAAATGCTAGTACTTTGGAAACCATCTTGGTAACCATCGTGAAAGACAATTTGGGTAAGACGCCTTGTCCAGGGATGAAAGCACAGATCAAGGATCGACAAACTTCAATATGAGAATCATAAGCCTCCCCAGTGATATACCAGGGTTCTCCGCCATGTGAGGTGTTAAGTCACAAATAATGTAGACTTAATATGATATATATCCTTTCATCTGATCAATCGCAAAATCGTATGAAATTAGTCTTGCCGTTGTTCACCTCTGTATTAAGTATTAAGTTTAATAACCTATTTTCAGCTTCCAGATAATGAGGCTGATTTTTAAGAAAAGATAGTTAATTAGCGAGTTTATTGGTCATTTATATAATACATTTCTCGTTTGTGTGTGGTAAAATGCATATTTTAAGTTTGATATCAGTTGTATTCTCATTAAACTGTTGAAGATCAATAGAAATAGCATGCAGAGCGTTTGTCTATTCTCATTGTAGACCAAGCAGTCTGTGATGTAGACCGTTCATACATAAGAATATATTTAACAAACGATTTCTCGATTGCATGTAATATTTATGTACCTCGGTTATAGCCCAAGGGACCGTCTTCCCAAGAGGCTGACAGTGTCGGTTCAATGAACTTTCTGAAAAGTGGTTATAATTCGCGCATTAACTATACAGCCCACGAGACCGACAATATTGATCTAGCGAACCTTATGAAAAGTTATTAGAAGGCCGACATGTCGGTCTAGTGGGTCTTCATGAGTGAGAGAGAGAGAGAGAGAGAGATAGGGAGAGTGAGATGATATAGGAAGAGGGGGAGATATGGAGATCGAGAGAGATAGAAAAAGATAGGGAGAGAAAGAGAGAGAGAGATGATATAGGGAGAGGGGGAGATATGGAGATCGAGAGAGATGGAGAGAGATAGGGAGAGAGTGTGAGAATGAGAGAGAAAGAGAGAGGGGGTTTACTTTCTTTAAAAATACAGGGAAAATCGTTTATAATGAACCTTTTGGAACCAAGTAGGCTATTCATCCTGTTAAACCTTGCTATATCAGGGCAAAACAAAAGGAAAAATATAACTAAACAAAAAGCAAGCAAAAAGAGAATACAGAGAAGTGGCAGCGGCAATATCAATATGCTATAACAAGAGTTTGTCATAACATCACTCAAGAATAACGAGTTTCTCCTTTACATGTTTTCGATTTGAAATCCTCAAAAGCTTTAGTTTCTGTCACACAGTAATCATGATATATTTATACTGATATATTTGTTTAAATATATGTGTGAAATCGAAATCGATACTAATTCATTAGTACAATAGACACTGGCAATCGAGACTGTTCAAGGATAATAGAGTCACAATTCTCACTGGCAACTTTCTCTGAACAGGCTCATCAGTTCGTGCAGAACCAGGGAAAGAGACTCGCGTCCTTATTTATTGCACAAAAAATTTCTTCTTCTCGATCTCGCGCTAAGTGTTATTTTCACAGGTGAGTAAATCAAATTTCGAGAAATGAGGCTGATTTTAAGAAAAGATAATTAGTTAATTAGCGAGTTTATTGGTCATTTATATAATACCTTTCTTGTTTGTGTCTGGTAAAATGCATATTTTAAGTTTGATATGATTTGTATTCTCATTAAACTGTTGAAGATCAATAAAAATAGCATGCAAGGCGTTTGTCTATTCTCATTGTAGACCATGCAGTCTGTGATGTAGACCGTTCATACATAAGAATATATTTAACCAACGATTTCCCGATTGCATAATAATTATGTACCTCGGTTATAGCCCAAGGGACCGTCTTCCCAAGAGGCTGACAGTGTCGGTTCAATGAACTTTCTGAAAAGTGGTTAGAATTCGCGCATTAACTATACAGCCCACGAGACCGACAATATTGATCTAGCGAACCTTATGAAAAGTTATTAGATGGCCGACATGTCGGTCTAGTGGGTATTCATGAGTGAGAGAGAGAGAGAGAGAGAGAGATAGGGAGAGTGAGATGAAGTGAGAGATATGGAGAGAGAGAGTGAGAGAGAGATGAGGGAGAATGAGAGAAGGCGAGAGAAATCGGGAGAGAGAGGGGAGAGATATAGAGATCGAGAGAGATAGAGAGAGATAGAGAGAGAGAGAGAGATGGCATAGGGAAAGGGGGAATGGAGATCGAGACAGATAGGGAGAGAGCGATAGGGAGGGAGGGAGAGAGGGAGAGAGAGATGATATAGGGAGAGGGGGAGATATGGAGATCGAGAGAGATAGAAGAAGATAGGGAGAGAAAGAGAGAGAGAGATGATATAGAGAAAGGGGGAGATATGGAGATCGAGAGAGATGGAGAGAGAGATAGAGAGAGAGAGAGATGGCATAGGGAGAGGGGGGAATTGAGATCGAGACAGATAGGGAGAGAGCGATAGGGAGGGAGGGAGAGAGAGAGAGATGATATAGGGAGAGGGGGAGATATGGAGATCGAGAGAGAATGAAAAAGATAGGGAGAGAAAGAGAGAGAGAGAGAGAGATGATATAGGGAGAGGGGGAGATATGGAGATCGAGAGAAATGGAGAGAGATAGGGAGAGAGTGTGATAATGAGAGAGAGAGAGAGAGAGGGAGAGAGAGAGAGAGCGTGCAAGAGAGAGAGAGAGAGGGGGGGGGGTCTACTTTGTTTAAAAATACAGGGAAAATCGTTGATAATGAACCTTTTGGAACCAAGTAGGCTATTCATCCTGTTAAACCTTGCTATATCAGGGCAAAACAAAAGGAAAAATATAACTAAACAAAAAGCAAGCAAAAAGAGAATACAGAGAAGTGGCAGCGGCAATATCAATATGCTATAACGAGAGTTTGTCATAACATCACTCAAGATTAACGAGTTTCTCCTTTACATGTTTTCGATTTGAAATCCTCAAAAGCTTTAGTTTCTGTCACACAGTAATCATGATATATTTATACTGATATATTTGTTTAAATATATGTGTGAAATCGAAATCGATACTAATTCATTAGTACAATAGACACTGGCAATCGAGACTGTTCAAGGATAATAGAGTCACAATTCTCACTGGCAACTTTCTCTGAACAGGCTCATCAGTTCGTGCAGAACCAGGGAAAGAGACTCGCGTCCTTATTTATTGCACAAAAAATTTCTTCTTCTCGATCTCGCGCTAAGTGTTATTTTCACAGGTGAGTAAATCAAATTTCGAGAAATGAGGCTGATTTTAAGAAAAGATAATTAGTTAATTAGCGAGTTTATTGGTCATTTATATAATACCTTTCTTGTTTGTGTCTGGTAAAATGCATATTTTAAGTTTGATATGATTTGTATTCTCATTAAACTGTTGAAGATCAATAAAAATAGCATGCAAGGCGTTTGTCTATTCTCATTGTAGACCATGCAGTTTGTGATGTAGACCGTTCATACATAAGAATATATTTAACAAACGATTTCCCGATTGCATAATATGTACCTCGGTTATAGCCCAAGGGACCGTCTTCCCAAGAGGCTGACAGTGTCGGTTCAATGAACTTTCTGAAAAGTGGTTAGAATTCGCGCATTAACTATACAGCCCACGAGACCGACAATATTGATCTAGCGAACCTTATGAAAAGTTATTAGATGGCCGACATGTCGGTCTAGTGGGTATTCATGAGTGAGAGAGAGAGAGAGAGAGAGAGAGAGATAGGGAGAGTGAGATGAAGTGAGAGATATGGAGAGAGAGAGTGAGAGAGAGATGAGGGAGAATGAGAGAAGGCGAGAGAAATCGGGAGAGAGAGGGGAGAGATAGAGAGAGAGAGAGATGGCATAGGGAAAGGGGGAATGGAGATCGAGACAGATACGGAGAGAGCGATAGGGAGGGAGGGAGAGAGGGAGAGAGAGATGATATAGGGAGAGGGGGAGATATGGAGATCGAGAGAGATAGAAGAAGATAGGGAGAGAAAGAGAGAGAGAGATGATATAGAGAAAGGGGGAGATATGGAGATCGAGAGAGATGGAGAGAGAGATAGAGAGAGAGAGAGATGGCATAGGGAGAGGGGGGAATTGAGATCGAGACAGAGAGAGAGAGAGAGAGAGAGAGTAAGAGAGAGATGAGGGAGAATGAGAGAAGGCGAGAGAAATCGGGAGAGAGAGGGGAGAGATATAGAGATCGAGAGAGATAGAGAGAGATAGAGAGAGATAGAGAGAGAGAGAGATGGCATAGGGAGAAGGGAGAATGGAGATCGAGACAGATAGGGAGAGAGCGATAGGGAGGGAGGGAGAGAGAGAGAGATGATATAGGGAGAGGGGGAGATATGGAGATTGAGAGAGATAGAAAAAGATAGGGAGAGAAAGAGAGAGAGAGATGATATAGGGAGAGGGGGAGATATGGAGATCGAGAGAGATGGAGAGAGAATGATAGGGAGAGAGTGTGAGATTGAGAGAGAGAGAGGGGAGAGGGAGAGAGAGAGAGCGCGAGAGAGAGAGAGAGAGAGAGGAGGGGAGGGGGAGAGATAGATAACGATAGGGAGAGAGAACAACAACAAAAAGAGAAGAAGAAAAAAAACCGTAACAAAGATGGAGGAGCCCGTCCCACACCCACCACCCAGTCATACCAATTAATGGCCCCTTTTTCTGCATTTCATCCCCAATCATACCAGTATCCTCTCAATGAATGAACCCACACTACGCCACTGTTTGCAACCACACCTGCCTAATTATCTACCAAGCAGCAACATTATTTCATGCTTCTAAATTGCAATAGCTGGTCGGGAAGAAATGCCATCTCTTCTTCCCCGGCAACTAGACTGAAATAGCGAAATAATTATGCATTTATGTTTCTTTATTATTATTTGTTACTTTGATATTAAAACTATTCATGATAATAATAATGATAATAATCTCACCCGCCATTGATCTCATGTAAAGCTGAAAATGAAGATTGCAAGGAGAGAAGCCTTCGTCTTCTTGGTCGTTATGTTGGGCATCGTCGTTGTCTATGCCCGGTCAACTGGCGCTCCTGTTGATTCCAATCCTGAAATATGTGATACCATGATACCCGGTCATCAATTACCAGCTCAGATTGCACAGAGCCCTTATTCCATCGTTCCCGCCAGGAATAAGTACATGCCCGGCAAGAAGTTCACTGGTAGGTGACATTTTCTCTTGCGAACTTACTTCGTCAAAAGGGCCTAAAAACTTACAAGCATAACTTTCACCATGGGCCCCTTTATATTTCACTGCCCTTTTTAGTTAAGTTTTCTATTTTATTTAATGCATTCAAACAAACTGGAATGAGGCACTCACTTTCTTTTTCTTTTTGTCTACGTTAATAGAATTCATGTTTATTCGTATCATTTGTTTAATTATTTTGTGAAATCTTAGCAAAATGTGAAATATGATATGAAACGATAAACTGAAACTTAGACTGCACCAGGTTAAAAAAGAACATTTGCTCAGGCGACATGTGACCTTTTCTCGGGGCTTTATTTCGTCAACGATAAAAGGTCAGGGTTAGGGTTGCATTTACAAGTCATCTGGGTTTTTGGTTGGGGTTAATGTTAGGATTAGTTGTGGTGTCTAGTCTGGTAAGTTAGTTAGGAATTCAGTAAGTATAGGAATTTGACCGCGGAGCAATCATCGCCGGAGAAGTATATGTCGTATAACGCAGACCTTACATTATTTTCATTCGGTACACCCACATGCTTAGGCCTGATAGTAATAGGAGATTTTGTAATCAAAAATTAATAATTTTTGTATGAGGACCAACAGTGATAGATCAAAAGGAGATATCTTTACTCCATTATAAATTTAACATTGGGGAGATGGGGTAAGGTGACGAAAAGTGGGGTTGGTGAAGGAGGAGGCTTGAGGATCGACATTCCACCTTGATCAATAAATGAGGTACTAAAAGTTTTCTGGAATATTACCTTTACCACACAGTCACAATTAACGCTCCCGAATCGAAAGAATTCAAGGGAATCTTCATGCAGATGCGACGCAAGGACACCAACGCTATCTTGGGGACGTGGTCTGGGTTGGACGCGGATAAGTTCAAGACCATGTCATGCGCAGGAGTGGAAGACAATGTCGTGACACATGTAAACAGTAGTGTGAAAGGCATTGTCAACAGCTTCATGTGGACAGCTCCTCAAGATTTGGATGCCGACGTTTATATTGCGTAAGTATGAAAAAAAAGAAAACAAATCTCATGAATGAAGAACAAAGAAACAAACAAGTAATCCAAATGAATTTAACATACTGGGAGAAATATACCTGTAGAAACGGATATCATCATTACTTCATTTTGATTTATGGATATAAAACAAGCGCTGCATTGTTCTTGAGTCCTAAAGAAAACATAAGTCACAAAATATTCTCTGAAATTCTTCCTCCTGCATCTTGATATGCATAGCGCATACATAATCTTGAATGAATGGTCTTTTAATTTTATGGAATTCATTTCAATACAAAATCAAACCTTCATAATAACATTCAGTATTGATGATAATTATCATCAAAGCTACATGTATGTTATCATGGAGATAGAAGGAATAAGAAATAAAGAAATAAATAAAACAATAGAGAGAAAGAGAGTGTCTCTTGGGGAAATTTTAGAGAGATAGACACAGAGAGAGAGCGGGAGAGAGAGAGAGAGAAAGGGGCGTTATTCACATCGAGATTCCTTGGCATGTCTTGGGCTGGTAAAGGCAAAGTAGAACAGTAGTACAATGCAGCACTGATGTGTGGGTCTAATAGCTTTTAAATTGTACAAGTAAAGATAAAGTTGAGTTCTGGTCATGCGATTGCGTTGTGAAAGAAACGGTGTGGAATCGATTAGGAAAAGTTGATCATGTAGCATATAAGAATTGGTGCGTACTGCAAGGTTCTGAAGTAATCAAAATGATAAGGAATTTGGCCCAGTCTTGGTAAAGTAACAAGCACTGTACACAGAAAGATGTATATGGGACTACATGGACATGTGGCATAAAAATCAGGCCTCATTTTAAGCTGTTACTTGTCATATTTAGAATATGAACGCATTTGAAGAGCCATGCTTTTCAGGGAACACTTTTTCTCTGATGTTCTTTCACACTTGCATAATAACAATGATAACGCTCACACATTATTTTTCACCTCTCCCCAGAACTCAGCCTTCTCTTTAAGTGATAGGTGTTCTCAAAAATGATTTGATGAAAAGAGGACCTTTGTTATCTTTTTAGGGCCACATTGGTAAAGGATTACGGAACGTTTTGGGTCAATCAGACCTCGTCAACTATCAGTGGTAAGTATGTTGGATTCATCTGAAATTAAGTAATATTAAGTGTAATTTAATTTTGTTGATCAATATTGCGCACATAATTTTATCTTTCCCAGGGGATGTCAGAGGCGCTTGCAAAGTACTTTATTTTTTACACAGCATGGCTTTAGTCCAGCTGCCCTTAGGCGCTGAAACCATTCAAGGAATAAATTCCTCAAAGGCAAGCATTTACTAGACCTGGATGAAGAGTGGCAAGTGTAGTTCATTGCCTTGCCAAATAATATTAGTGCCGTGGCTGCTTATTTTATTCCTCAAAGGCAAGCATTTTCTACACCTGCGTGAAGAGTGGCAAATGTATTTTAATGTCTTGCCAAATAATATTAGTGCCGTGGCTGCTTATTTTATTCCTCAAAGGCAAGCATTTACTACACCTGCGTGAAGAGTGGCAAATGTATTTTAATGTCTTGCCAAATAATATTAGTGCCATGGCTGCTTATTTTATTCCTCAAAGGCAAGCATTTACTACACCTGCGTGAAGAGTGGCAAATGTATTTTAATGTCTTGCCAAATAATATTAGTGGCATGGCTGCTTATTTTATTCCTCAAAGGCAAGCATTTACTACACCTGCGTGAAGAGTGGCAAATGTATTTTAATGTCTTGCCAAATAATATTAGTGCCATGGCTGCTTATTTTATTCCTCAAAGGCAAGCATTTACTACACCTGCGTGAAGAGTGGCAAATGTATTTTAATGTCTTGCCAAATAATATTAGTGGCATGGCTGCTTATTTTATTCCTCAAAGGCAAGCATTTACTACACCTGCGTGAAGAGTGGCAAATGTATTTTAATGTCTTGCCAAATAATATTAGTGCCATGGCTGCTTATTTTAATCCTCGAAGGCAAGCATTTACTACACCTGCGTGAAGAGTGGCAAATGTATTTTAATGTCTTGCCAAATAATATTAGTGGCATGGCTGCTTATTTTATTCCTCAAAGGCAAGCATTTACTACACCTGCGTGAAGAGTGGCAAATGTATTTTAATGTCTTGCCAAATAATATTAGTGCCATGGCTGCTTATTTTAATCCTCGAAGGCAAGCATTTACTACACCTGCGTGAAGAGTGGCAAATGTATTTTAATGTCTTGCCAAATAATATTAGTGCCACGGCTGCTTATTTTTAGTGTTTAAGGAACCACAGAGCCTTGGAATAATTGCAAAAATTTCAATATTACATAACCTAGTGCAGCCGCCCAAAAATAGGAAAATGTAAAATCTTTTTCTATGATTATAATGTAGATATTAAATTAGTTTTGTATTTTTAGTTCGAATAACACATTTCATTAATCACGACAGTTACTAATATATTTATTTTGCGGATAAAATATGTATTGTTTTATCGTGTTAATTGATTCGTAATCCTGAGAACTGAAAAGTAGACCTTTCTGTACATCTAAGAATAATGTTTGTACTTAGTTAGTGCCGGCATATTGCTCAACCCTTTGCTTCTCTGTTTAATTTGTTTTGTAATTCCGTTTAGTTATGTCTGCTTTTGTCCCGCTAACAATGTTAGTGTTCTTATACTTGTTTCTCTCTCTCTCTCTATGTGCATGGCTTGTGAGTACATGCACCTTTTAACTTAATTTTAATCTGTGCAACACGTTCTTGTGAGTGATCAATTTCTCTGTGGTTTCTGCTTGTATCCTCCTGAATATCCTCCTCTTTTATCCTTGCGAATATTATTCACTGGTATACATAATGGCTTTTCTAGAGAGTCCTTGCGATTCGGATCCGTGCTTCAATGGAGAAACCTGTACGAACTCTGCTGATGGTACAACCTACACATGTTCCTGTCCTCCCCCTTTTGCAGGACCCACATGTCAGACAGGTAACTTGATGGCTGTCTAAACTATTTCCACACTCAAACCTCAGTCACACCAATTAAACCGACACCAGACCCAACATAAAATCATATTACCCTGGTCGAATGGCCTGGAGTCGGTCGATTTAGAGTCGGAGGGGTGGAGTCAATAGGGACTTTTAGATTTACACGACGAGAACGTGGACTGCCACGTGTGCCATTCTTTCAAGGCACTGGCCCGTGCCCGGCAGTGCCTTAAAAGGACGTCACATTACCTTAAAAGGATGTCACCGTGGCAGTCCACGTTCTCGTCGTGTACAATCTAAAAGTCCCTATTGTTCCGGTGTGACTGAAGTATGGCGCCTCTTTCGTTCATTTCACTTATTACCATAATGTCATATACATTGCATTTCACCATGACAATAATTATTCATCGGGTAAATGGAACCAACGAATAACAAAAGCTAGTCAATGTAAATCAAAAAACAGTTTGCATGTAAATGAATGGCTAATTAGGGTTTTAAAAAAACCCAGGTGAACGTAAAATGTGTAAACGAGAAATTAGGGTGAAAATAAAGAATCTAGTGAGTCAATGTCGTGCTTTTTTAAAAATGGTTGTTCAATTTAGTCGATATAACGCTTTTCCCAAAGCGGATTAGTTGTTTCTGTCTATTTGTTTGTTTGGATTCGCGGTCATAAATTACGGCGCGTGGGGGCGCGTGACAGACACCGCGGACCCAAATAAACATATTTTCCAAAGCAATGTGGCATGGAAAATCGGCTCTAACATAAAAACAGGCAGAAGATGGCAGCCACATCTAGTTTCAACTTAAAGCTTAGACATCAGAACAAATGGTGGCAATAAAGTGGAAATCCCTTGAAATCTAAACATTTCCTCTGGATATATTTAAAAAACATGGATAATTAGTCCATTTTCAGTGAATTACCCTAGAATGATTTATGGAGATTGTGTTTCTATCCATTTTTAACACATTCATGCAGTGAAATGAACTATCAGGAATAAGTGAGAGCAATTTCATATCAATAACTTAAAAAACTTCATGTTAAACTGAAAGATTTATAAAATAAGTCACTTTTGCACTAAAACTGTGAATATGTAAGATTTTGTTTTTTGAAGGAGTAAATTTATACCTTTATTGTGCTTACCGGAATTAAATATTTTACTGAGGTATTTTTCAATGTATTATCTTTCAACTGGGCAAGAAAAGAAAAAGAAAAATCTCAAAAAATGACTTTGGGCGCACTTTGGTTCCTCCCTGGCCCACTGTGCGCCGGTAAAACAAACACATGTGTCTTTACTGTCACTGTCAACGCCGCTCCCGGTGAGTAAAAATATATATATTATGCCCATTGCGCCAGGTGCGTCATTGCCTGACATGAGACTACGTCAGTGACTGGTGTGGTCTTTGACGGGCAATGTGAGAAGGACATTGTACAAAAAGTGATGACAAAAATATATACAGTGCGATCGATACTTAGCGTATGAGCCAATAATTCATAGGCTTGACTTTAATGCACAGGTAATAACGCAAACGAAATGACGCTTCCTGCGATAGGCGCATTAGAAACAAATAATTTACATTATATTGTTCATGGTGGTCATCACTATAGCATCTCGATAGTGATATGTAGTCTCGTTGATCCAAAGTATCTCCAGCTAGTGCGGAGAGTGTGGATTTAAGTTTTAGGTTACTACACTGTATTACGATCTGCATGAGCTTTAATCCGGTCGACGGACATTATACTGTGGGGCGTAGGTCCAATGGGACCTAGGACCAATGGGACATGAGCGCAAATGAGGCACAGTTCATAGTAACATGGGTCCAATGTGACATATTATACAAATATACCAAGCTGTGAGAAAGAATAGTGGAAATTATTTATTTGAGGAGGGACTGGCAAAGTACTATTTTTTCCGAGGGGCGAAGCCCCGAGGAAACAATAGTAACTATTGCCAGTCCCTCCAAAGACATATAATTTCCACTATTCTTACGAACTAAATGCTTGGTATATTATGTTTTATATCCCTTCTTTACGATCCGAACCGATTTAAAACCAATGTTGAAAAATCTCTTTAAAGATCTGTGTAAGGTCAACGTTGGACTCAATGATTGGCTGGCATATGGTTTTTAACGCGCTATCAATGACAATGACAATGACAATTTATTCTCATGTCAACCTGCGCACAGTTATATTAACGAGCATTTAATGAGACGCGGTAATTGCGCATTACTTTTGATTGAACATGTGATGTCACAATGCTTATCTACCTGAAAATCTCAAAGAGAGCATGCGCAGTTCTGTCAAGGAAAAAATAGTGGAAAATATTCGGAGCTCTGGCAGAGATTTGTTTTTAATAGTGAAATTATACTTTATCACGTGACCACCAATTGACCAATCATCTATTTAGAAGACTCATGAATATTCATAGAAGGGATATAACACTAAATAAGACACATGTCATTGGAATATAGGTCAGATGGGACATAAGACCAGTGGGATATAAGCCAAAATGAAATATAGAACCATTGGAACAAAGGACCATTGCGCGTGCGTAGGACATGGGAGTACTATTATGGATTACTAAATTTGGGCAAAGGCTCATAGCAATTAGGATGCTGCTGATTTTCTCGCAAAATTCTATTTTTTGAGATGTAGATACAAATATTAAAAAACTTCCCCCTTCAGTAAAATGAATTCTTTATTCCCCCCCCCCCTCTCTCTCTCTCTCTCTTTGTGCATACTTATCTATCTATCCATCTAGCTATATATATCTTGTTCTCTCTCTCTTTTTTCCTTTTTTTTTTGACCATTTGTTTATGATTATGTGTTTGGGAAACAGGTGTAAACAGCACAATTCAAACGTTTACGCCTAATTCCCTGTGCTGTAGCACTAAGCCTTTTGCTTCATAATTTGAAATTGAGTTTGAATTCTAGCCGATTCTAGTCATTTAAGATTAAAGATTAAAAAGAGGACGATTATTTCATTCCATAATGTTGTTTTCTAGATCCCTGCAGTTCTTCACCATGTCAGAATGATGGTACATGTTCCCCATCAGGAACCGCGTTTGTTTGCATGTGTCCTATCTCCCATACCGGTCAATTCTGTGACGTCCCAATCGGTATGTTTGCCTGTTGAACATCTTTCTGCATTGGCTCAATAATAGCTGATACTCTTTCAGTGTACTTGCCAGACTCTGGATGAACTTTCGTCAAGCCTCTCTCCTTTCTTAGCGTTTGTGACCTCATTGTATATTCTTCACTCTGTTTATATATTGCAGTAACACACCGCCAATTTCTATCCTCCGGTTACCGGCCGGTCCCATATACCCGACACGAAAACAATAAACCATACATGTTATTTGATCTCCTTAAGATATGTGGAAAAATGATTGCGACTGATGTTACCGGTTTCAAACCGGTAACATCACAAATCGGTGCTGAAGGCTCAATAGCATAAATCAAACAGACGTAGCTATGACTTGCTACATCAATACACAATACCTTTTTACACATTAAAACTCAGGAAATTGATTTGGGGATTATTAAGAGTTAACGTTTTTGTAAATGGGCAAATGAGACGTGCCCTTTTATTTGGGGCGCAGTCCTGATGACCGAAATTCTAAGAGAACGAAAGACGAAGGTCTATTCAACTTAACCTACTCTCTTGTAAAACTTCGGTCTCCTGAACATTCCGTCTGTTTGGAAGACCCGTCTAATCTTAATCTCATTCTATTTTTTTTTGTTTATCTTTCTCTCTTTCTTTCTTTCTCTCTTCCTCTCTCTCTCTCTTCTCTCTCTCTCTCTCTCCCTCTTTTTCTATCTCCCCCTCTCTATCTCTCTCTCTCAGTCTCTCTGTCTCTGTGTTTATTATGGTCTATCTTATTATTATTATTATTTTATTTGGCAGAAAACACATGATATAAAAATAATTAAAATAAGAAAGTTATGGACTTTTTTAATCCATAACTTTTCTGTGAGTCAAATTAGCATCTGTGAGTCAAATTAGTAACGCGGTCTCTAAATATGATGTCACCCCTCACATGTTATCCTTTGTTGAATGCAAGAAATGTCATTAAATTCCATTTTGATCAAAATATATTTTTTCTTCATGCTTATCTCGATCATATATCATGAATTACATTTTTTCTCATGCACCCCCATATAAGATAGGTCTACTATCCATTAACATTCAGAACAGTGGTGAATTGTGAGGGGATGACAACACAATTTCTGACCGCATTGCCAATTTGTCTCAAAGATTCCATGATATTCATGATTTTGAAAGATTCATAACTTTTGTATTTGTTGTTCGATTTTTCTCAAACTTTCACTGAATTGTTTCTCTAACTTTCTGCATTTATTAAAACTAATTTAATTTCAGGTTGGACTTCACCTTAAAAGTGATAGATATGATTGCTTGCTCTGGTATCAAAGGTGCTTCGCCTTACACTCTCGGTGCTTTGGTAACTTTCTGTGTGGAAGCATTAATAGTCTTACTTTTTGTTGTTGCTTGTTTGCTTGTTAAGTTTTCTTTGTTATGTTTGAGGTTCAATTCTGGGTGGAATGTTTTTTTTAATGTTGGTATAGAGCAAAAACAAATTAGTTTCAAGTTTGATGTCAAATGTGCCACAAAGGACTTTGAGTCTTTTTTATGATGAGGCTGTCGGTTGTATTTTTAAAACGCAACTCAACTTAAAAAACAAAAGGTTGTGCAATGATATGTATGTCTTTATCATGTACAGATTTAATCATCCTCGAGATGTCTCGATATTTCTCTCTCAGTGCTTGTTTTATTGATCAACTTTGTGAAAATCATAGAAAACAACCGCAACAATTCTACATCGTGCTCAGCGCCAAAGATTTTCAATGTTTTCATCAGAGGAGATTTTTCTTGTTGATATCTATTTTTATAAAAGCGGGCGGCTGGCTGTGGTTGAACTCTTGAATGACCCTCTGCATATTTTCTTCATCACATGTTCTTCATTATATCTTTTCTTTTTTTGTGGTATACCCTAGACTTTTGCCTCCATGAAAATGTTTGTATAAACGGCGGAACTTGTGTCTCACAATCAGGAGGTTTCACGTGCGTCTGTCCTTGTACACACGCTGGGGTCAACTGCCAAAACGGTATTCTGCTGCCTATACTTCTCTGATCCATAGTTACTATAACAATCAGTGGCGTAGCTACAGGGGCCACGGTGGCACCCCCCCCCATCGAGTGCTATTAATAATGAGAAATTCCCGCACCCACCCCTTTATCAGTATAGCCTTGTAGATTCGCATTTCATTTTCTTGTAAGACCGGTGCCCCTCCCTAATCATTCTAGTGCCCCATCAATGGATGGACTCACGCTACGCCACTCATGATAATAATGGAAATATTGCTAATGACAAAAAGTATGATGCTGTCAACACCTTTTGAACACATCTCAAGACATTTAAAAGGAGAGTTTCTTGATCGCATCTCTCCCCCCCCCCCTCCTCCCTCTCTCTCTTTCTCTCTCTCTCTCTCCCTCTATCTCTCTATCATTTAATTGCTTCTCTTTTTTTTGTCTCTCTCTTGTAAAGCGCAATGAAATATTTGTGAATAGTGCATGCAATTGAATTGATCGTTACATTTCAAAAATTACAGGTGAAAATTTCAACAAAGTTGTATTTATAGACATCGTTCTTAGTACATGGCGTTAAAAGAGTGAAAACATCTTCTTCTTTTTTTATTTATTTTTTTTTTATACATATTTTTTTAATTAAATGTTGACGATTGTTTTTTCACTTAATACAGCGGACCCATGTGACTCATTCCCGTGTCAATCCGGCGGGCAGTGCACTGCAGCAGGGGATTTATCTTCCTTCACTTGCCAGTGTGTGTCACCTTACACTGGAACAACATGCAACCAAAGTTCGTATATTGTTCAAAATATGTAGCGACTTAGCACTACAAAATAAACTAATGGTTTTGAAATAAACATAGTGAAGCTGTTTTCGCCAGCCGTATTTCACCACCTCTTTAGTTGTTATTGCTGATATCAGCTTTCTCTTTAATCTTTCGTTTTATTTACTCTCAGAGTGAGATTAAAAGCTTAAGTATGTCTCATTTAAAACTATTCTTCGTATTTTTGTCGAACAGTACCCATTTTTTGAATTTATAGCCCATTATTAAATCTTGGAACATGGACAGATCCCTTAGATTTGTTATTGTGTATCAAAATTATCCTAGAAGGCAATGTCAGTGATATTTCTTTATGTCCTGTGAGAAGAAGTATTATTAAGGGCAGTTCCTAGTGGTAAAAGAAGTAGTAGTAGAAGTAGTAGTAGTGGTAGTGGTAGTAGTAGCAGTAGTAGTAGTAGTAGTAGTCGTAGGAGTAGTAGTAGTAGTAGTAGTAGTAGCAGTGGTGGTGGTGGTAGTAGTAGTAGTATAAGTAGTATTAGTAGTAGTAGTAGTAGTAGTAGTAGTAGCAGTAGTAGTAGTAGTAGCAGTAGTAGTAGTAGTAGTAGTGGTGGTGGTAGTAGTAGTAGTAGTAGTAGTAGTAGTAGTAGTAGCAGTAGTAGTAGTAGTAGTAGTGGTGGTGGTGGTGGTGGTGGTGGTGGTAGTAGTAGTAGTAGTAGTAGTGGTGGTGGTGGTGGTGGTGGTGGTAGTAGTGGTATTAGTAGTAGTAGTAGTAGTAGTAGTAGTAGTAGTAGTAGTAAAACAAGATGTCACAGGATCCCAAATAGATTACATTCAACAAAATCCAACGAAAACCTAATATTGTGCACATCAACAGGCATGCTATACATCCCCCTACAGGGTTCTTTCCCGAATTTTTTGAATTGCTCTACCAACGCCGAATTGTATGTACTGCGTCTTAATCTGAAATACAAAGTATGTAAATATTGATTTGGGACTCTTTTGTGTATTTTCCAAGTCTAGAGTATTTATATTGATGTTGAAAGGTTAAAGTACCAGAGCGAAGGTTTTAAAATGCTTTTATCCTTAATAATATTGGTATCATTGCAAAGGTAATGTTACAATCTTTCTAATAATTCATATTTACTTTTCAAAAATTGTTACAGAATTGACTAATCTGCTATCAAAAATGATGAATTTGCTACCCGTTTTTCCGCCCTCGATCAGCCAGCTGTTCGCTGGTACGATGTGTGACGTAATAGGTTGGGCACATCAGCGAGAATGCTCCCAAGCCCCCTCACACAGCTCTGTCCGCTGCATGCATTATACGTATACGTAAGCCAGTCGAACGCGAAATATCCTATCACAATGTCCGAGCTTGATGAGGAAGAAGTTTTACCATATTTAGATATCGAAGTTGATGAGCACAGCTCCACAACTAGTGACAGTGATTTATTTGATTTTTTGTATGTTTTAATATGCTATCTCCACGCCGGAGTTGCGGGTCAAAAATGGATACGAAAAGTATACTAGCGCCATGAAATTCCCAAGTTCGAGCTGGCTGAGCAGCGCTGCCGCCCGCACCGGCCCCGCTGAACTGACGATCGATCCGTCATGCACTGGGGTGACTGACTGGGCGAGACATTTTCTAATTTTTAGAAAGTGTAGGGCTATTTTGGCAAATTTCACGGATAAAAAAACAAAGAAGAATAGATGTGAGATTATATCTTGCGAATACCAATTACATATATGCACCATAAATGGAACTGCACGACATCATAAAAATGCAAAGCCAAAGGGACTCTCGCGATTTATCAACACTCAACAGCAATCACCAATCATCTTGCACATGCCAAGCCATGACCGAAAACTTCACAGCAAATTACACAAAACGGAAGAATATTTGGACAAATCGATCTGCACGATTCACCCCCTCGTATTACATTACATAATTTGCTTCATATGCATTATGCAATAATAAAATGTAATTTCCTGATTTCGAGAGATTGTCATTCCACTTTCATCAAAGCTGGCTTAGGTATGAATCATTCGAAGTCTGGGTAATGTATACTGAATGCAAAATACCGCACGCGAGCTGAGCGAGAGCCGAGCGAGAGGCCTAGGAATTTCGATCGTGCCCAACCACTGACGTCATAAGTCTGTACTCCGTAATTTTATTTTTCAAGCCAGGAAAGAAGTTCTGAGAAGGGTCTTGGAAAAAGCATCTTATCGCGTTTCATTTATATTTATAATACTTTAGAGCAGATGATTTGTGTTCATATTGGTGTAAGCTTTCAGTACATGTATAATTTGTCCATTTTGTGACATTTTGTGACATTTCTTCGCTCAGCTACTTTAAATGGTTATCAAATACCGAGTCGTAAACTAAGTGTCGAATGGGTCTCATTCTTTTCCCCTCAGAAGTTCCTTCTTCAATTGTGTGTTTGGGTTTGGGCATTCCCCTTTTCGATAGAATGTATTATAGGTGTACAATTATTTGATTCAACACGAATATGAAACTTTTGCTTATTAAGTGAAGTGAAAGAGCAGTTTGGATTTTTTTTTTCTGTATTGATTATTCTTGAATTTCTGTTGAATTATTATTCTTATGAATTATGTTTACTTGATATTATTGATTTTGACAGAGCCATCTCCTGTTCCGTGTAACTGTGATGGTCTGAACTCTGGAGCCTCTGTAGGCATCGCAGTCTTAACCGCCCTGTTAGTTGTGTCTATCATCATCAACATCATTCAATTCACTATGTGGAGAAGACAAGCAACAAAATCAGGTTCACACCTAAAGTACCCCCCCCCCCCAAGAATGCCCTTCTTTTGTTTTAACCAGATCTCACCTCCCAGATAAAAATGACTTGAACTATATTTTCATAAAGTTGACAACATTTCCTTTAATATAGTATGAAACATTTCTAGTTAAAAGTCGGTGGAGTTGTTGGAAGGGGTTAAGTAGTGTGTCTTCCTTTCCTTTTTGCCCATTTACAGCCCTCGAACTAGCCATATAATTAAAACCCCCAAATCTATATATTAATCGAAAGGTTACTTTCCAAGAAAGATTGGCAGAATTTGATATCATCGATTGACACTATTAATAGTCCATGTAAAAAAAATATGAATAAAATATAAATAAACCCATAACACATTCTTTATATTGATTCGTTCTTAAAACCTGATTATGTGCACATCATAATTTCACTCATCAGATTTGCATGAAAATGATGTGTATTCTTGTATTTGTATCTGTGATAACGTCAGACTATTAAAGAATTATTTCATAGGAATTATAGCTTCGTATAAATTTACAGAATATCATTGAGCCAAAAATAAGGTTTGTAGTAGAAGTCATAACGACTGCATTATATCTTTTGGAAGTAAATAGAAATGTCATGATTTCATTTGACTATGTATATTTTTTTCAAATAAATTATATATTCTCATTATAACATGCATAAATAATTGAATGAGCAATTAAAAAAAACGTATCCTTATCTTGATATCCTAAGCAATCTGACGATGCTCTTCCTTATATTATAAGTTTAATGTTCATGGGCTATCATGAAAAGCTGATTCATGTTAAATGTATGTAATGTACTCTTCATTGATTTTGCATGTACTCTTCATTGATTTTGTATTGCTTAAAGAGATTATGGAAACATAATACTGGAAGTTGATAGGGAAGGTATTTTTTCTTGCATATCATAACCTCCACCGTTTTCCAGAATGTATTTACCCATACCAAATCAATACCTCAGGCTAGAGATCCATTGACTTGAGACTAAAGTTAACTTCCTTGTTGATAGATGTGCCATATACCTCTAATGTGTATAAAAAGGGTATCAACACTTTGATATATTTTTTTAAATAATTCTTTTTACAGGTTTCGAAGAGTCAGAGAAAACTGTTTCTAGGTTAGTATTTAGCAGTTCAAAATATTGAACAGAAAACATATATATCTCTATCACACAATCACATGCGCCCTTCCTCACGCACGCGCACACTCACGCACAGGCACGCACATGCACGCACACGCCTACAAGTTTCTCATTTACAACGAAGACATCAGTACACACAAATATATATACACCCCCCCCCACATACAAACACATTTACACACACACCATCATTCGGATGTGATAAAATATGAAAAACCACAAAAACTTAAGGATCATTTTATTTTCCACGTGTTTACATGTTAAAAATGATAAGAAGTAAAGTAAAACTCGAGTTTGTATTGCTATGAAATTCTCCACATTCAAGGGCATTGAAAAGTAGTTCATTAAGTTAGTTTTAGTAAGTAAATTTGATTTCAGAATGAAGATATATTTCGTAATGTGGGAAACGAAAATGATTAGCTATGTATTATAAAACATAAAACGAGCAAAACTGCTCTAATACGATTATTTGAATATTAGTTCTGCGAGATGGTTGTAAGATAGCGCTGTACAATATTAACAGTATGCTAGGGCAGAAAGTTCATATTAGTCCAGTATCGCTTTAAATGCATTTTTAAGGAACAATTTTTTTTTCACAGAGAAGGAAGAAATGTATCCCATGAGGCAAAGGACGACATGGCGTATGAGATGATTCAGAATGGAGATAGAGGTGGGACAATGTGCAAAATCAGTCATAAGTAGAATAACCACCAATATAAATTCACCCACAACATAGCAAGTATAATTGTATGGCTTTGTACATGGCCCCCAAAACATAGAACAACCTTTTATTATAATTCCAATACTATTATACTAAATAATAATTTTGCCCCATATTGTACTGTAATACATGCTAACTATCATGTATTATGTATAAATTGATTAAAGTAGTAGTATATTTTTCAAAGGAAAATTCAAGCTAAATCATTCTCCCTGATCAGATTTTAACTTCTACTACTACTACTACTACTACTACTACTACTTCTACTACTACTACTACTACTACTACTACTACTACTACTACTAATAATAATAATAATAGTAGTAATAACTACACTTATATTGTGAACGTATCTATCCCAGGGAATGGTCAAGGCACCTTTAACCAAGCTGCCCCAAGGCGCTAAAAGCATCCAAGGAAAGATTGCTTGTTTTTTATCTTTCAAGTATTAGAAGCCTCGTGATTATATATTTTTTTTCATAGCATACACAGCCCTCAAACTCGGTCCATCCCACTCTCCCCTCTTTGCTCCCGAAATCGTGACGTTTTTCACTAGACTCGGTTCAATCGGACGGGGTGATTTCGGCGGGGTATGGAAGGGAGAACTCCGCTCGAATCAAAGTCAAGTAGACGTTGCTATCAGGCAGGTTCCAGGTGAGGTTTTGCCAACCACTCCCTACAAAAAAAAATGATTTAAAATGAACGAAAGGCAAATCGCGTTCATGAATATCAATGTAGCCTAAAATAACTTAAACTTCATGAGATGTTTAATAATCATCATAAAGTAGAGATGCCTTCAGCTTTCTACAAAGTTCAATTACCAGTAGGACCAAAACGAACGTATAAAGTAACACATCGATTGCAAAGTAAACCATGTATATACGATTATATAGAACAAACAATTCAATTTAGATAATACTAATCAAAACAAGTGAAATAAAAATCCTTGAGAGTTCACTTATTCACTTTCTATTTCAATTTATTAAATTAGTGTTTATATATATATATATTATATATTACATAAATATATCCAATTGTATTCACTTGTCTACACAGTTTTCCCTCAATCTTGTTTAAGAACTGAATGATGAACGTTAGTGAAATTGATCGCTGCTTTGACGAAATTGGCCGGGAAAAGCAGCGATCAATTTCACTAACGTCCATTCATGTTCGAGCGAATTTTCTCGAATCGTTGCTCCCCTGTTTCATTTTTAAACTTTTTGCATTCAATTTCGTTTCGAGTCACCGAATTTTCTAAACATGCACGTTCAAATTAAAGCTTGGTTCAGTCAATTTGGAAATGCGTAATTTCGCCAATGTTGAGTGGGAGGAGAATTCTTTGGCGAATTGCGGTTTCATTTTCGTCTATGGGCAACCTCTTTCGCAATCGGGTCATTCAAATTAAAACTAGACCTCATAATTATTGTATGAGACTCGATGTTTATTCGGATATTCACTTTTTCATGTTCATTTATTTATTCTTTTTCTCTCTGATCGTTTCTGACATGATTTCACATGATACAATCTTTTTAATGTTTTCTCTTTCTTTCGAACTTTATTTTTGTTGAAACATTTCTTTAAATATGTCTTCATATTTGTCATTATAAATGAGGTTATTTTTTAAATGGTTTGTTTTGATCAATCTTGATTGAGTAGGTCATGTTTCTTTCTTTCCATTTTACATCTTTTTCTTTCAGTGGCGTAATGAGCAAAAACTTGGGGGGGGGGCAGAGCAAAATCCGCACCACCACAAGTAGCATAATGCAGGGGCGGCGGAGCGTCCTCCAAAATAGGGGGGGGGGGGATTTAATATAGGATTTCTCGGTCAATTTCGTAAGTTGGCCACACGAATTCATTTTATGTTCATTCAATCTCGCTGATTCTGTCACCGCAGCTGTTATTTTTCGTTCAAATTCGTTTATTAGCATTTAAATTCATAAAACGATCATTCAAAAACATTTTATTTTCATTCGAATTAAAACGTGTTTCTTTTTCGTAAAATTTTCATTCAATTTAAAGCGAGACGATTCGCGATTACGTAATAGCGTCTTCCGTGAATTCAAATTCGTTTCTTTGCATACAATTTCACACGTTTTGCAGACAAAATTAAACATGTAAATCTTACCCAGTATGATCTTATATAGAACCCCGCAAGCTTAGTTCCATGCTAAATCCATTTCAAATTGTATGGGTTGGTAAGCAACAAACATGTTATTTGTCCTCACTAGGGTGTACACCCACTAAATCATCACTATTTAGCAACTGAACGATCATGTGTTAAGTAGATATAACCTAGCCACATCAATATAGAATTAGCATGGAACTAAGCAAGAGTGTCTTTTTATGAATATGCAATGATATAAGTGCATGCAAAGTGTGTGTTTACAGACTACAGTTGTATGTATTGGAGTGGCGTACCATAATGGTGGGGGTATCAATACTCTATACATTGATTTATTTTTTTATGTTTTGTTTGTTTTGTTTTTGATAATTTATTCGATGTTCGTAATCTCTTTGAAGCCATTTATATTTGTGTAAATTATATTTAGTCTGTATTGAACATGTTAAGAACAATTTATGAGTATCAGTTCAATCACAATCATAATCACATCAAAATCTAAATCACCATCACACTGAATCACAATCACGATCGTGATCACAGTCACAATTACCAATAACTCATTTCTTTAATTTAGATGAGAAACATGTGCATATACCATGTATACCATAGGTTTGTAAAGATAGGCGAATATGAATGAAAACTTTGTTATTTAGAATGACCCAAAGTGAAATTGAATGGTACGGACGTCCGATTTGCCATTGTTGACGAAAATGAATGCAAACTGCGCATTTGTAAGCGGTTGTTAAATTGAATGAAACAAGTGCTAAATCCATTGACCGAATAAGTAAATCAAATGAAAAAAGTGTTATTTTAAATGAAATTTACACGCCGGCAGCTTTATTTCGCGAATTTGAATGAACTTTGTATAAAAACGTATGAAAAGCTTACGAAATTGACCGAGAAATCCTATAGTAGTAGTAGTAGAATTTCTTTATTCATCATTGTATTTTGTTTCCATCATGTCCATGTCTATTAAAGCTCAACTCTACCGCTGTCCAGGATCTGCGTTTATAAAGCTTGTGCTTAGAAGAGAAGTCACAAATTGTGCACCTTCTCTGGGGACAGTTACCTGTGTAATGACAGTGACAAATTAACATCATATGAAAAGCAATGCACAAATGTCACATATGTATGCCTAATCACAAAATTGAATGCTGGAATACATACCACCGTCTGTCCGGCGCGAATTTGAATGCCCTTTGCACGCTTTTCTAAATTGAATGCTCGTTTTGCACGTCTCCGTGACAAGAGTATGAAATCGCATGCTACTAAATCAAATTGAACGACGCAATTAGCTTTTTGAATGTTGATCTACATAGTCATTCAATTTCGCACGAAATTGAATAAACGTATTGTTAATTCGGATGCTAAGTTTACGAAGTTGGGCGGGAAAACCTATGGTAATAATAATAATAACAAATAAATATTAAAAAAACATATGTAAAAGAATAATAATAATAATGATAAAAATGATAAATAAATTAAAAGATGAATAAATACAAATACAAAAAATACAAAATATAAATCAACATCAAAATATAACGTAAAACAAAACAAATCCAATGCGAAACAAAAGTAAATAATACAAACTAAAGTTTAAAAAAAACATACAAAATACCACGAACTAAATTAAAACAAAACAAAGCACCCCCCCCCAAAAAAAAAAATAGATGAAAAATAAAGAATAAAAAAAATAAAAAATAAAGAAATATCGTTGTGGAGATGGAGCACACGTATACGGGATTATATCTAGACATACAGTAGCGGATATTACCCTCTGTATTACTCGAATAGAATATATAATACGATAGGAAGCGCTATAAAAGGTAGGTCATTAAACCTTTTATTGATATTATCATCTCAAAATATACCTTTCTATAAGGAAAGGAAACTTGATCTGCATCAGCTTGTACAACGTTAATAAGGAAAGGAAACTTGATCTGCAACAGCTTGTACAATGTCAATTCGAAAAGTTACTGGTAGTGAGCCTTACCTCCTAAGGAAATGGCGAAGCAAGGTTGAAGATATTGAGAGGGCACTTGACATTTATAGATGGAGAGGGTGTTTGGGAATTCCTTTCTCTTCGTTTCACGTTCCTTTTCCCTTCCTCTTTCTTTTAAAATCTCTCTCTTTCTCCTTTTTCTTTCGTTTTTTAATTTTTTTTATTTGCCATTTGATGGGGGAACCTGCCTGCTTGTCCTCTTCCCCCGCGTATGTCCACTACTGATCCCTGTGGAATCACTTACAGAATATATGAAGATGTGACACCCCCTCCCATTCGAATGTTCATCCGGTAAATTTTGAATCTTAGAGGCTTGTTGCCAAACAGTAAGAATAATGTTGATGACTTTAAAAATAAAAATAAAAATCTTCCAGCTTTCACGATTGAAATCTTTCTCCCTTTTAATAAGCTTGTTGTGAATTATATTTGGAAGAACCTCTATCCACAGATCTAGAGATCCTATGAATTAAAAAAAAAACTTGTAGTCAAATCTACAAAAATCTTACAATTTTACATATATATATATATATATATATTTATATATATATTTATTTAAAACTCTTGTCGGTAAATTCTAAAACTGGTTGACTTTTTTGTATAATGGTAAGCGACACCCCTTGTACCTTCCCTATCCAAACACCCTTGAATATATAGGAAAGAGCCTAAATCGCTACATCACTTCATTACCCGGATAATGGTTCTTCATTACCACCATACGATTGTTAAGCTGCTAAAGTGAAAACTCCGCTAAAGTGTAACCTGCCGCCTAAGTTTCTGAAAAAGAAGTTCACTTCAGCGAACGGGCATCGCGACCGTATCGTTCGTGTTATCGGCGCGCGCGCGTGCGTGGAGCTGAGCTGAGGCTAGGCTAGGCGTGATGAGATCTAGGGACTGACCGTCACCACACCATGTCCAGCATCTACATCACAGTTAATCATCTGCTCAGGCGTGGATCCAGAGGGGCAGGGGCTTTGCCCCCGCCCCCAAAAAAATAAAGAGAGAAAGAGAAGGAAAAGAAGGGAAAGGGAAAGAGGAAAGAAAGGGAAAGAGGAGAGAAAAGGAAAGAAAGAAGAGAAAGCAGGAAAGAAAAGGGGAAAGAAGGAGATCGGGGCGAAAGGGCCTTGCCTCCCCCAGCAGAAAATAGAAGAGAAGGAAGGAAAGGGAAAGAAAAAAGGAAAAGAGGAGATAAAGGGAAGGAAATAAAGAGGAAGAGGAAAAGAAAAGAAGGGGGATATCAGTTGCGATTTTCCCGCAAACAAGATGTGGATTGGGGGGGCAAAGGGCCTTGGCTCCCCCGCCCAAAAAGGGGATGGGAAAGAGAAGAGCTAAAGGGAACAAAAAGAGGAAGAAGGAAAGGATGAAAAGAAGGGAGATCAGTTGCGATTAATTCGGCCAACAACGTGTGGATCGGCGGACCGAAAGCCCTTGCTCCCCCAAGCAAACTTAAAGAGAGAGAAGGAATTAGGGAAGGGAAAGGAAGTGGAGTGAAAGGAAAGGAAAAAAGAGGAAGAAGAAAGATGGGGAGATCAGTTGCGATTTTCCCAGCCAACAAGGTGTGGATCGGCGGGGGCGAAAGGCCTTTGCCTCCTCCCTCGGTAAAAAAGAAGAGAGATAGAGAGAGAAGGAAGGGAAGGGAAAGGGAAAGAATGATAGAGGAAGAAGAAAAGAAAAGGGGAAAATAAGGAAAGATCAATTGCGATTTTATCGCTTCGTCTATCATCATTGTACAACTATCATCGTACAAATGTATTTATTTATTCCTGTTTGATAGCAATAATATGAATATAAACTCATAACAGCAACAAAACAAAATGCAGAAGAAAACTATTTTGCAGGCAGAAAGAAACGCAAAAATGATCATGCATTTGCATGTAAGTGTATCATTAGAATTATTCATATTGTTTTATTACATCTTGTGAAATAGTATGCATTCAAGCTTTCGGAACTTTTTGTGTGTATTTGTATGAAAGAAAGCGTTTGAAACTTATAATGCGCATGATGCAATTTCAGGTGTAATTTACTGCAGTTGCCCCCAAATAGAATTTAAGCATGGTTTATTTCTAATTCGATACTAGTGATTTACAAATTTTGCTTAAAATGATATAATTTTCCGTGATTTTTCTCACTTTTTAGTAAATTATACTTTTATGCGTTTGTTGGAAAATGACAAATTCCCAAATTTACAGTCAGGCCAAGAAATATGCTTATTTAGAGGCCTACATGTCAGGGCCCGCGGAACGGCGGGGCTCGAGCTCCCCTTCCTTTTTGAAAAAGTATATTAAAGAGAAATAGAAAGAAAGAGAGAAAAAGAAAGAATAGTGACCTGCCAGTGTCACAAAATAATGAGGTATCAATATATGCTCATCTGACCGTAATTAAATGCCTAAAACCCTAAGCTCTGCCCCCTGGAACCAAACTAGGGCCCTAAGGCTGGCCCCTGGATGCTCATCTGACCGTAATTTAGCGCTTAAAACCCTGCTTGGGGCTCCGCCCTGGACCCCACGCCAATTAGTGACCTGCCAGTGTCACAAATAAGGTATCAAAATATGCTCATCTGACCGTAATTAAATGCCTAAAACCACTGAGCTTCGGGGCTCTGCCCTGGACCCCACCTAGGGCCCTTAGTCGGGCCCCTGGATGCTCATTTGTCGGTAATTTAATGCCTAAATCCCGAAGCTTCGGCTCCGCCCCTGGACCCTACGCCAATAAGTGTCATGCCTGTGTCACAAATAAGGTATAAAAATATGCTCATCTGACGTACCGTAATTAAATGCCCATACGCCCTGAGCTTCCGGGAGCTTCGCCCCTTGACCCCGCCGGGCTTTGCCCCTAGACCCCACGCCAATTTACGCTACGCTCTACCTGATCGTAAATACTTTAGCCTCCCCACACCCACTTTGAAAAAAAGTTCGGCAGGGCCTGCATGTAAGAGTAGTGGTGATGCGGAATTTTGTCTGCCTCCCCCCTCCAAACGATTTTGCTCATTACGCCACTGCTTTAGTGGTCACCATTACGTACCAATATTTTGCTCGCACAATTTCAAATTTGGGCCCCCACCCCCCTAAGAAATCCTGGATCCGCGCCTGCATCTGCTCATCCAGTTATAAGCTCATCCAGTACGTTATAATAGTCTTCCTACATTTCATGGAAATGGGATGAATACCGCTTTCAACATGAAATCTAACATCAACATATTGCTATTTTGGTGCCTGCTCCTTATCTTTGTAAGTAAGGGTCATCAGCTTCCAGTACGTGGGAGATGACTGTAACAACGTCAACATCATAAGGCTAACTACTACTAGTAGTCCTACAGCAGGTTACTCTATAGCAGCAGGTTACACTTTAGCAGCAGGTTACACTTTAGCAGCAGGTTACACTTTAGCAGCAGGTTACACTTTAGCAGCAGGTTACACTTTAGCAAGCAGGTTTATACTCTATAGCAGCAGGTTACACTTTAGCAGCAGGTTACACTTTAGCAGCAGGTTACACTTTAGCAGCAGATTACACTTTAGCAGCAGGTTACTCTATAGCAGCAGGTTACGCTTTAGCAGTAGATTACACTTTAGCAGCAGGTTAGACTTTAGCAGCAGGTAACACTTTAGCAGCAGGTTACACTTTAGCAGCAGGTTACACTTTAGCAGCAGGTTACTCTATAGCAGCAGGTTACACTTTAGCAGCAGATTACACTTTAGCAGCAGGTTACTCTATAGCAGCAGGTTACACTTTAGCAGCAGATTACACTAGCTTTAGCAGCAGGTTACACTTTAGCAGCAGATTACACTTTAGCAGCAGGTTACACTTTAGCAGCAAGTTACACTTTTAATAATAGCAGCAGGTTACACTTTAGCAGCAGGTTACTCTAAAGCAGCAGGTTACACTTTAGCAGCAGGTTACACTTTAGCAGCAGGTTACACTTTAGCAGCAGGTTACTCTATAGCAGCAGGTTACACTTTAGTGGCCCTTATGTACCAATAGATAACAATTTGAAGATAATACCTTCGAACCCCCAATTTGGCCAAACATGTATTGCAATATTTCACTTAACGGCCGTCCGTACTAGTGTTGACAGGAGGGATTAGACCACTCAGCGAGGTCACTGACAGGTGGCTATCTCATCAACTCAGCTCTCAATTAACATAAGAAAAAGAGGATCATGGGGGACCAACAGGCGCCGATTAGGCATTGTCTTCTGTATAGAGGGAGCAAGTAGCTACAAGTAGTGCAGATAGGCTTTAAATTGTTTAATGATGTGAAAGAGGATGTCATTTAGCACATACTTCTGCAATGATTTATAAAACAAATATGTTTGAAGACGAATATTGATGAATGAGTGTCCAATAATTTATTTAGGTTTTGTGTTGTACGTAGAAAACCCTAATTTTTTTATTTTTCATCACAATATTCGTCTTCAAACTCATGTTTTGAAAATCCTTAAGTGTGTCCATCAAATTGTTGGACCTCAATGTAGAAAAGCTTGGCTATAGCAAAACAGCAATTAGTAGATAGAAAGAGAAAGGAAGAAGGAGATGAGAGAGAAAGAGAGATAAACAGAAAGGGCGGAGGCAGATAAAGAGAAAGAGAGAGAAGGATAACGAGAGAAAGAGAGAAGGAGATGAGAGAGAGAGGGGGGATGAGGGGGAGGGAGGGAGATGAGAGAGAGAGGGGTTATAGAAGTGAGAGATATTAAGAAAGAGAGGGAGAAAGAGAAAGAAAGCAGAGATAAAGGAAATAGAAGATAACTAAATTAATCAAAAATTCGCGACAAAATATGCGATTTGTCGCATATTATCATCACGAATTTCACTTCAAAGTTTGTGATTCGCGATGGCCCTTCAGAGCCACTATATGGTTCGCGGGTGTTGCCCTACAAATTACGGTTAGCGTGTGCTCCTCAATAACAGTTGTGTATCAGTGTGTATAGCGTATCCGCTGAAGTGAACTTTTTTCAGTTACTTAGGCGTTAGGTTACGCTATAGCGTGAAGTTACACTTTAGCAGCTTCACACACGATCCCCGACATTGGACGAGCAGATAGTTAGGTTTTTGACTAATTTATCATCTATCAACTGAGCTTCTTGGATTGAAGTCACCCTTCCGGGAATATCTTAATCTGAAATTATTTGGGGATTTCAAATTCGGATCAATGTGGTTTGTTACTATATAAATCATGCAGCAAAGCTGACATTTTGTTTCTGACTTCCTTCTCCCACTCCAGCATATAAAGGAAGTTCCAGCCAATGCACGTTGCAGTATCTAAAACGAGAGGAGCTTCCGAAAGAAACTGCTCTGAACGGTATACACTCTTCATACAGGGGTAAGTGTTTTGGTCTCTCTTCTGATTTAACCTTTCCTTTGCCACAAGTGCCAACTTCCACAGTTGCAAATTTGCCATGCGTGCCGATTGGAACAAAACAAATAGGTATCAATTGACAGAAAGTGTACTTTGTGCGACACAGAAGCTTTGCAAATGCAAATTTTTGGTCTTGCTTAGCTGCACTACACTGCTAGCTACACTGGAAACATTTAAAAAATCTTCACTCCCTTGGTATAACTGTGTCATGAGACATGCACCGTGGCATAGGGAAACGGCACACGAAGAGTTAACGCAGAGGAGTGGAAATCCACTTTTTTAGGAGTTATATTAGGGATAACTTGGAGTTGAATCGACTCCAGTTATAGTGGAATCTACTCCAAGCTTGAATTATTATTTGGAGAGTGCATACACAACTTTGAGGATGGATTTCAATTTCAAAGCGCAGTGATCCATAATATCGTTCACATATACCGCAGCACATCTGACCGCCAAGGTTAACCGCAGCATATATAAACGAGCCTTAAAATCCTTAAAAGAGTGGGTTTTTTTTTTTACTCCTGTCCATTTAAAAAGTCTTATCATTATCTATTATTAGCATTTTTTCTGTATCATGAAACATTGTTGTTTTTTCTTTATTTCCGTGAGCAACAACATACAGTGAATAATATTTGATATATACAAAATCGAGAACAATATAAAACTATTTACAGAGGTGGTCCGTATCACTAAGTATGGCGGTACTTAGTGAAACTTAGATGTATTTTTCCTAATATAGGATTTCTCGGTCAATTTCGTAAGTTGGCCACACAAATTCATTTTATGTTCATTCAATTTCGCCGATTCTCCACCGCAGCTGTTATTTTTCGTTCAAATTCGTTTTTTAGCATTTAAATTCATAAAACGATCATTCAAAAGCGTTTTATTTTCATTCGAATTAAAACGTGTTTCTTTTTCGTAAAATTTTCATTCAATTTAAAGCGAGACGATTCGCGATTACGTAATAGCGTCTTCCGTGAATTCAAATTCGTTCTTTGCATACAATTTCACACGTTTTGCAGACAAATTAAACATGTAAATCTTACCCAGTATGATCATATAAAGAACCCCGCAAGCTTAGTTCCATGCTAAATCCATTTCAAATTGTATGGGTTGGTAAGCAACAAACATGTTATGTAACCTCACTAGGGGTGTATACCCACTAAATCATCACTATTTAGCAACTGAACGATCATGTGTTAAGTAGATATAACCTAGCCACATCAATATAGAATTAGCATGGAACTAAGCAAGAGTGTCTTTTTATGAATATGCAATGATATAAGTGCATGCAAAGTGTGTGTTTACAGACTACAGTTGTATTTATTGGAGTGGCGTACCATAATGGTGGGGGTATCAATACTCTATACATTGATTTATTTTTTATGTTTTTTGTGTTTTTGGGGGGATAATTTATTCGATGTTCGTAATCTCTTTGAAGCCATTTATATTTGTGTAAATTATATTTAGTCTGTATTGAACATGTTAAGAACAATATATGAGTATCAGTTCAATCACAATCATTATCACATCAAAATCTGAATCACCATCACACTGAATCACAATCACGATCGTGATCACAGTCACAATTACCATCTCAGTCACAATCGTAATCACCATCTCAATTACAATCACGATCACGATCACATACAGTAACAAGCACAATCACGCTACACAATCATTAATATATTTCATATATTGTTTTCTCACTGCGCGCACATCTCAATAACTCATGTCATGCAGGCCTAATGTCATATGGACATAAACTAAAGAATACGCGTATACAATCTGAAATCTTGTTTTGGTTATATTTTAATGATCATAATTACATCATGCATGACATTATCATATTCGTCTACGTAATATCACTTCCAAAAGATGACCGAGTACGATGTGCATATACCATAGGTTTGTAAAGATAGGCGAATATGAATGAAAACTTTGTTATTTAGAATGACCCAAAGTGAAATTGAATGGTACGGACGTCCGATTTGCCATTGTTGACGAAAATGAATGCAAACTGCGCATTTGTAAGCGGTTGTTAAATTGAATGAAACAAGTGCTAAATCCATTGACCGGATAAGTAAATCAAATGAAAAAAGTGTTATTTTGAATGAAATTTACACGCCGGCAGCTTTATTTCGCGAATTTGAATGAACTTTGTATCAAAACGAATGAAAAGCTTACGAAATTGACCGAGAAATCCTATAAAATAAATACCTTTAAATTGGTTCTTTATTTCCAATAAATAGGCCCTGGACAAAATGCATTGAAAAAAAAACACTGCATGCATTCTACCAAGGTATCGCGTAATCTGTAGTGGAATTTGATAGTATGAATCAAGATCAGAAATTATAGTAGCTTTACTTATCATCAATGATCAAGGTATTACAACTTTGCATTATCAATTGACGGGATTCAATAGCCTTTGAATTTTCATGCCTAGTTCTTCAAAATGTATTTTGATTTAAAATTTATGAATTTGATAAGTTTTGTATTTTATACATGTATATATATATATAGTTCACAACTAAATTCTTCATACCTTACCGGGTTTTGTAATTTTGTATTATGTGAAAAATTGACTTGTTTACTGAATTGCAATGTGGATTTAACAGTTTATGCAGTAAAGAAGATATCATCCTTGAAACAAAGCCAAAATATGGTTAGTTCACTGGCTCATGGACTATAAACATTCAAAATATTGTGTGAAACCAAAAATTTCATCACGGAAGCAATCTGATCATTGCCACACCACAGGAAGCTAACACACAAACGGATATAAACATTCGCAGATAAAATGACTTATATTAGATATTCAACCCATTTATATATATATTTGAAAAAGAAAAACCTAATAACCTATGCAGGCGGTGTAAGAGCATTTTGTTCAGGGGCATAAGTTTCAATGAAGATCATGGATACACGCCTACGTAATTGTCTTGTCACTGTTGTTTCAATCCTTACAGGTATTTCTGAATATTCGTCAAAGTTACTTCATAGCAACCACCTCCAGGACGTTCTCCAACACAACTCTCAGAGGCGACACGACTGGGAAAAAAGATGGACAGCGATTGGCAGAACATCTCCGGGAATGATGCATGGGTATGGGAACCTTTTGCCTGGGATTGGTGGATAGTTGTGCAGTTGGTCCTAGCCATCGTCGGTATCCTAGGAAACTTGTTGGTGATGCTGGTCATCTTTTGGCCAGGACGTCGACGCTGTGCCACCGACATCTTGATCGGTGCTCTAGCCGTGGCCGATTTCCTAACATCCATCTTCATCATACCACATTCAAAAGTGGCCATGTACCCTGACACCAATGCAGCTAGATTCTACTGCAAGATTGTCCACACTTCCACCTTGATGTGGATATCCGTTTGCGCTTCCATCTTCACCCTGACAACCATATCGGTCGAGAGATTGATGGCTGTACGGTTTCCTTTCTGGTTCCAACGTCTCTTCTCTCCAAAGCGTACCTCCATCGCTATTGTCTGTATCTGGATTGCAGCCTTTGGCATCAACACCCGAAGTCTCTATGCTCGTTACATATCAGATGGTGTATGTTTGCTCTCCACACCCTCTGTGGCATTCAACCGATTTATCGGATTCTCTATTCCTTGTGGAGTATGTCCTACCGGTTATTGTCATGGTGATAGCGCACGCGTGGACCATCTATATTCTTCGTCGGCGTCGTGCCACAGCGCTCCGCAGGGCACAGAGCCAAGTTCTTCAAATGCTCCTCATCGTCGTCATCACTTTCATCATCTGTTGGACACCTGATCAGTTTGGATTCTTGGTCTTCAACCTCGGCATCGTCCCGGTCACCCATCTTTTCAGTCCTCTCTACCGATGTTTCGTCTTCCTTGCCTTCGCGAATTCGTGCGTGAACCCTTTCATCTACGCCGCCAGGATGCCTAAGTTCAGGAAAGCTCTCAAGGATCTTTTTATGAGAAAGAGTATCCGAGGTAGTCGTGGAATCCATTCACTCTTTGCTGGTGAAGGGGAAGGAGGTACGTCTGAAAAGAGTGATACACGAACCAAAGCAACGGAAACATTCGAGGCGTAAAGACTCGTCCACGGATAACGCAATAAAATATGGAGAGCCATTAACGCCAGAACGCGCATCATGACGGGCGCTTTGACCATAATGGCCGTCCATGCTTTACTGTGTCGATAACAATTAAGTGGGGTGAGAAAATGTATCTCTATTTAACAAAGACTCGTACTCACTTATCTGTTTTTTTTATTAAGTACACAATTTTAATGCCTATTATTGTATCGGTCATTTTACCTATTATCTTTTTAAATGCAGTCGACAGACGTGTGTTTATGGGGCACATTATTTTGTCTGGCATTTACGTTTTGACAAATTTATCATTGTTATATTTTACAATTTTTGCATTCTGTGATAAGTAAATATTATGTACAAGTTCTATGTCATGTAAGAATTAAAGGGAATCTCTCCTGAAAAAACCCCATGGCATTTGCATAAGATTAACAATTTTAAGAATTTTTTTTTAGTAGTCATCCGATTCACTGTTTTTTAAAAACTATGTGTATATATTTATGTTTATTTAAGACCGTATGACATTGAGACAATCTGTTATGGTAATACTCGTGGAAATATTATTCTAACCTGGGCCCTGTCTTACAAAGAGTTGATATCAATCGCAGCTTATTTGCGAGTGATATAAATCGCATCTATGTACATAAGAGATGGGAGACTGCAAACTTGCGATTGATTGGAGAACTTACGATTGAATTGGATCAATCGCAACTCTTTGTAAGACAGGGCCCAGATATCAATAACCTTATCATCATGTGCTTAAAGGTAGGCTACTATGTACCATTTGCAGGCCAAAAAATGAAAAGGTTAAATTCCAATGGCATTTGAAAGATAATACTAATTTAGAGCTTCCCTCAAAACAGAAGGGCTTGAAAATGTCTTTTTGTGGGAAAATAACGACCGTTAGTTGTCGAATCGAATTTAGCGAGCGCGCACGTCTAATTAAATAGTCTGATATTTAGACCCTTGTACCGAATGGCCGTACGTTTTGTGCTGCGCAAAGATTCAATCAGCTTTATTTTGGCCATTACTAGAAGTGGGTTATTGATGTGGACAAATGCTCATGTACCCTTTACAGCTCATTTTATTTATGTTATTACCAAAAAAAAGGATGTTAGTCAGTCACTCAATAGTGTCTGACAGTGAAGTCTAGAAAGTAAACGGCTTTCCTTGCATAATTTGAATACTAGGACACTGCTAACGTTTAAATTTCACAGATAGGACATACGTGACATATTCATAGTATATGTACCTGCAAAGTTCTACAGAATTTGATGTTGGCTGCAATAGGAATTCACCACACTGTAACACTTAAACGCAGGTAAATTAGCACTTATTGTTAAAACAATCAGTTTATCCGCTTGTTAGCAAACAGTTTTGTCTCTTACTGTTAGATATTGAATGGTTTATCCGTTTTGAAATTGGTCAAGATAAGTAAGCGTTAGTAGACACGTTGCTGCTACTAGTTCACAAACACTATTAAGTTTCAGAAACAATTGGTTGAATTATTTGAACACAAGCACAATCATACAAATGGGTTAACCAATGTAAAATTTAGTGCACCTTTAATAGATAGGCCTATATAAGAGATTATATCAGTATATGCTATTTATCATTAAAATATATGTAGTTTGTTTAGTTTTATGTATTTGAGGGTTATTTGATATATATATATATGTATTTATATTTCATCATTTGTTGTATTTTATTGTTACACGGTCCCATTGTAAATGAGTCAAGCAGCAGAGTTGGGTTTATCGCACTAGAACAAATAAATCAAGTGAAATAAAATACGTTTGTGGAAACGGCTATAGCAGGAGAGGATATCAAATTCAGTTTCACACCATCTCATGGCAAATGGTAAGGCTAACTTGGGGAGGCGCGGTCAGTCTCATTTGTAGAGCAGTGGTCTCGTAACCGGAAGGTCTGGGTTCGAATCCGAGTCAATATGCTCGTGCCCTTGGTAAGGCAGTTATCCTCATTACCAAGTCCCTCGGAGAGGACTTAGAGCTCTCGGTCCACTTGTTGCTTACTTACAAGCATACCCATGCTTTCTTAGCAGTCGGGTAAAAAAAAATTAAACAACAAAAATACAAACTTCAATAATAAAAAAATTTCCCGCTTTCGATAATAATAATAATCACATTTGATACTTTATAGCGCGCTTATCTACCCGCAGGGTGCTCAAGACGCTTCAATAACATCTTGGCTCTAGCTGGGCTATCAATAATTTTAGTGCTTACATCATTCAAAGAATTCCCTCCTTCTGGTACACATTTAACAACTGGGTGTTGATTATCGTCTTACCAAAAAAGACACTATTACTGCGCAGGGGCTCGAACCCACAATCTTCGCATTTCCAGCCAAGTGTTAGTCCAGATTCTGTCCGTTTTTATATATTTTTTATTATTCAATCATCTATGTCCTGCTCCCTTACACGCATCCCGCCCAAATCGCGCGACCCCCGAAAATACACTCTTTGAAAAAAAACGGAGCGAATGAAAGGCAAGGGCTGTTTCCGGTTTAGTGTTGAGGGTGTGTTATTTTCTCGGCTGATTGGGCGCGCGACAAGGAAACAGTCTAGGCAGTTGACCAGCCAAGGGTTAAAACCGCTGGACTACGACTCCTCTACATTTTAGATATTTGACAATGACATGTGATAACCACGACAACCGCATGAAAGTATCTACTCATAACGCATATCAACCCGATTTAATACTCTTTATCCCCGTGCTATGGCGTAGCATGGACCAGGGATTGAGGAATACTGGCATCATGGGAGGGGGGCACCGTCCTTTCTAGATGGATGAAATGTCTATTAATTTCGGTTTACACAAGGGTTCTATCATTCTCTTAATTTATTCACATGTACGTGTACATATATCATATATTAGTTTAACCAGAATTTCCTTTGTGTCCTCTTTGCTGTGTAAATGGAAATGTAAATATGAAAATGAAATTAAACTTAATATGATTATGAAACTGGCTCTTTTGTTCGTTAGTGCATTATATTCGGACGACGAGGTGGTCTATGGTTTGTTATTTTCTTTAAATAAGGTCCACCTCCTGAAAACAATGTTATATATTATATTTTATTATTTTTAATCAAGCGGGTTTTCACCGACTGAAAGGCTAGCATTACCCTGCGCTTTCGATGTCATCATTCGTATAACATTTTGAGACCTATACCTTGAATGATATAACGATTTGGAAAATTCTATATCGAATCCTGTTGTAATTTATTTCAATAATTACGTAGTCGTGTGTGTCAAGTGTGATTTCTTGTGTGTACAGCGTGCGGTGTCCTTCATTCGTATTCGCCATTATCGTTTCGACAATCTGTCAAACTACACACTTCGGAGGTTTCGCTATTTCTTTCTCTCTCTCTCTCTCTCTCTTTCTCTTACTGTCTCTCATTATTTGTAACCTCCTTGTTCATCTTGCTGTCTGTCTCCCTATCTCTTCCATATACACTCCATGAATGCAACGAACCCAATCAAGAGGTACAGTTTAATTATAGTCATTAGAGCGTTTCCATATTCTATTGAAACTGTGTGTATTGTCAATTTGTGCAAAACTATCCAAATCATGTTTAGATCCCTCAAAAGGAACAACATTACTCATTCTTAGGCCACATGGATAGAGCCGAGTCGTGTTAGTTCAGTCAAGGATCGCTCTGAGATAACAGCGAAGAAGTGAATTGTCCATGAACGACAGGTCAGTGTTTGACATTTTTTATAAAACGTTTGTAAATACATGCATAAAGCGATCGCAATGACATTCGGGAAATTAACCACAGGGTAATGTATATACATGGTGGGTTCCCACCGCCGATCAAACCAACCCGACCAAGCCCGATCAAGCTATTTTGGCCTGGTCTAGCTCGGTCGGCAAGGGAGATCGGGGTCGGTCTACCTTGATCGGGGTCGGTCTACCTTGATCGGTATCGATCTGGCTTCCTACACGACAATTTTGGCATGTCAAAAAATATCGTGTAGGGGTCGAGAAGGCAAGCGATCGTACAGCGATCGTGTATTGATCGAGTAGAGGTCGAGCTGATCGGGAATCGATCGTATAGAGGTCTAGTTTGGTCGGGGTGGATTTTTTCCGCCGATCACTACCCGATCATCTCGATTTATACACAACTTCTACACGATTGGTTCCCGATCAACTCGATCAACAACTCAACCGCTTGACGATCGATACATGTCTGCCCTAAACAGTCACTCGACCGAACTCGCTCACTTCTCGACTGCTTCTCGATCACATCCCGAGCACTTCTCGACCGCACTCGATCTTTCCGATCGCAACTCAACTCAATAGGAATAATACAGAAGGAAATCCAGTAGCACTTGGGGTGACTTCAATGTTATTAGAGACACGAATCTAGATTATTTTGGACAAGTATCAAAGAAGCAAACAAAATTTAGTAAAACAATTAGAAGAGTTCATGGATAGCTATAGATTACGTGATGTATGGAGAAGTAAAAATAAAGTTAAAAAGCACTACACGTATAAACAACGAAATCCTTTTATGCAAAGTCGCTTAGATTATTGGATCATATCAGAGAATTTAGAGCAAATAACATCCAAATGTGACATTGTTCCCTCTATAGCCCCTGACCATTCAGCAGTTAATCTGGTAATCCATAATAGGTCATCGACAAAAAATAAAAATAAAAGATCTTATTCAAAGTTTAATAATAGTCTGTGAAGTGACAATACGTTTTTTAATATGAAGATGAGAGAAGAAATAAAGACTTTAAAAGAGAAACTGTCTGTTGAAATTAAAGATAAGAGAGTACTATGGGATTTCATGAAAATGGAAATACGGAAGTTTACAATTAAACTATCAAGAAAAAGGGCGGAGGAAAGGAAAGAAGAAAAAAATCGGAAAATTGGAAAAAGAGATTAAAGACTTAGAAGAGGATTTATTGTCGATTGGCAATGGACATGACAAAGATATTTTTGAAAATTTGAAAACTAAGAAACAACAACTTAGTTTACTCCACGATTACATCAATGAAGGTTTGAAAGTACGGTCAAGATCCTCATGGTATGAATGTGGAGAAAAGAATACAGCATTCTTCAAACAGTTAATGGAATCAAATAGAAAAAAGTATAATAAAGAAATAAAATGGAAATGGAAATACCACTTCTAACGAAAAAGAAATTATTGAAGGAATAAAATCATTTCATGGGCAGCTATATAGCAAAATAAATTCTATACAAGATGTCACTTTGGACTTCTTTCCTAATAACCTGCCAAAATTGAATAATATATCACGAGATTCATGTGAGGAAACGATCGTATAGAAAGGGAATGCATAGAAATACTAAAAGATATGAAACTCAACAAATCTCCAGGAAATGATGGTTTAAGTGCAGAATTTTATCAGAAATTTTGGCCAGTAATTAGAGATCTAGTTCTTGCATCTTTTAATGAAGCTCTTCAACAAGGGAATTATCAGGCTCTCAAAGGCAAGCACTTATTATCTTGATACATAAAGATGGCAAAGATCCGGAGCTTATTAAGAATTACAGACCGATTTCGTTGCTAAACGTAGATTATAAAATCCTATCTAAGATACTTTCAAAGAGAATACAAGAAGTTTTACCTGAAATTGTTGGTTTTGATCAGTTGGGATATGTTAAGGATAGGAACATTGGAGAAGCAATACGAATAATAGACGACATGATCTTTCATACTTCTTTTTACAGAGAACACGCTTTTTGGTGGCCATTGATTTTGAAAAAGCATTTGACTCTGTTTCACATTTATTTTTATATAAGGTTTTACAATCATTTAATTTTGGACCAAGGTTTTGTAAATGGGTTAATATTTTTTATGCTAAAGCAGAAAGTTGTGTTATAAATGGATATACATCAACACTTTATTTCAAGGTTGAAAGAGGAGTAAGGCAGGGAGCTCCCCTCTCTCCATATTTATTTGTTCTGTGTATTGAAATTTTAGCTCATATGATAAGAAATAATCATCAGATAAAAGGAATCAGTTTTGGAAATACAGAAATAAAGCAAGTTCTGTACGCAGACGATATAACGCTTTTCCTTAAAGATTCGAATTCATTTAAGGAAATTAAACATATTTTTGAATGTTTTTATAAAATATCAGGCTCCAAGTTAAACAAGGACAAGACATTCATGTTGCCCTTAGGTCCACAAATATCCACTCTTACATTTCCGTTTGGGAAGCAAGTAGACATTGTTAAAATACTTGGAATTTATTTTTCAATACACGAAGATATCAAAGAACAAATGAATTATAAAGAAATATTGAGCAAGATTAAAAAACGTTTTACGTGGTGGAAGCAGCGTGATTTAACATTAATGTGGAAAATTCAATTAATGAAAGTATATGGCTATTCTAAAATTATATATTTATCATCATTGATGCCGGTTCCAGAATGGGTGTATAGCGAAATTGAAGAAATATGCTTTGATTCTTTTGTGGAGAAGCAAAGGCAAAATTAAAAAGAGCATCATGTTTTTAGACTATCCGCAGGGTGGGCTCAAACTGATGAATTTCCGACTGTTTGTAAAGGCACAGAGAATAATGTGGATAAAAGGCCTGTAAGAAGTGGAAAAGATTTTTGTTCAACCAAGATTGTGCACATTAAACAGTAAACTGAGAGAATTTCAGTTTAAACTTTTGCATAGAATAGTTTATACAAACCATCATTTGCATAGATTTAAATTTCGTACAAGCGGTTTGTGTTCGTATTGCAATATTTTGGAGGAAACCTATCAACATGTATTTTTTTAATGTAATATAATAAAAAGGTTCTGGGAAAAATGTGCTGATAAACTCAATTCACCAAATCTAAAGAAACTGTCGTGGAAAGAAATTCATATTGGAATAAATGGGAGTAATATGAAATCGGAGCAATTACTAAACCACATTCTGATTTTGATTAAATTGAAGATTTTTAATAGTAGAGAGAAGGAAGCCTCCAAATGTAGATTAAGTAAAAGATAAAATTCTCGAAAATAGGAAAGAGGAAAAAAACTTGCAATGGAAAGGATACTCTTTCAATTCACTTTAAAGAAATGGGAAACCTTGGAAAGTTTTGTGTAATATAAATTAACTTTAAAAAGCAACTTCCCAACCCTCTATCCCAGCAGTATTTCTTTGCTTTATGTTTATATTTGTTTGTTTGTTTGTTTGTTCTGGACTAGGTGTGTTTTTTTTTTTGGGGAGGGGTTGTTTTTGGTTGTTTTGGGTTGTTTTTTTATCTTTATCTCTCTCTTTCGGGGAGTTTGTCTCTTTTCAGAGGTAGTACTTTTCAAACTATATTTTGACAGACTGTAATATTTCATGTACAAGCATTTATTTATTTTTGTTTAATTCAACAGATATTCTCTTTTTTTCTTCAAAGAAGCACAAAAAATGAACATGAAATGATTAAGTATTTTATCATTACTATTATTACTATTATTGTTTTAAACGAATAAGGAAATGTATGAAAGAGTTGTTTTGTTTAGCAATTGATGTTAAGAATAATACTTTTGAATTGTATTTTGATTATTCTGAGCTGTATTTTGATTGTTCTGAGTATGATGTAAATTTCATGATTTCGATTATATTTATCGCCTCTGGTATTGAGAAAATAAAACACCTTATAAATATTTAAAAAAACAAGGACACAATTATGTGCTGATCTAATCACATTTTCTTCGTACCGGTATATTGATACTAATTAAGTTACTAGAATTGGTAGTAACATGTGACTGCGACACGTGCAGCTCTTGACAGTCCGTTTGAAATGGCAAATAAAATTAATGTTTTAAGTATCATGTGCAATACAGTACTTTGGCAAATGACACTGGGTCTGCAGGGGGAAGTTAAAGAAATGCGGAATGCATTGACTTCGAAATAAGCCTTTAGCCTTCTTGAGTGTCTGAGATGAACTGAACGCTGATCAAAAATGAGTACTGTACCATCAGCTGACGATAATATTTTTTGCAACCACTCAATTCACGAGTCATCTTGGATCCCAGTTCGAACAGGTCGATCTGCTCGGGTCGAGATTGTGTAGAGATCGTGTGTACGTCTAGTTGGTCTAGTAGGGATCGCGTTGGGATTGTATGTAGATCGGAATGATCGAGAAGAGATCGAAGTTGTGGTCGACTATACGTCGTGCAGGAGTCGTGAATGGTCGAATATGGGTCGTCAATGGTCGAATAGCGACCGGGAAGAGCTTGTGTTTAGGCATGTGGTCGGGATTGGTCGGGGAAAAATGGGTGATCGGGCTTGATTGGGCTTGGTCGGGTTGGTTTGATCGGCAGTGGGAACCCACCATGACATGTCATTGTACTGTTTGCAGATTGTATAAGGTGACGCAAAATTATATTGAAATTACCAAAGGTTGATTTTGTTTTAGTTCTAAGCTCAGTCATTCTAGTGAGAGATATCGATCAAATAACTGCACGAATTTTTATACTCATAGAACTGGTTTCTCCATTGTCGGAGATACGCATGTCTTGATTTTAAAAGTGAATATTTTTGTTTGAAGTCACTTCGTAAAGACCTCAATACATTTCACTTTCCAAAGCTTTCTGATCTACTACTAATTATTCTAGGAAGACGCTCCTGATATTTCCAGATTATTTAACATCTCAAGAAACACCGCAAGGGTCTTTGGATATCACTTCTAAAAAGGGAGAAGACTGGAGCAGCGATGGACGCTAATTGGCAGAACATCTCCAGGAATGATGCATGGGTATGGGCACCTTTTTCCTGGGAGTGGTGGATAGTTGTGCAGTTGGTCCTAGCTATCATTGGTATCCTGGGAAACTTGTTGGTGATGGTGGTCATCTTTTGGCCAGGACGTCGACGCTGTGCCACCGACACCTTGATCGGCGCTTTAGCCGTGGCCGATTTCCTAACATCCATCTTCATCATACCACGTTCCAAAGTGGCCATGTACCCTGACACCAATGCAGCTAGGTTCTACTGCAAGATTGTCCACACTTCCACCTTGATGTGGATATCCATTTGTGCTTCCATCTTCACCCTGACAACCATATCGGTAGAGAGGTTAATTGCTGTACGGTATCCTGTCTGGTTCCAACGTCTCTTCTCTCCAAAGCGTGCTTCTATCGCTATTGTCTGCATCTGGATTGTAGCCTTTGGCATCAACACCCGAAGTCTCTACGCTCGTTACGTATCAGATGGTAAATGTTTGCTCTCCATACCCTCTGTTGCATTCCATCGATTTCTCGGAGTCTCTCTATTCCTTGTGAAGTATGTCCTACCGGTTATTGTCATGGTGATAGCGCACGCGTGGACCATCTGTGTTCTACGTCGGCGTCGTGCCACAGCGCTCCGCAAGGCGCAGAGCCTTGTTCTTCAAATGCTCCTCATCGTCGTCATCACTTTCATCATCTGCTGGACACCTGATCAGTTTGGATTCCTGGTCTTCAACCTCGGCATCGTCCCGGTCACCCATCATTTCAGTCCTCTCTACCGATGCTTCGTCATCCTTGCCTTCGCGAATTCGTGCGTGAACCCTTTCATCTACGCCGCCAGGATGCCTACGTTCAGGAAAGCTCTCAAGGATCTGTTTATGAGAAAGGGTATTCGAGGTAGTCGTGGAATCGATTCACTCTTTGCTGGTGAAGGGAAAAGGGTACGTCAGATAAGAATCATACACGAACCAAACCAACTGAAACATTTGAGGTGTAAAGACTCGTCCACGGATGACGCATCACGACGGGCGCTATGACCTCAATGGCCGTCCATAGTAAACCGCGTCGATAACAAGAAGGGTGAGCAAATGTATCTATGTTCTTGTACTCATCTTTCTCTTTATTATAAAACATAGAAGTGCAAAGCATTACTATTTGATTGGTCATTTTACCTATTATCATTAGATAAGATAAGATAGATAAGATAATTATTGGTTTCCACAATATCTCATTTTACAAGCGTGTAACAACATATTGAAAAATGATTATAATATACATGAAAATAAAATACCAGTACACACTATTCAGAAAAATGTCCTTCAGTTGAACTTAAGAGATATAGTGGCGGAGCCTATGGAAAAGCAGAGCTTGTTGTGGATAAACTACAAATGACATAATTAATTAAATGTAATCGGCAGACGTGTGCTTGTGTGGCACATTATTTTGACTGGCTTTTTTCTTTGACAAATTGATCATGTTATGTTTTATAATATTTACATTTTGTGATAATTACACAAGTAAATATTATGTACAAGTTCTATGTCATGTTAGAATTAATGGCAATGTTCCCTAAAAAACCAAAACATTGCATCTGCGTAACATTAAAAATTTAAAGAATAATTTATATTAATTATCATTTGATTATTTTTACTGTGTTTATATCTGGATGCTTTAACACCGAATAACATTGCGTAAATATTTTATTTTAATACTCTTGGGGAGTGTTTCACAAAGACTAAAGATCGACTTTTAAGTTGGACTTAACTATGACAGGCCATTCATGCCACTGGTTGCTCTCACTATTGGTCTCTCAAGTATGATCTTTAGATAATATTTTTCCTTCAAGAATGAACTATCAAAAAATGTGACTTCTGTAGATTTGTGACCACGATTTATACGTCCCTTGAGAGACCAATGCCAGTAAATGGTAAGAGCAAACAGTGGCAGGAACGGCCTGCCATAGTTAAGTCCAACTTAAAGTCGATCTTTAGTCTTTGTGAAACACATGATATTAATCATCAAAATATGCTACGCTGTGCTATGGCTTAGCATGGGCCAGGGATTGAGGAGATAATGGCATCATGGGGGGGGGGAACTGTCCTTACCAGATGGATGAAATGCCTGTGAATTTGCTAGTCCAAGAATTAATGGGAGGGTTTAGACAAGGGTTTTATCATTCCCCTCATGCACATGTACATGCAGTGTACATTAGTGTTATATTTATCCAGATTTCCCTTTGTGTCCTTTTTGCTGTGTACATGGAAATGAAATTTGATATGACTATTAAACTGGCTTTTTTTCGTTAGTGCATTATATTCGGACGACGCAGTGATTTATGGTTTGTTATATACCTCTCTTTAGAAATCTAGCCATCTGATTGGTCGAAATTGGAGTCGTGATTTTAGCCATGCCCGCCTACCAGTCAATAGTCTTTTTTTTAAATGCCCGCATGCCCGCCTACCGGTCAATAGTCTCTTTAAAATAACCGCATGCCCCGGTTAACTGGCTTAACTGCCCTCGGCGCACTTGCAACGTCCACTTGAGTCTATATAAACAGTTATGCTTCTCATAGCAGTCAATTTATCTATATTACTTTATTTAATTTGGGGCCTTATTCTGAAAATGATGTTATCTGTTATGTTAGGGAAAACAATAATTGTCATAACAAACTGAAATGGCGCGGAACTGACCCTTAACATTTTTTGTCGTTGTTTGTGTTGAGAAATCAAACTAATGACAATTCCAGTTCCCTAATGTATTTCGCACTTCGGATAAATGTCGTCAGTTTTATTATCCCTGTGCAGTGAATGTAAAATTCAATGGAGAAGCTTTTTGTCTGTATTCATGCTTTGCTTTGGGGAAATTCTTATTTGATTGATTATGTATTCCACACTCTTTTCACACTCATCATTATCTAAGGGGTCCACAATTTACAAGCTCTGCTTTTCAGTGGACCTCTCCATTTCCTCAAAATATAATGCAGTTAAATTTAAAATTCAATTTTTGTCTTCCTCAAATGTATAAATTACTGTCAAGATTTGTTTATTACAAATGTAACTATGTTTTGTATACATTTTACATTGTATTCGTTATTATGTATTGTATTTTGTTGGAAATGAAAAAATAAAAATGAAATGAAATGAAAATGAAATTCCTAAATTCCCCAACTTTACGAAACTATCTATTTATCAAACGCCTACGTCAATTTGAATTTATATGCGTTTCTTCTCTCTCCCTCTCTCTCTCCCTGTCTCTCTCTCTGTGTCTCTGTCGATTTCGATCTTTGTCTTGACCGCTTTCTCTCTCTTTATCTCTCTTTCTTTCTCTCTCTCTCTCTCTCTTTTCTCTTTCTCTTTCCACTACCTTTCAATTCTTTTCCTTTCCTCAGTTCTCTCCCTATCTCTATATGTATATCTATACAAAAACACAAAAAATAATTATCCTTCGTACACGAAGAAATTGTTTTAGGAATGTTCGCCCTTGGGACCTTGTCAAGTAATGATTTTATTGGACCTCGAAAATGTGGGAAGCGTCAAAACAAGCGCATCCTTTCCCCATGAAATAAAATAAAATTAATAATTTCTTCGTGTACGGAGAATCATTACTTCTTACGGTTTTGTGTATTTTCTCGAACTCCGAACGAAACTCTTTATACATATATATCATCTCATTCTCTCTCACTCTGCTCCCAACCCCCATCTGGTATCCCCTCTTTCCTCTCTCCACCTCTCTCTGTCTTTCTATATCTCTCTCTCTCTCTCTATCCCTCACCCTTTCTCCCCCATCTCTCTCTCACTCTTCTCTCTCGTTTGTCTTTTGTTCACTTCCAACTTCTCTGGAAGGTAGCAATAATAATGTATTTGTATAGTCGTGCGTTTGAATATTCGATTGACACTGTTTGTATTATATGTAGGTGTGTAAAAATCTAAATCCTGTTCCGTTATCTAAACCAGTAATCATTTTTAGTCCATTTGGCTAGAGTCGAGTCGTTTCAGTTCAGTCAAAGAAAGCCAAGAAGTCACTTGTCCATCAAGAAAAGGTGAGTATCTGAAATTTCTATAAAACAATTACCGGAAAAAAATGTATAACACGATCTCAAGAACATCCGAGAAATCAATGTTAGGGTAATTTTTTGTATACCATATGCCATTAGAATCAATGTGTATAGTTCTGATTATGTGATATGTAATGATACTTTTCGCATATTTCAAGGCTATTGATATTGTCATAGATTTATTTTTACGAATTTTTTATGAATTCATATAATACTGTCAATTATGTCATGGATTTTTTTCTTCTTCATTTTTTATAGTCATTAATAAATCGACCGTTCTAATGGCGAGATGTCGATCGAATATTAACTGCACGAATTTTAATACTAATTGAACTGGTTTATCCTTTGTCGGAGTGCGTATGTCTTGATTTTAAGAGTGAAGACTTTTTAAAAGTTACTTCGCAAAACCCAACTGAATACATTTCACTTTCCAAAGCTCTTTATCGTTTTTTCATCCTTCTAGGAAGATGCACCTTATATTTTGAAGATCTCCAGAAATACCGAAAAAGTCTTTTGACATCACTTCTTAAGGGAAAAGACTGGGGAAGCAATGGACGCCGATTGGCAAAACATCTCCAGGAATGATGCATGGGTGTGGGAACCTGTTTCCTGGGAGTGGTGGCAGATCGTCCAGTTGGTCCTAGCCATCATCGGTATCCTAGGAAACTTACTGGTGATGATCGTGATCTTTTGGCCAGGACGTCGACGCTGTGCCACCGACATCTTGATCGGTGCTTTAGCCTTGGCTGATTTCTTAACATCCATCTTCATCATACCACATCGTCGAGTCATCCAACTTCCGGACACCATTGGAGGCGAGGTCTACTGTCGGATTAGCCATACATCTGTCTTGATGTGGATATCCATTTGCGCATCCATCTTCACCCTGACAACCATATCGATCAAGAGGTTGATGGCTGTACGATTTCCAATCTGGTTTCAACGTCTCTTCTCTCCAAAGCGCACCTCAATCGCAGTCACCGATTCCTTGGTGTTTGTTTATTCATTCTTGATTCTTGAGTATGTCCTACCTGTCGTAATCATGGTGACAGCGCACGCTTGGACCATCTACAGCCTTCGTCAACGGCAAGCTACGGCACTCCGTCAGGTTCAGAGTCGTGTCCTCGAAACGCTCCTCGTCGTTGTCATCACTTTCATAACTGTTGGACACCTGATCAGTTTGGTTTCCTTGTCTTCAACCTCGGCGTCGTCCCGTTCACCCACCTCTTAAGTCCTCTCTACAGATGTTTCGTCATCCTTGCATTCGCGAACTCCTGTGTGAACCCTTTCATCTACGCCGCCAGGATGCCTAGATTCAGGAAAGCTCTCAAGGATCTGTTCTGCATAAAGGGTATCCCACGCGGTCAAGGAGTCCCATCGGTATTCGCTGGTGACGGGGAGGGCAAATCTGATGAGGTGGAAATAAAAAGCAAAACCACCGACACATCACTACCGTTAGAGACAGGCATTGTGTGCAGTGATTTGGGATACCATTATACCGAGGAAAAAATATCAATGTTATTTTCTAGTTAGCCCTTTCCAAATATAGTTGTTCAATTTGAGAATAATAAATAACACTTCCCAGTACTCGTCTTTTCATCGTATGGAGTCCAGTTTCCAAAATGGGTTCATACGATCTAGTCCATGAGCTCATGAACATTTGATACGTCTCCTGAACCAACAGAGAAGTCAAACAGTACATAAGATCTTAGGCCCAAGGCGAGGAATGTTTTGAGGATATTCTGGCAACTAGTTGGACTATCTCCTGAGGACTGTAAATAGTGAACTTAAGCTGGTACAAGCATGGATAAATGCAAACAAACTATGTCAGTAAAACCCACTTTATATGCTGTTTAGCAATTGTATAAAATCCCTACCAGGTAATATTTTAATAGACAATACAAATCTAAACAAGGTCGAATCTACAAAATTTCTTGGTATCTACATTGACAGTGATTTATCATGGAAGATACATGTAAACTACTTGTGCAAACTGATTTCTAGAAACACGGGTATATTAATTAAACTGAAACACGAGTTCCCAACCCACATTTTGTTATCTCTGTATAACACCTTAATTTTACCCTACCTTAACTATGGCATTCTTGCCTGGGGAAACGGGACCAAAGCTCAACTTGAAAAACTTCTCATTATTAAAAAACGGGCAATAAAAAACATAAATCATGTGGGATTCCTTTCCATACTAGTCAACTGTTTTTTAATAACAAAGTTCTCCGAATTGTTGATTTGTATATGTACAACCTAGGAGTGTTTATGTATCAATTATCTGTAAACGAGTTACCGGCAGTAACTTGTGCACTCTTCGTGCGAAATAATGTAATCCATTCTTATTCCACTCGTCAAAGTAACCTGTTTACCTTCCCCTTACACGAACTTTGTTTGCTAAAAAAATATTACGTTTACGGGCCTTAAGCTTTGGAATGACCTCCCTATTGAATTCACAGAATCAACTTCACTATATTCGTTCAAGCGCAAGCTGAAACGTCATCTCCTAAGCAATTACGCTATACTGGTAGAAGCATGATGTTCTTTTTATTAATAATGTCGATATTCAAACTGAATGTTTCCTTTTTATGTTGCTGTTGTTGCATTGTGCCTGGTGACGGGCCGTTGCCTTCACCTGCTGGGATATTGTTGTGCTTCTGTGGCTGGAGTGCGTTGTGCGTGCTTTGTTAGTTGTTAACGTCTGTCCGACCTAGCAGCGACGGGTTATGCATTTCGCGCTCCTGCTGTTGAGTTTCAGTGCATTAATCACGGCGGGTGGGTGTGGCGGCTTATCATCAGGCAAACATATATAGCTTTAAATAAATGTATATCGCAAAAATGTTCTACTCATGTTTTGTTCCATTATACTTGTACCAAGATGTTGGCGTGATTGCCAATCAGTGTCTTTGCCAGCGCGGCTACACTTAATTTTTCTACGCATAACATCTCCTATATGCTCCTTTGTGAATTGCCATTGCGTACAGGTAGTGAAAATATAATACAAGTATTGCTAAGTATAATTATGACCAACGTTTACCTTTTCTTCAGAATAAGTTTCAATTTAATCCCATTACGTTATCTAAATAACACAAGACTATTTCATTGTTATAACTTCCGGAGCCTATGACCTACAATAATTGCTTTCTCTTTAGGCTCCATCATATTTCTCCTTTTATTTTAACTTAGTCTTATGTATTGTTCTCTCCGCTTGTATAAATACCAAAAGAAAATGGAAAAAAAAATGTAACATGCCAAATGTAACGATGTATTATACAACATGTGAAATATGAAAATAAACTGAAACTGAACTGAACTGAATTCACGACTAGACATACGCGAACAAGACAGAGTGTCTAAAGGACTGAAGTCCCACAAGACTAAAGGTTCACAAGACTTGTGGACTTTCTGGCACCTGGTTTAATGGCACACAAGACTGAACAATCTCGAGACTTAAGGTTCACGAGTTTTAGACCTTCTGAAAATTGGTCAAACAGTTCACAAGAGTGAAGGCACTTGAAATTTGGGTTCAAGAATCTTGAAGATCTTCTGAAAACTGGTTGAACGGTTCAGGACAGTGAAGGCTCTCCAGAAATCATGGGGTAATCTTTTTTTAAATCATCAAATTCGTGCTTTTTGTGAATCTTATAATAGTGGTTCCGATAGTACCGATTCTTTTACCCTTTGCCAATTAATCAGAAAAAAATGTAAACAAATATTGCCTTGTTCTCTCAGCTATTTCATGGGCAGTATTATATTTCAAATTTTACAAGATGTCTATGGATAGCTTACAATCATTTGGGTTTTTCCTCTTTCTTTTCCTTTTCTTTCTTAATTTGTATTCGCTTGTTGCTAACACTGGTAAACTTTAAACACGTTATACTTGCTAGTTTATTGTGTTTAGGGATTTTTTGCTAATCGTATTTAAGCTTAAGATTAAGAACTTATTACTCAACTTGAGTTTTGTTTATATGTGCAACTTTACATAATCGGTCATCTGTAGGTTTCCAAACTCGAAGGTTCGTATTCTATTAATTCCATTAAACCCGACCCTGTGATTATTTAGTCTTCCTTCGTTAAATGTGATTTTACAATGTAAGATCACATTTAACGAAGGAAGACTAACCTCTTTCTGATATATGGATGGTTGTGCCATGTTGACGATTTTAGTAAATGAGAAAAAGGTGTGTTTCAGAGATAGCCAAAATAGTCTCCAAATCATTCTATAACGATCAATGATATCCTTTGCCTGATATTTCTGACACTTCCAGTAATTCTTTTCTTGAACAGTGCCCGTGGATTTCCACGGGTTCCACTCGTATTCATATATATTTGTTTAAGTATATAGTTTGTGCATGAATAAAAACATATGATGTGAGTATGTGCGTCAATATGTATAAGTGTTTTGGTATGTTTACCATCTACTTTCGTAGCATTCCTATCGGAGGTAGCACTGATATACTAATCTTCCATAAAAAAGCACATATGGCCTGCGTTAGTAATATATACTCCAGTACTGCACTGTTTGTTATCTAAAAGACTCTTTTCATGTTTAATAACTTCGAATATTGTATTCTTGCTGCTAAAAAGTTGGTATATTTCGAAGACAAAACCAGATATTTAAGTATATTTTTCAACATACCATTTATCTTTATAGTAGCTCACAAAGGGTTTTCATGATTATAAACCTTTGCATGTTTGTTCAAGAGCCGAGTACAGCACTTTAAAAGGTTTAGTCTTATATAATCAAATGTATGAGAACTTTGCGTCATAGTTAATGCTACTGGTTCCTCATGAGCTTAGTGAGCAAAAAAGGAAATGTGCATCTGACTGGAAAAGCTTCCTACCCGAAATGGATGACTCATTGTTTCTTTTATTCTGTTATTCAACAGAATGTTATGATCTTCACGATATATTGAGAAGAAATGAATATGTAAGTTTTTCCAAGCCACAATGTATACCAAAACAAATAATAATTTGGAGGCTTCTAACTTTAAGTAGAAATCCAAGTCAAAAAGAAAACTGTGAAAAGAAGATAGATGTGGTCAAAGTTGCACTTATGCGAATCAATCATTAATGATATGCCTATGAGAAACCCATAAGCGAAACTATTTTCACAATGCTTTGTTACAAAAAAGACATTTCGAGTTCTTTCTATGCAGATTATATCTTAATATCCGATTGTTTTGCAGCTGACACAACAGTCCCGACGATTACAGGATGTCCAGGTCCCATCATACAAAATGCCGCTCCAGGACAGACTTCATTCTCTGTTACGTGGACTGAGCCTCAAGCCACTGATGATTCCGGGATACAGAGCTTTACTTCTAATATTCCATCGGGATTCGACTTTCTTATTGGGCAAACGATATTGGTGATCTACACAGCAATGGACAACGCCGGTAACACAAACACATGTACCTTTACCGTCACTGTCAACGCCGCTCCCGGTGAGTAAACAAAAAAGGAAAACAATACTATGTCCATTGCGCGAGGTGCGTCACTGCCTGACGTGAGACTGCATCAGTGACTGGTTTGTTCTTTAACGCACCATGTGAGAGTGACATTGTACAAAAAGTGATGAGGGAAAAAAGCACTGCGAACAATACTTAGCGTTTGGGCTAATAATTCCTAGGCTTGACTTCAATACACAGGGAATAACGCGAACGAAATGACGCCTCGTGTGCTAGGCGCATTAGAAACAAATAATTTACACTATATTTTTCATGGTGGTTATCACTATAGCATCTCAGTTGGACGTTTCCATTCGGTAGTCTCGTTGGTCAAAAGTCTCTCCAGTTAGTGCGAAGAGTGTGGAGTTAAGTCTGAGGTTACTACACTGTATTACGATCTGCATGAGCTTTAATCCGGTCGATGGGCATTATACTGTGGGGCGTAGGTCCAATGGGACCTAGGATCAATGAGACATGAGCCAAAATGAGATACAGTTCATTGGAACCCTAAATAAGAGACTTGTCATTGGAATATAGATCCAATGGGACAATAGCACTAAGCCTTGTGCTTCACAATATGAAATTAAAGATTAAAGTTTTAAAATAGCAGGATTATTTCATTCCATTATGTCGTTTTCCAGATCCCTGCAGTTCTTCACCATGTCAGAATGATGGTACATGTTCCCCATCAGGAACCACATTTGTTTGCATGTGTCCTTTCTCCCATACCGGTCAATTCTGTGACGTCCCAATCGGTACGTTTGTCTGTTGAACATCTTTCTGCATTGGCTCAATAATAACTGATACTCTTTCGGTGTACTTGCCAAACTTTGGGGAACGTTCATCAAACCTCTCTCCTTTCTTAGCGTTTGTGACCTCATTTCAAACCATTGCATATTCTCCACTCTATTTATCTTTTGCACTGACACACCGCTAATTCCTATCCTCCGGTCCCGGTCGGTCCCATATACCCGAAAATGAAAACGATAAACTATACATATAATTTGTTCTCCTTAAAGGGAAATCCAACCCAAATAGACAACTACTCTAAAAGAAAGCAGAAAAATCAGAGAAGCAAACTGATGAAAATTTCAATCAAATCTGACTAAATAATAGAAAGTTATGAATGTTTGAAAGTTGTAATCACTATACGCATGGGCACTTCAACTTGGCTGAAGCGGTAATGTCAATGTTGTAGTTTCGTTTGTGCTAGACATCACTGTAATTATCATAGGTGTTGCAGTAGTTGTTTCGGTGGACTAGCACATAGTGTAGTCAGTGTTATTTGTTTGATGTTACAAAAGAAAACTCCACAGGATTTGATTTTCATAGTACCGCGGTAAAGTTGATATCTAATGGATAGTTTCAATATCAATATCATTTCTTTGAACTGTCGAGGGTTGGGAAATCGTGAAAAAAGAAATGATGTTTTAGAATTCGTTAAGTCAAAAAAGTTTCAAATTTGTTGCTTGCAAGATACACATTTTGTAGCTGAAGAAGAAGCTTCTATAAAACGACTTTGGGGAGATAATTGTTTTTTCAGCCATAAAGCGTCAAATGCCAGAGGTGTTGCTATTTTGTTTGGGGAAGGGGTGCAATTTAATGTAAATAAAATTGAGCGATCAAAAGAAGGGAATTTTGTTGCGTTAGACCTACAAATATATAGCTATGACATAACATTAATATCATTGTATGGCCCTAATCATGACAGTGTTAGTTTTTATGCAGATATTGAAAGACTCGCTTTGGATTTTGATAATCCATTAACAATTCTATGCGGGGATTGGAACTTGGTCCAAGATTTTGATAAAGATACATATAATTATATTCGTCTTAATAATCCTAATGCCAAGAAAAAAGTCGATCAAATGAAGAATGATTTAGATTTGATAGACCCATGGAGAGAATTACATGTCCAGGAAAAAATGTTTACATGGCGTCAACCTACTCCCTTTAAGGCGGCTAGATTGGATTATTTTTGGTCTCCACTGAATTACTGTCACTTGTTAATAAAATAGAGATTTTACCTGGGTACAGATCCGATCATTCCCTGGTCAAGCTATCTTTGAATTTAAATCATTGTAGGGTAGGTCGAGGTTACTGGAAATTCAATAATTCATTGTTAAGAGATGATAGTTATGTAGAAAAAATTAAAGATGTCATTCAACAAACGATCGAGACCTATTCAGTCCCATATGATAACAATTCAAGTAGATTTGAGGAAGAAGGACAAGATACACAAGATGAATTTACTGTAAATGATCAGTTATTTTTTGATACGTTGTTGACCTTAATCAGAGGTGAAACAGTTTTATACGCAGCCGGAAAGAAAAAAAGATTGGTAAATTTAGAATATGATTTAGAGAAGGAAATTATAGATTTGGAGAAGGCATTGATATCAAAAACGGACAAAAATGGAGCTCTTGCTATATTAAATGTGAAGAAAGTTCAGTTAGAATCGTTAAGAAAAGAAAAAATGGAAGGAATAAAGATGAGGTCTAAAATTAAATGGATGGAATATGGCGAGAAACCATCGAAATATTTTTTGAATTTAGAAAAAAGAAATGCTGTGAATAAACGTATATGCAAATTGGTCACTACTGAAAACAAGGAGATAACATCGCAGGATGATATTATATCAGAAATTGTATTATTCTACTCTAAATTGTATGAAAATAATCCTGTTGTTGATGTAGACTTAAATACAATATTAAATGATCCTGCTATAAGTAAATTAACCACTTCAATGTCACAGAAACTCGAAGGAGAACTCTCCATTGATGAAGTCCATCAAGCACTTATAAATATGACAAATAATAAATCGCCTGGTCTAGATGGATACACCGTCGAATTTTTCAAACATTTTTGGAAAGAATTACACATATTTTTAGTGAGATATTTGAACTCTGCATATTCATCCGGAATGTCCTATACACAGAAGTTAGAGTCATCTCTTTAATTCCCAAAGGAAAAAAGATAGAAATTATTTGAAAAATTGGAGACCCATATCTTTATTGAACGTGGTGTATAAATTAGGTTCCGCTTGTATAGCAAACAGATTAAAGAACGTACTTCCTTTTCTTATACATGAAAATCAGAAAGGCTTTATGTCAGGGCGCTACATTGGAGAGAATATCCGTTTGTTATATGATTTATTATTGTATACTGATATCAATGACATTCCTGGTTTATTGCTGCTTATAGATTTTGAAAAAGCATTTGATTCTATTTCTCATGATTTTATTAGAAAAGTATTGCACTTTTTAAGTTTGGTCCCTCTATTATAAAATGGGTTAATGTATTCTATGAAAATGCTCAATCCTGTGTATTAATCAATGGACACCTGTCTCCAAGATTTTCAATAGAGCGAGGATGTCGTCAAGGAGATCCCTGTCAGCTCTTATCTTTCTATTATGCGCCGAAATACTTGGTCTTTTGTTTAGAAATTCCGATGCCATTGTTGGTTTGAGCTTACCTGATAGACAACTTAAAATAATTCAATATGCAGATGATACTCTTTTAACATTGAACGGGTCAGTAATAGAATTAAACAGTGCATTAAACATTTTAGATAAATATAATGCAATGTCTGGTTTAAAAGTTAATATACAGAAGACACATGCGATATGGATTGGAGGATATAAAAACAAGAAAGATGGTGTTCTTTTGAATAGAAATCTAAATTGGGTGTTTGATGATTATTTCAGATATTTAGGTATAGATTTTTGTACTGATTTGCACAAATTGGTAATTCACAATTATAATGATAAATTTAAAGAAATCAAAAGTCAAATGACATCGTGGTTAAGGCGATACTTAACTGTTCTTGGAAGAATCACTGTCGTCAAATCATTGTTGGTATCCAAATTAAATACTACCTTATTTTGTTCCTCCCTAATCCTGGTGAAAATCTTTTGAAAGATATAAATGTTCACTTTTATAGATTTATATGGGGGGAGAAACCTGATAAAATAAGTAGAAATCAAATGTCACAAAGTTATTCAGACGGAGAGGTTAAAATGATAGATATATACACACATTGCCAATCATTAAAAATTTCCTGGATTAAGAGATTGGTAATTGGCTCAATAGATAGCAATATCCTCTGTCTTTTGCAATCTTTCTTGCCTGAACTGCAAGATTTAAAATTATATATGGGAAACAATTATTTTAGGGAACTGGCAGGAAAACAAAGAACCTTTTTGGAAAGAAATGTTCATGGCTTATAGTACGCTCTTGTCCATGCATTATGATAACATTTCTTGCCAACCCTTATGGAATAATGATTACATTAAAATAGGCAATAGCTCAGTATATAGTATAAAATTGTGTAAAAGGGAGTTCGTTTTGTCAATGATATTTTAGAGACAAATGGTGATTTTTTCTCTGGAACATTTCCAAGAAAAGTATAATATTCAAATAAATTTTCTTTTTTATCGTGGATTATGCGATGCAATTAGACAAGGATTTAACAATTGTACTATTTTTAAGAAGGTGCCACAGCCCCTTTTCCCAGATACAATGGCATTTGTTATGAAACGTATTAAAGGATGTTCACATATTTATGCAATTTTATTAAAGAAAAGAAAAGGAGTATGTAAAAGTTTTCTTAAATGGAAATGCGTTTTCGACCTGAACGATAAGAGTTGGGAAACATATTGTTCTATTGGATTTAATTGTACCATTGATGTGGGCTTACGATGGTTTCAGTTTAAAGTTTTGTAACGCATATTATATACGAACGATCTACTGTTTAAAATGAATTTAGTCCAAAAAAAAGAATGTACATTTTGTAATGAACAGATTGAAACAGTTATACATCTGCTATGTGATTGTACGCATGTTAAGAATATTTGGGATAGGTTGGATCACTGGATTTATACTGGAACCGGAAATAAATTAACATTTTCATTACAAGATAAATTATTTGGTTTAAGAGGTTCAAATAATTATGCATTGAATTGTATACTGATTGTGGTGCGACAGATGGTGTATACTTGCAAAATAAAGAAACAATTGCCCTATTTTGATAATATTAGAGTTTCGATTATAAATTATTTCAAAAACGAAAAGTATATTGCAGATTCGAATTGTAGAAATAATAAATTCACAAGAAAATGGTATCAGTTCAAGAATTTGTTTACATAAAATGATATTTTTCTGTATTTTTTCTTTCCATGAATATCTCAAATGAATTATTGAAGATTTGTTAGTTTTCTGTTAACTCAACAGTTCAACAATACTTGTATCTTGAGAAGCCAATTTTATTTATGTTATAAATGTAAATTACCGTGAATATATATTTGTTAATTTGTTTCAAATGAAAATCAATAAAATCCCTGTGGAGGGAAAAATATGGAAAAAAAAGTAAAGTCAATGTGATGTAGTGCCGGACTACTTTCCCATCTGTTCCAACAAATAAAATGACTAAAATTAAATGTCGAAAAATTCATGGCTCAGGAGGGTTTGTTATTTTTAGAGGACCTTTAATAATATGCTATCTTTAATATATTTTGAGTAGTGCTCCAAGGGAGAAGGAACTCAAAAGAAAACAGAAATTAATGATATTTTTGTACACGGCAAATGGGAGAGTTATCCACGTCCTACTTCACACTCCACTGACCAAACTACCAATTTGAGATTCGCATGGACTTGGTGATCTCATATTCCAAACATTCATAACTTCCTTACTATTGGTCTGATTCGTTTCAAACTTTTGCCATTCTGTTTCTAATATTTTTTCTGCTTTCATACAAATCAAATTATCACAAGGGTTGGATTGCCCTTTACGTTGTGTGGAAAAATTAATGCGACCAATGGTACCGGTTCCGAACCGGTAACATCGGAAATCGGCGCTGAAGGTTCATTAGCATGAATCAGATTATTGAGAGTTACCGTTTTCGTAAATGGGCAAATGATACGTGCCCTTTTAAAGACACTATGTCCCTTTTGCAGCCAAAATCAAATTCCGTAGAACTTTGCAGGAATTATGAACATGTCATGTATGTCCTATCTGTGAAATTTAAACGTTAGCAGTGTCCTAATATTTAAATTATGCAAGGAAACCTGTTTACTTGTTTACTTGCTGTCAGACACTATTGAGTGACTGACTGGCCTTTTTTCATCTTTGGTAATAACATACATAAAATGAGCTGTAAAGGGTACATGAGCATTTGTCTACATCAATAACCCACTTCTTGTAATGGCCAAAATTAAACTGATTGAATCTTTGCGCAGCATAAAACGTACGACCATTCGGTACAATGGTCTGAAAAATCAGACTATTACTTACTGGCTCTATAGCTCCTAAGTCGATTCGACAACTAATAGTCGTTATTTTTCCACTTAAAGACATTTTCAAGCCCCTTTTTTTTAGGGAAGTTCTAAATTAGTATTGTCTTTCAAATACCGTTGGAATTTAACCTTTTCATTTTTTTGGCCTGCAAATGGGACATAGTACCTTTAATTGGGGCGTTGTCCTGATGACCGAAATTCTAAGAGAACGAAGGATGAAGGTCTATTCAACTTAACCTTCGCTCTTGTAAAGCTTCGGTCTCGTGAACATTTCGTCTATTCTCAATCTTATTCTATCCTTGTTATCTTCCTCTCTCTCTCTCTCTCTTTCTCTCTCTCTCTCTTTCTATCTTCTTCTCCCTCCTCTCTCTCTCTCTCTCTGTCTATATTTCTATCCCCCCCTCCCCCCTCTCTCTCTCTCCAGTCTCTCTGTCTCAGTCTGTGTTTGTATCTCAGTCTTTTTGTCTATCTCCATCTGGCTCATTCTCTGTCTCCGTCTCTCTGCCCCCGTCTCTCTTTGTGTCTGTCTGTCTGTATGTCCTGGTCTCTCTCTCTGTAAATATTCCTCTCTCTCTCTCTCTCTCCCTCTCTCTCAGCTTATTTGTTTAAAAACCTTTTATTTTTTCTGTGGAATGATTTTGTCGTTTTTTTGTTTTTTTGTTTTTTTTTCATTGAGGTGGTGGACATGACTAATTGGCCCTGTATCGAGATCGCCCTCTTTTTCGTTGTTTTCGCATTACTTATTAACGAAGTGCCTACGGGAGTCGGGTAGTTCCTGCATGAATGTCTATGGGGAAAAGAAAAACTTAAGAAGTCAAGGGGTTAAGGTAATGGATATGATTGCTTGCTCTGGTATCAAAGGTGCTTCGTCTTACACTCTCGGTGCTTTGGTAGCTTTCTGTGTGGAAGCATTAATTGTCTTCTTTGTTGTTTTTGCTTGTTTGTTTGTTTGTAAAGTTTTCTTTATTATGTTTGAGGTTTAATTCTGGGTGGAATATTCTTGAATATTGGTATAGAGGAAAAACAAATGAGTTTCAAGTTTGATGTCAAATGAGTCACGAAGGACTTTGAGTCTTTTTTATGATATGAGGCTGTCGGTTGTCTTTTAAAACGCAACTTAAAAAACAAAAGGTTGTGCAATGGGCAGCAATGATATGTCATTATCATTTACTTATCCTCGAGATATCTCGATATTTGTCTCTCTGTGCTTGTTTTATTGATAAACTCCGTAAAAATCATAGAAAACTACCGCAACAGTTCTACATCTTGCTCACAGCCAAGGATTATCAATGATTACATCAGAGGAGATTTTTCTTATTATATCTATTTTTATGAAAGCAGGCGGCGGGCCGTGGTTATACTTTCGGATGACCATCTGCACATTTTCTCATCACATGTTTTATATCATATCTTCTCTTTGTTGTGGTATACCCTAGACTTTTGCCTCCAGGAAAATGCTTGTGTAAACGGCGGAACTTGTGTCTCACAATCGGGAGGTTTCATGTGCATCTGTCCTTCTACACACGCTGGATTCAACTGCCAAAACGGTATTCTGCTGCCTCCTCTGATTCTTAGTTACTATAACAATCAGTGGCGCAGCTACAGGGGCCACTGGAGTACCCCCCCCCCATCGAGTGCTATTAATAATGAAAAAGTTTGGAAGAGAGAAAAGTGAACGGGAGAAGGGGAGTAAGACAAGAAATGTCAATCTCCCGCACCCACCCCTGATCAGTAAACTTGTAGATTCGCATTTCGTTCTCTTGTAAGACCGGTGCCCCCCCCCCCAATCCTGTTAGTGCCCCTCAACGGATTGACCCACGCTATGCCACTGATGATAATGACAATGATAATAATGAAAATATTGCTAATGACAAATAATCTGATGCTGTCAACAACTTTTAAACACATCTCAAGACATTTCTGTATAGAAACGCTTTCCAATGTTAACTGGTAACTTTAAAAAGGAGAGTATGATAAGTGCATCTCTCTCCATATAGCTCTCTCTCCATTCCTCCCTCTCTACCCCCCTCTCTCTCTCTTGACAGTTTATTGCTTCCTCTTCTTTTTCTTCTCCCTTTGGTAAAGCACATATGGACATATTTGTGATATTGTATGCAATCATATTGATCATTACATTTCCAAAATTAGAGGCGAAATTTTCAACAAAGCTCTACTACATGCAAAATACAAACATAATGAAATAAACGATTTGGTAGATTTCCTTCACTCCCCGAAACATTCTGTTTTTGGCATTCCATTTTATACCTTTTGGAATTTCTATGATAATATGATCCAAATTACTTTTCGTATGCATCCAAGTAAATTCCTTTGAAAAACTTGTTCCCGATTTATTGACATTTACCAGACGATTGGTAAAAAAAATTTGTAGTAATTGTAGAAGTTTTTTTTAAAACCTATCTTTAATGTCACTATTATAGCAAGATTTTCATTGATATTATCGATTTATACACAGCATTCTTATTGCATGACATTACAAGAGTAATACCACATTTGTCCTTTTTCTTTCTTTCTTTTTTTAAAGTATGTTTTATTAAATGATTACGATTGTTTTTTCACTTAATATAGAGAACCCATGTGACTCATTCCCGTGTCTATCCGGCGGGCAGTGCACTGCAGCAGGGGATTTCTCTTCCTTCACTTGCCAGTGTGTGTCACCTTACACTGGAACAACATGCAACCAAAGTTCGTATATTGTTCAAAATATGTAGCGATACTTAGCGCTACAAAATAAACTCATGGCTTTGAAATAAACATACTGAAGCTGTTTTCGCCAGCCGTATTTGATCACTTCTTCCGTATATATTGCCGATTTCAGCTTCTTCTTCATTCTTGCGTTTTATTTACTCTCAGAGTGTGATGTAAAGCTAAATTATGTCTCATTTTTAAACTTTTCTTCGTATTTGTCGAACAGTACCCATTTTTTGAATTTGTAGCCAATTATTAAATCTCGAAACATGGACAGATCCCTTAGATTTTGTATTGTGTATCAAAATGATCCTAGAAGGCAATGTCAGTGATTATTCTTTATGTCATGTGAGAAGAAGTATTATTAAGGACAGGTCCTGTAGTTGTAGTAGTAGTAGGTGGTGGCTAGGAGGTGGCTGTGGAATCAACGCTACAGGATACATGTGCAATTGCCCTTCGACCTACACCGGGGAACGATGTCAAATAGAAGATGGTAACAAACAAAAAGGACAATTATGGCCCATAGAATAGGAAAGATAGTAAACTTGCTGTATAAAAAAAATGCATGCTTAATGCTGCGCTTCCATTTTTAATACGTTATTGATGTTGCACTTCTTTTATTTTAAGCAAAGTACAATGTAGATGAAAAGCTATAAGGTACTTTTGGCTACAAAGAAAAAAATGTATGAAGGTAATTGGATGAATTATTACATCATCCAAAGTATTTGGTGTGCTTCCTTAGAAACAGCAGATTTTCCCCCGGGATTTAGAGACATGGAACTTGGCGCTCTTAATCCAACAAGCAATGCAGTGAAAATATCTAATCTTATATATAGCTTTCCAGCCGAATATCCAAACAAAAAGTTTGAATAGTTCTCAGCTTTCAAATACAGTTTATTTGTTTGTGTTTTCTCTCATTATACGCCTCCACAAATGCTTAATCCTGCCACTAATGTCCATAGTTGATGAAACATCTTGTACACCGGTTCGAGAGTTCTTCAGCGACAATTTACAGGAAAAAACTATCAAATTTCAATATGTCAGACAAAGACCCTAGCGAAATTGGAAAGAGACTCAAACTACTAAAAACACGATAAGGCTGATATTAAAGAGACGTAAGTCCGAAAGTAATCTGACATCACCCCAACCAATGGACGATAATTTTCGGTTTGTCTGTTTGACTGGGGTATGAGACTATAGATGTCAGCAATGTTTTATTCCTTTCTCGCGTCATAGCTCCATGTGGTCTAGTCCCATGTAAAAAAAAAGGCGGTATTTGTACAAACGCTGGTCTTACATTCACCTGTTCGTGCCAGGATCCTTACACGGGTTTAAACTGTAAAGATAGTAACTTCACTAAGCAAGTCTTTGTATAGGTCGAACATAAACGGTGGACACATAAAACACAGTTCATAGCCTAATTGGATTGAAACCAAAGCCTTTATTCCTATATCTTCGACAAAATGAGGCTAGCAGCAAATTTCTAATAACCTTCTATGTCGATGAATGGTGCTGCAGTGCGTCAAAGTTATAATGCCTAAGTACATTTCACATAAACAACTGAGTACAAATGTCAAAATTACAGTCAACATATAAATGGGAAAAAAATAAAGTAAAACCTCAGCCCTCTTTATGAATTTATAGATATTCACAGCGTGGTATAGAATTGCCGTTTGATATCACGTGTTGGGGATACCTTGAAGTGTCATTAGCAAGAGCAGTTCTAGAGCGGGCTTAAGGGGCTCAAGCCTTCCCATGTTCTTGTTTACAAATAAATTTAAGCGAGGAAATAAGTGATGATAATAATAATAATAATACGAACAATGATAACAATACTAAGGGAAGCAACGTAAGTGTCATGACTTCCTTCCTGAGGGCTGTGCAATCGTTATTACCCCAGTAATTACCAGGTACCTATTTATTAAAACCTCCTTCTCTTCATCAGCAACTACCGGTTAGTCCAGAGGGGTGTTTCACAAAGACTAAGACCGACTTTAAGTTGGACTTAACTATGGCAGGCCGTTCATGCCACTGTTTTCTCTCACCATTTACTGGCATTGGTCTCTCAAGGGACGTACAAATCAGGGTGACAAATCTACAGAATTTACATTTTTCGATAATTCATATTGAAGGAATAAATATTATCTAAAGATCATAATGGTGAGTGGCATGAACGGCCTGCCATAGTTAAGTCCAACTTAATCCGAACTTAGTCTTTGTGAAACATCTCCCTGGATGGATAGTGGCAAATACGGATTTATGTCTTGCTAAAGGAAATTAGTGCCAAAGATATACCTATGAACAGGGTAAAATTGACCTATAGGGAAATGAAAAAACCCAGACAAATCCTTATCCTTCAAAACGCAAGGGGAATGAATAGTGGTATATGATATACAAATAAAAAAATGCTCGTTGTTATTATTATCATTAAATGGAATTTCGTAGATTAAACACTTCTTCCAATAAAATTGAATTGCCCTTGCATTGCCTATGTCCGTCAAAATCTACTATGGTCATGTGTAAAGCATATTTATTTTCTCAAAAATCAAACCCTGTAATACGTCTTTAAATTGACTTAATGTCAATTGATCTAAATGGATTCTCCTCAAATATATTAATACAATGTATATTGTATAATTATATTTACTTTGTTTAATATAGGAAGGGTATATTCATTCAATCTCGTGGAGATATAACCGTTGTGTTCTTATTATTTTAATTATACTATGGATACAAATATGGCTTTCCTGACAACATCAGTTTTATCTGCGTGAAATCTTAATCCTTGTCAAACTTTAAAATTATCAAAGTCCTATTGATAATAATTCAAGAACATTGCCCTAATTGGACTATGGAGGCAAAACACGTACAGATATATCCGTATAATGTTTAATATCATTTTGAACAAACTAATGATACAAATATGGGTATTCTGCGAATTTCAGGTTCACCTTGTGACTTTAACCCTGTAAAACTGTCAAAGTCCTGTGTAGAATAGTTTTGGACACTGAGAACATTGTCCCAATGGGTACAATCTGATGAAGCCTTCATTTTAGTAGTAATTTTGAACATAATATTGATATAATTGGAGTGTTTCTTCTACTAATTTCAGTTACGACTCCATGCGATTCCAGCCCTTGCCAGAACGGAGGTGCATGCAGTAAAGTAGCTTCTTCTTACTCCTGCAACTGTTCTGCGACTTATTCGGGAACAAACTGTCGAACTCCAGGTTAATATGATTTAGAATAGCAAGTACCTCATATCCACAATGGTTCAATAATAAACTGATATAGCTTCTAAATTATTGGTATCCTTTTTCACATACTATTGATACAGACCTTGCTGTTCTGCTTAATGCACTTAGATCTCCGTATAATCCTCACCCTGTCTAACCGTCGAGCTCGTGTGTAGTATGATTCCGGACACAGGAAAATGTCATCCCAGTAGATACAATCATTCAATATCATATATAGAAATAGTTTTCGTGTTATTAGAAAAGTTATTAGAACAATTTCGAACATGATTTGGAATCAATTCTGTTTTTTTTCTCAGTTACAACTCCATGTAATCCTAGCCCTTGTCAGAACGGGGGTGTTTGCACGGTGACTGGTGTCGCTTCTTATTCATGCGCCTGTCCACAAGTTTATACTGGAAACAACTGCCAGATTTTAGGTAAGCATGAATCAAGATTTGAAAAAACACTCATGTTCTTTCTTGTAGCAATGTTTATAGTTAAATGTGCAGATGAACGAGGCTGAATTCCCCAAAGGCAAGCGGCTTTCTACAGAACTGCCATAACAACCCACCAAGTTCACATAATCCACCTGTGCATGTACATCCGCGGTCAGTGGAGACGACTGCTCTTTAATCGCTGTATCGTTTTGTTTTAATGACAGCATTCTTTGAGCATTTTTTCCATGCAGATCGCTGTGTCTCTTGCTTCTGCATGAATTATCTGGATCCAATTTGTCTTTATTCCCTTTCCATCATTGTATTTTTTCTTTACAGGGTAATGACATTTAAGGTTAGATCTGGGGATATAAAGTTGTAATAAAAGAAAACAAAATCTACAGGACCTGTTCGAGACGTCTACTTTCTACAATATTTATCGAGCTATGATTAATACTTGAAATTTATTACATCTTTTCACAGGATTATTCATTTAGTTATTTCAGAATACTATGTACCTGACGATATAAATCCCATCTTGTATGGACATTATAACTCATTCTGTTAATCATTTCCCTCATTTTTCTCTCATTCCTCTCGAAATAAATGCTCATCTGGATACTCTTTTAGCAAATTAATTTTTCTTTTTAGATCTATGTCCTGTTTTGTCGGAGTAATCCGGATGTTAAACTTAAAACTCCAATACCTTAAGTAACGGAGTTGTGATTGATATCAAGTTGTAATCAGTTTGAATCTGTCGCAACTATTCATAAGACGGGGCCAACATCTTCCTTCCCAATGCCTTTTAGCAAGTATATTTTGTTTTATTCATGTTATTCTTACGTTACACGATTTTATGGGGAAAATAACCGTTTCAAACATTATCATAAGAAGACCCATGTAGTAGTACACCTTGTCGAAATGGAGCAACCTGTATGCAGATCTTCCCTGGTTCTTCATCCTTCACCTGTGCATGTACTTACGGGTTCACTGGAGACAACTGTTCTTTATTCGTGGGTAAGCGAGTAATACAATATGATTCAATTAAACATTTATTAATTATAGTCCAAACAAATAGGATCATTCTCTATTTTGAATAACAAAAATAACAAAAATCAAAGTTATACATGCAAAAAGTACAGTTCACATAAACAGCTGGGTACAAATTTCAAAATTACAGTTAACATATAAATAGCACAAAAAGGAAATACTACCTCAGCCCTCTTAAGGAATACATGGATATTCACAGAGTGGTAAAGAAGTGACGTTTGATATCATGTGTTGGGGATACCTTGCAGTGTCATTTAGCAGGAGCAGTTCTAGAGGGGACTTGAGGGGCTCAATCCCTCCTATATCTGCTTGTTTATGAATAAATTAAGGCGAGGCATATGTTGAAACTAAATGCAAGAACCCCAAGCCCCAGGTATATAGTGTGTGCAAGGTTAATACATATGATGTGAGTATGTGTGTCAATACGTATAAGTGTTTTGGTATGTATACCATCTACTTTCGTAACATTCCTATCGGAGGTAGCACTGATATACTAATCTTCCATAAAAAGCACATATGCCATGCATTAGTAATATATACTCCAGTACTGCACTGTTTATACTATCTGAAAGACTCTTTTCATGTTAAATAACTTCGAATTTTGTATTCTTGCTGCTAAAAATTTGGTAAATTTCGACAAAATCAGATATTTAAGTACATGTTTCATCATGCCATGAAACCGTTATAGTAGCTCACAAAGGGTTTACATGATTATAATTCTTTGCATTTTTGTTCAAGATGTTCAGTCGTAATCAAATGTTTGAGAAATTTGCATCATACTTAATGATACTGGTTCTTAATGAGCTTAATAAGCAAAAATCAATGTGTCTCTGATTTGAAAAGCTTCCTACCCAAAATGGATAACTCATTGTTTCTGTTATTCTGTTATTCAAAGAAATGTTATATGATCTTCACGATATACTGACAAGAAATGAATGAGTAAGTTTTTCCAAGCCACAATGCATAAAACAAATTGTTAAGTATATAGGAGTGGGAGGCTTTTAATTTTAAGTAGAAATCTAAGTCAAAAATCTGTGATAGGAATATATGTGGTCAAAGTTTCACTTATGTGAATCAATCATTAATGATATGCTGATAGGAAATCCATAGGCGAAACTATTTTCAAAACGCTTCGTTTCAACAATGACATTTCGAGTTCTTTCCATACAGATTATATCTTAATATCCGATTGTTTTGCAGCTGACACAACGGACCCGACGATAACAGATGTCCAGGTAGTATCATACAAACTGCCTCTCCGGGACAGACTTAATTCTTTGTTAAGCCCCCATCACACCAAACTAGTTCTCACTACGTTCTGGAACCATCCTATAGAAAATCGTAAAACGGGTTGCGGTCGGGGTAGAATGTTAAAATAATGTCTATAATACGATCCTAGTTCGTTCATAAACAGTTTTCAATACGTCCATCTCGTCTGTACCCCGTCCACAGTCAGTTCATATCAAGTTAAGATCGGGTAAATTTGCCATTTCCAAGCAGTCCAAGTCCGTTCGTAGTCAGTTTAAACCCGTTCTTAACTAGTTCTACCTCGTTCCCAATCCCGTCCTGACTCGAGGGCTATAAAAGCCAAGCGCGTTCTTGCCACTGGGCGTTCTTGCGACAGGGCGTTGTGGCGTGCGCCTGTTATCCAGCTAACAATGGAAGTTAAAAACTGATTCAGCCGAGGACGCAGGTTCGAAACTGAGTCACGTCTTTCGGAAGTTGATGTTAAAGATCGGTCCCCAGACGTAAATAATAATATCTGATTCATACACGTCTGTAAAAAAAACCAATACACACACACACACACGCGCCATTCCTCATTCCCGTTCAACGCTTCAAGCTGTTCAGATCAAGACATTCGAGTTGGGTCTGTTTGCCAACGGGATGAACAAGCAAACGAACCCAGTCGAGCTACAAACTGACCCGGTCGTTCTGCCAATTGATGCTCGACCACGTCGCGTTGTAACGTTCCTAGAAGGATCGAAGTACGGCAATTCCGTTCGTAGTACGGCCATTTCGTTTTAAGTACGTTGTCACTCCGTCTAATTGAAAGTTTGAACATGCTCACAGTTCTAGAACACAATTCCCGTCCAAGCCAGTCCGAGCCCGTCCATGAATTTCTTAAACAGATTGCAATCAGTTGCTTCTACGTTCAGTCCGTTCGCACACAGTTTGAGCCGTTTGGCAACATTTTCCAGAACGTAGTGAGAACTAATTTGGTGTGATGGGGGCTTAATCACGTGGACTGAGCCTCAAGCCACTGGTGATTCCGGCATAATTTTCCATCGGGATTCGGCTTTCCTATTCCTATTGAGCACACGATGACGGTGGTCCATACAGCACGAGACAACGCCGCACAGTGGGCCAGAGAGGAGCCAAAGTGCGCCAAAACTCATTTTTGGTGATTTGTTTTTTAAATTTTTTTTTCTTGCCCAGTTGAAAGATAATACATTGAAGAATACCTCAGTAAAATATTTAATTCCGGTATGCACAATAAGGGTATAAATTTACTCCTTCAAACTACAGAATCTTAGATATTCACAGTTTTAGTGCAAAAGTGACTTAATTTATAAATCCTTCAATTTAACATGGAGTTTTTAAAGTTATTGACACGCTTTAATCTTATTACCAACATCTTCTCTGATGTCTAAGCTTTAAGTTGATACCAGATTTGGCTGCGGCTTTTTGCGGTTTATTATCCTTGCAACATTACCCCGAAAAATGTGTTTAATTTGGTCCGCGGCTGAATCATGAAGGATTCGCGGTCATAAATTACGGCGCGAGGGGGCGTGCGACACTTGTTCTGACACCGCGGACCAAAATAAACACATTTTTCGGGGCAATGTGGCAAGGAAAATCGGCTGTAACATAGAAACAGGCTAAAAAAGGGCAGCCAAATCTGGTATCAACTTAAAGCTTAGACATCAGAGAAAAAGTTGGTAATAAAATTAAAGTGGAAATCCCTGGAAATCTAAACATTTCCTCTGGATTTATAAAAAACATGGATAATTAGTCCATTTTCAGTGAATTACCCTATAATATATTATGACGATTGTGTTTCTATCCATTTTAACCAATTCATGCAGTGAAATGAAATATCAGGAATATGTGAGAGCAATTTCATATCAATAGCTTAAAAACTCCATGTTAAATTGAAAGATTTATACAAAATAAGTCACTTTTGCACTAAAACTGTGAATATATAAGATTTGCTGTTTGAAGGAGTAAATTTATAACCTTATTGTGCATACCGGAATTAAATATTTCACTGAGGTATTCTTCAATGTATTATCTTTCAACTGGGCAAGAAAAGACCAAAAAAAAATCACCAAAAATGAGTTTTGGCGCACTTTTGTTCCACCCTGGCCCACTGTGCGCCGGTAACTGAAACACATGTGCCATTGTGCATGCCTTCACAGTTATTGTCAACGCCGCTCCCGGTGAGTACAACAACAAAAATCATGCCCATTGCGCGACGCGAGACTGCGTGAGCGAGTGGGTTGGTCTTAGACGGGCCATGTGAGAGGGACATGGTACAAAAAGTGATGAAAAAAGAATATACAGTGCGATCACTACTTAGCGTATAAGCCAATAATTCCTAGGCTGGACTTCAATGCACACGTAATAACGCAAACGAAATGACGCCTCCTGTGCTAGGCGCATTAGAACCAAATAATTTTCATTATATTTGTCATGGTGGTCAGCACTATAGCATCTCAATAGTGATACGTACCACAGCCTAACGGCAGGCGTGCAAAAACACGTCTATTCTATTAAAGGCACCGTTTAACAATGTTAAATCTGAGATGCACGGCCCTACGTGTTACCAGTGTCTGTGATATGGTGTAATATATTAAAGCCCTAAAAAAACTGCGCTTCAAAACGATCAAGAAGTGCCTCAAAAAAGTAAAAATCTTTGAGTGACCGGTTTTACCATACTCGTTTTCCCCAATAGACTGTAGTGTTATGAAAACGCAAAATTTGGTTTCGATTTCCTATCATAAATATCTTGATAATCAGACAGGCGATCGGCTTGTAAAAGTCATGTGGTTCCTGACTGACCTAAAGGTTTATAATTATCATTGCAGCATGAGATAAATCCAGGATTTTGTTTCAGAATCTGAGACAAAGTTACCGGATCCCTTTAATAAGGCATCGTTTAACAATGTTAAATCTGAGATGCGCGGCCCTACGTGTTACCAGTGTCTGTGATATGGTGTATACTCGGACCAGGGAGATGGGAGTTAAACCATGCTCCATGCCGACACAACGCAGTGTTTTTTTTTTAGATTATCAAATTACTGCCGCGCGAGCGCACCAGCAGCACTAGTAAATCGAGCATCGCTGATGAGTGACAGCGCTAACCCGGAAGTCAGGTCGAGTGTAGCGTAGTGCAAACATATGCAGGTAGACCGAAAATTTCTGTCTCTTTCGTTCATTAGCCTCTGATTTGGGTAGGGTCGGCTCCTCTCTTTAGAGACAGAAGCCGACCATTGGCGCTCCTGTGCAAACTCGGTGGAACGGATCTGCATGGCCACCAAATTCCGGCAAAACTTTTGGACTAAAAATCACTTTAGCGGATTCATATCCGATGCATTTATTTTTGAAAATTAGGTTTTCTTCGTCGAAATTGAACTCCGCTCCGTGTTGAAATTTTTGCAGCGCATGCGCAGTAACAATTTCAACACGGAGCGGAGTTCAATTTCGACGAAGAAAAAAAGACCCTTAAACGCATCATACAGTCAATCTGGTAAGTGGAACCGATGAATATTAGCCTAGACCTAATTTTCAAAAATAAATGCATCGGATATGAATCCGCTAAAGTGACATTTGTGAATATCTTTACTTCCGGTAGAAACCCGAGAATCTTAATTGGATTTTTCGAAATTTGTGTGAATTTTAAAAAATCACGAAAAAAAAACACGCAGGAACACATGCATGGGGCTAAACACCAGTTGCAAGATTAAAGTCTGTTCGTTTCGATCGAAAATGAATCAATGTGCACTTTTTGTCGGAAGTTATAGGCATTCCATATCTAATATTTATGTATAAATTTCATAAAATAATCGTACCAACATCGTATTATCGTTATTTCTTGAAAGATTTCGCTGAAACAAAGACTCGAATACTGCTGGCCGGAAGAATACCTTTTTTTTAGAACCGTAATGCGCACGTGTAGAGTTAACCAGCGACCACTGCGCAGCCATATTAAAGCGTTGATATAGCTTTTCGCGTACGTCTTTGCCTAAAAGGGCGATGAGCTGGGGAGGTGGGAGATCGCTTAAAAGTCGGCACGGAGCATGGAACCTCAAAGTGAGCAGAATGACCTTGCTCTCGCATTTTTTTACAAGTCAGCTCTGGAAAAGGGCTTACTCTTACGTAACCTTGCATTACCATTAGCACGGTGGCTTTGAAATCGCTGTGTGTGACAGATTAATCATTGATATTTCCAGCCATTTGATTAGTTCTAATCCGACGAAAGATACCCTAGGGTATCGTCAATTCGAGTTTCCACTCCTTGTAACCCCCACCTCTCTGCTCGGACCGGTTTGAGCTCTCCGAGAAGGCACATTTTCAAACGACGATATCCCCTTCATTTTATCACTTTTTTGCGCTCTGTTTTTGCAATATCATAGTAAATATCTGGGCCCCGTCTTACAAAGAGTTACGATTGATCCAAATCAATCGTAAGTCCTCCAATCAATCGCAAGTTTGCATTCTCCTATCTCTTATGTACATGGTTGCGATTGATATCAATCGCAAATAAGTTACGATTGATATCAACTCTTTGTAATACGGGGCCCAGGAGTTACTTAATATATAAGATTATAAAATGGGTTCAAGAATGTAGCCAATGAGAAGCGTCAAAATGGATCACGTGTGCGTGCATTAATTTTAACAATACGCACACACAGAGCATTTTGGTGATATCAGCCGTGCAAAAAGTGCGCAACAGAAAAAAATAACGCACGGCTGCGTGTAAATCAATGGATGTTTACCATACATTGCACAGTTTGGTTACGAGGTCACTGCCCTCGCGATCGTTATTTCTTATGAAGGTTGCAGGTTTACAGTGTTTAATATCGACTTGCTAAGTAAGATTGTCGACCCATTTTATAAAACAAATAATACACAGGTTTTCGTTCGTGACGTTATGGCGACGCAGCGCTATTCGGGTATTCACAATGGCACAAAATAGACTCGGCTACGCCTCGTGAATTTTATTGCACCGTAGTGAATACCCTTATGCGCTGCATCGACCATAAAGCACTCACACCATATGGATTTTACCCATACACCTAAGCGTCAACCTCTTCAAACACACCGCGCACCGACGTGAAAAGCTTAGAAAATATGCCAAAATCCCCCCTTTTCAACTACATCTTTTGATGCGATCGGCCTAGTTCACCAACGGAAAAAGCATTAGAAAATTTGACTTTTCTTCTTTATGGTGATGTAAAAATCACGATATTTTGTTGTTCTATCGCACCGTCATTTTTTGATTATTTTTCATCAATTTGGTCAAAATTTCTGTGGTATCGAACTTTTTGACTGAACGCTCCTGGCTATATCTGGCGGTTTCTTGCCGGGAGAGGGCTATTTTTACCAACGGAAAAAGATTCATGTCATTCAGTTCATTCTGAACATTTTGATATATAAATGATTCTCATTGGATGAAAAAAACCCCGTCAAAAGACAAAACCAATCGGTACCTTCGTCTGATTTTGGGAACTCCATTTTTCTCCATTGCTTAACGTGTGTTGCCTCTTGATCGCTGAAATCTGTAGGTAGCCAGCGGACCGGGTCGTACCATTTTTGCTCGGGGGAAATCAAGGGGTTTTTAACGTGGATCATAATTGCGCTTACTCTCTCATGCATTGCATACGGAAAATAATAATCGAATTGAACTGTGTGTATGTGTGTATATTGGCCATATTACTGATTCATCATCTATAAGACCTCCATTACTAAGTATTAGACTCCCTTTTTTATTCAATCACCCGTGCTCTAAATAGAACAGTCGCGAACCTAGAGTGATCCAATCAGAGCCAATCAGATTCAGCCGCACAGCTGCGCGGACATTGTACGCGTAGTCGGTTCTGTATGCGCACAGCTGACCCGGGCTGATTAAAAGCTTCAAATTAGGTGAAAGAAATCGGGGGTTACAAATTCATATGCTGTGTATTATTTGTATAATATTCATTATACGAATCCTGTAAATAATTCAATTTCCACGTTAAAAATGTTTTTTTTTACAAAGATAAAAACTTTGAAAACACATCGAATTTTGACACATAGTTTTATTTTTGAGCCCAAATGAAAGTCTAACGTATAGAATCGCAATTTATTCCTCTTTCCGAAAGTATAAACATGGGGGTGTACATGTTTTAATATGGGTCAGGATCCAGCAAAATCTAACCCAACTACAATGTCAAAAACTCATGAAAACACGACTGTTAAGAAGAGACGATATCCTGCTCTGTGATTGGTCGGGCAGCGGGCGAGAGGAATTATGTCATTCCCTTCGGACTGGGATGGCTGCTAGCTAGGACGCAACATAATTATCAAAATGGAATTTATTTCATATACAATCATTATTATTTGTAGTTTTAGGGTTCACATGAATGAAACATTAGTGTATAGGGATATCCAAAAAACGAAAATTACTCTCATGCACCTCAGTCAAGATAAGATCACTGCAGTCCCACGGACTGTATTACAAATGTTTGGGAAGAAATGTTGAGTACTAGTAGTGATTTACAAACAGACATTTTTTACCTTTTTGCCTTCTTCCAGTATGTGCTAGTGTGCTTAGGATTTATGACATTGATAAGGGATACATTTTGTAGATATTTACAAATATTATGTTCAAAGGTTTTAACGTTTTACTAGTAAGTGGCAATATTTATGTAGTCAGTACAGGGCCAAACGGTTCACGAATGTCAAAGTGCTTCAGAAACTGTAAAATGAGGCCCCAAAAATCGTACTGAAGGGGGTGTTGGTCAATAAATTCATTCATCTCCACCTACCTAGCCTCCAAATGACAGTGTAATACAAATTTAAGTGATAAAAAAATAATTGTTAAAAGTAAACAATTTGGAAATTCATTTTGTTTGTTTTGTTGCGTACAGAGCAAAAAAAAAAACAATCCCCCTTTTTCTGACACAATTTTATTACATCATATATGTCTAGTCATAAACAATGCGTGTATCACAAACAGTGCCACATAAATATTCAGTACATTTAAAACACAAAACAATCACACACATACAATTACAATCATACTGTTTTAGTAGCTTTGTTTAAGATAAGTATTTATTTATATTATTATCATCATACATACAACAATTCGTCTCCGTGAAAAGCAAATTTCGCGTTTGTGCGAAAGTCACGTGACACAGCATGAAGCTTTATCGTACCTCATTCTAATAATTTTTCGGATTTAGCACCAACTTTGACTCAAAATTTGACACATAGATTTATTTTTGAGCCCAAATAAATTTGGTGTCAAAATTTGCACCGCAATATTGGCTTTCCAGTGCACATAAAATGTATTTAATCCATGCTTAATATGGGTCAGGATCCAGCAAAGTTTGAGGACATGCAAATTTTTTTCCTTTTCTTCAATAACTCTTCTTTGAAGCAACATAACTTTGCACAAATACATCATAGTTGGTCAGAAAATGAACGAAATGATACATTGATTATTGCTCTTTAAAATTACTATGACATGTGTCGGTAGAAATCCTATTTGTTGTTTCAGGCCAGCGGTAATACACGACGTGCATATTCCACTATTGAACAACAACAAGACTTTCCAGTTTAGAACGCTAGAGGTCCTTATCAATGAAATCCCCTCTACAACACAGGGCCGATCTCCGCCTGCTATTAGGCTGACCAGTTGGATGTTTCCATTCGGTAGTCTCATTGGTCCAAAGTATCTCCAGTAAGTGCGGAGAATGTCGAGTTAAGCTTGAGGTTACTGCTCTGTATTTACGACCTGCATGAGCTTTAATCCGGTCGATGGGCATTAAACTATGGGGCGTAGGTCCATTGGGACATAGGACCAATGGGACATGAGCCCAAATGAAATACAGTTCATAGGAATATTGGGCCAATGGGACATAACACTAAATAAAACACATGTCATTGGAATATAGATCCTATAGGACATAAGACCAGTGAGACAAGCCAAAATAAGAAAAAGAACCATTTTAACATAGGACCATTGCACGTGCGTAGGACATCGGAGTACTAAATGGATTACTAACTTGGGCAAAGGCTCATAACTATTAGGATGCTGCTGATTTTCTCGCAAAAGTCTATTTTTTGAGATGTAGATACAAAATTTAAAAAAAACTTCCCCCTTCAGTAAAATTTTTCCTACCCCCCCCCCCTCTCTCTCTCTATTTACCTACTTATCTATCTATCCATCTACAGTATCTATACATATCCTTTTCTCTCTCTTTTGAACATTTGTGTATGTTTTTGTGTATGGGAAACAGGTGTAAACAGCATAATTCAAACTTTTCCCTTTACCTGTACACTGTTAGAACAAGTATTAAATATTTTAATCAAGTTGCATGTTAAAATTTTAATCAACCACAGATTACTATACGAATCACTCAATTGTGGGTTAAACTTTAAATGATTAAAATTTAAACTGTGGTTGATTAAAAATGTTAATCGTTTATTGGTTAAATGTATTTGCTCAATGTTGGTTAAAGTGGTGTTGATTAAACTTTAACCATTTGTTGATTAAAACTTTAACCATTTGTTGGTTATGTATGCTTTGTTCGGGGCTGATTCACATGATGTTGGTTAAACTTACATGGGTCATTGGTTAAAATTGTAACCATTGTAGGTTAATTCTGTTTTGATTCACACAATGTTGGTTAAATTTGTTGGTTACAGTTATAACCACTGTTGGTTAAACGTACGGGGGATTGGAGGTCTTATTCCCGTATTTGCAGGTAAGAAAATATTTAAATATTATTATCATCAATTCTATAAGATTGTAAGGAAGAAGTGAAATAAGGTTCTTGCTCAAATTAAAAACGCTTTGTGTCCCGTAGGCTGTAGCTCAACCAGTAGCATAAGTGTAACGGATGACCTACCCAAATTGCATGCATTTTAAAGACGTTTCACTTTATGATGACTATCTTATTTTGTATCTAATTGTTTTAAACAATAAGATACAATTAAAGAAAAATAAGATAGTCATCATAAAGAGAAACGTCTTTATTCATGCATGTAATTTGGGTAGGTGATCCGTTACACTTCTCCTTCTTTGGGTCTGCCGCCTTCACAGTTGAAGATTCTTGCAGATTGATGAGTGTGTGTGTGTGTGTGTGCTTACGAGAGCCAGGTGCATGGTGCGATGCTCACATATGGTGCAAGTAAAAAGTTACTTACTGGTTGAGCTACGTACAGCCTACGGGACACAAACCGTTTTTAATTTGAGCAAGAACCTTATTTCACTTCTTCCTTACAATCTTAGAATTGATGTTGATAATATTAAAATAATTTCTTCCCTGAAAACACGGGGATAAGACCGTCCAAACCCTCATTCCCTCAGCGTCTTCGCGACGCCCTCCATTGTGTTTTTTTATTTTGTTGCACGCGTATAACGTATATTGCATGTGTATTAACATGTGTCGAGCGATCGCAAGGTTAAGGGCTAGCTAGCTATATACGCGCTTCGATCGTTCCGTTGGGTCACGTGACCAGTACTTTAATCAACTTTGATTAAACTTAAACCGGGAGGGGGCAATCATTACTGTGGGAATTTTGTTTTTAATCCATGCCGGGTTACAATGTTTGCCAACGACTTAACATAACCAACAAAGTTTAAAAGGAATAGTTTTGATCCACACTGTTTTTAACCAACGCAAGATAAAAAGTAAATGTTAATCAACACTACATCTATAACCATGGTTGAGCGTTTTTTAATCAACAATTCTTTAACCCGCAGTTTTTTAATACTTGTTTTAACAGTGTATAATTGTTTTTCTTATGTTATATATATTTTGTACTCTATATTATGTCAAATATGTCAATGTTAAGTTCTAATGGATGTTATATTTTCATGTATTTCTTGTATTTTTGTGTATTTCACATGTTTGTTATGTCGTCCTAGAGGGCGTACTTGGAAAGCAGGTTTTTTTTTTTTTTACTGAATGTACCTACGCTCTTTTTTAATAAAACTTGAATAAATAAATAAATACTTCACAATCTGAAATGTAGTTTGAATTCTAGCCGATTCTAGTGATTTCACGTGCGTCTGTCCTTCTACAAATGCATGCTGGAGTAAAGAGCCAAAACAGTATTCTGCTGCCTTCTAGATACGATGAAAATCAGTGGCGCAGCTACAGGGGCCACGGGAGCTACCCCCCCCCCCTCCCATTGATTGAGTGACATTGAGAATGATTTTTTTTTTGGTGGAAAGATAGAAAAGAGAACGGGAGAAGGCGAGTATTCACATGGTATCAATTTCTCGTGATATTTTGAATATGACGGCAATGCTTGTAAGATGACCTTTCTGCTACGATATTCTTCGATACTGACATACAAAGAGTGGGAAAGCTCCCAGAGAATTGTATCATCTCTACAAGAATTCAATTATTCTTTAACCTTTGTTTGTTGTATTTCCTAGCTGTTAGCCCCTGTGTGGAGAACTCTTGTGAGAACAGTGCGACCTGTAATGGTGCTCCCGGTGAAGCGGCCTACACCTCCACCTGCCCAGCCAATTATACTGGGACCCTCTGTGAAACATGTAAGATAATTTATGATGACTTCATAATGACAAAGACTTTCGAAAAAAATAAACGCATGGGACACTTTCGGAACCGTATTGTATATCCAATGTAAATTTTGTCGGGACTACTTAATAGGCCATTGCAGTGTTTGCAAATTTTAGTAAAACTGTTTGGGGATTTGCAATGCCTTTTAACCCGTTCCTTCCGGGAACCTGCTATACCAGGTTCCCGTGGAGCGCACTCACAGACGGGAACCTGGTATACCAAGTTCCCATAATAGGCAGGTAAATGACGTCTTTACAAGCCTAAAATTGCCTTTCCCTGCCACTAATTCACTAAAATAGTTGATTTGAGTGTATTTCCAAAGTATATACTATCATTATCCATTGCTCCCGTTTTGTGTACTTTCATATTATTCACTATATTTGTACTTTTCATAAACATGTCAAGTTTTCTCTCACAAGAAATTCGTATAGCAGCGTATACAGCTCCGTGGTGTCTGTCCCATAGATATTGACTTTCGCTGAGACCTTTCCATACACAAATACTGATACTGCTGGTACTTCATTGGGAGCAGCGTAATCCGCGCTCGCCCTGTAGAAGCTTATGACGGCACGCACCCAAATACATTACCTCCGCTCTTCTATTGTTGGAGTTTATAACCATGACAACGAACTTGACCCTCGGCCACGTTCATTGTTCCTCTTACGTAACTCTTACGTAACTGTAGGTGGGCCTAAGACATAACTCTTTTCGTATATTCTATATAGGTCTAAAATACGTTCAAATATTTCTCTGTCATTTTTATTTGTTTATACTTTGTCAATACTTACAAACTATAATTGTCAAAATTTGCCAATACTTACGAACTATTACGTTTCCCTATCATCTTCCGCTCTAGAACCCTATTTTTGGTTTTATCTAGATTAGCTGTTGTGTCCTTTTTATATTTTTCTTGTCTCCCTCTTCAATATTTCTTCTGTTTTTGTAGGGTGGTTATGCTATTTCTTTTTATAAATAAAAGAGAAAGTTTTATTCTTTCACTTATAATGTTGTCCACCGTCTTTTAGATAACCCTTTTGTGCTAAAGTATATAATGTCCGATGTATATTATTTCTGTCAATAACATATAATGAACGTATCATTTTATTTTGATGCAACAGAGATTTACATACCAAATCAATACTTTTACTTTCTATAATTTGTGTACAGTAACATTCTTCTCATTTCGACATTATCAGCCGCTCGTTCTCTATTTTCGTCCCCTATAATAAATATAAGGTATAATGTGTACATCATTAGGGATATGTTATAATAATTTATCTCAAGGAAGGGATGATGCCGGCATACAAGCAAATGGCTAAAACGACATTGACAGAAAGACAGAGATAGAAAGACAGACATACAGACAGACAGAGAGTGGGAGAGAGGAGAGAGAGAGGGGCGGGAGAGATAGAAAGTGGGACGTAGTATGTACTGTATTTATTATTATGATAATTGTCTCTCCGATCACCCCCCAGCTCTGATGTTTTTCTTAAGTTACTTTCTTTTTGTTTGTTTATATCTGTCCGACGTAAATAAGTACCGTCAATATAGCATAATAAACTTTTTTTTTACTTCGTATCATTTTGATGCAACAGAGATTTACATTCAAAAGTTTTACTGTTTTTAATTACTGTACAGTAATATTCTTCTCATTTTGAAATCATCAGGCGCTCGTTCTGTGTTTTCCTTCTCCATATCGAGGTTATGGTATAATAATTTATCTCAAGATCGAAATAAATACTTTCAGAATAAAAGCAAATAGCGGAACGGAAAACAGTACCAAAGATGGAGATGGAAAATATCGCTGAGAAAGCGAGTAAGAAAGCGGAAGAGAGCAAGAGACATACAGAGAGACAAACAATCATTACTCATGTCATCTGTTCGTCTGTGACATTTTACTAAATCATATTTTAATTATTCCTTTATCTTTCCATGACTGTTATATATTTGAATGAATATTTCAGATAGGGTCAAATTTGGTTTTAGGTTATAATATGAACAGCTATTTTTATTTAGGAGTACGTCGAAACGCGATCTCATTAAAAATCGCGGAACAGAAAACACTATGAGAGATGAAGATGGAAAACGACATTGAGAAAACGAAAGAGAGAGAAAGTTGGGCGTATTGTTATTTATTATTACCGCTATATATGCTATTTGTCTCTCCGATCAACCCCACCCGCTCTGGATTCCTCTCTAGTTTCCATTGTTTTATCATGATTTACATTCGAAAGTTTTACTTTTTATAATTATTGTATAGTAATATTCTTGTTATTTCGATTATAATCATGCGCTCGTTCCGTGTTTTTCTTCTCCACATCGAGGTTATGGTATAATAATTTGTTTCAAGATCGAAAGGAATACTTTCGGAATAAAAGCAAATAGCGGTACCAGAGATGAAGATGTAAAATGGCGCTGAGAAAGCGAGCAGGAGAGAGAGATAGAAAGAGAGAGAAATACAGGGAGAGAAAAGAGAGAGAGAGAGAGAGAAAAAGAAAGCGGAAAGAGACAGAGAGACAAAGAAAGAGACAATCAGAGAGAGAAACAATCATTTCTTATGTCATCTTTTCGTCAGTGACATTTTACTAAATCACATTTGTATTATTCCTTTATCTTTCCTTGATTGTTATATATTTGAATTAACATTTCAGATAGGGTCAAATTCGGTACTACGTTATAATTATAATCAGCTATTTTTATTTAGGAGTACGTGGAAACGAGATCTCATTAAAATTTGCGGAACAGAAATCACTATGAGAGATGAAGATTGAAAACGACATTGAGAAAACAGAGAGAGAGAGAGAAAGTTGTGCGTATTGCCATTTATTATTATGCTATTTGTCTCTCCGATCAACCCCACCCGCTCTGGATTCCTCTTTAGTTTCCATTTATCATGATTTACGTTCAAAGGTTTTACTTTTTATAATTATTGTACAGTAATATTCTTCTTATTTCGATATCATCAGGCGCTCGTTCTATGTTTTCTTCTTCATATCGAGGTTATGGTATAATAATTTATCTCGAGATCGAATGGAATACTTTCGGAATAAAAGCAAATAGCGGAACGGAAAACAGTGCCAGAGATGAAGATGGAAAATGGCACTGATAAAGCGTGCGAGAGAGAGAGAGAGAAACAATAATTTCTCACAATCATCTGTTTGTTTGTGACATTTTGCTTCATCACATCTTCTTGTTCATTCCTTTATCTTGCATGATTGTATATCTTTGAATGATTATTCCAAATAGGGTAAACTTTGGTTCTATGTTATTTGTTTATTAACAATTTTTATTTAGGATTACGTCGGAACGTGATCCCGTTAACATTCTTTGAAAACAGTAACGACAACTGCAAAACAAGAAGACCCCCCCCCGAAAAACAGGGTTATTTGAACCCGATATACATGTAGTATACATGGATCATCAATGCTGTATGTCAGCATCCCATTACCTTATTTCCGCTCTTCTATTGTTGGAGTTTATAACCATGACAACGACCTTGACCCTCGTATGGCGCGCCGTTTGACCAATAATTCAGATAAACACTGTTTATCGCCGATAAACACTGTTTATCGTCGAAAACACTGTTTATCGAGCGATAAACACTGTTTATCAAGCGATAAACACTGTTTATCGAGAGAAACTATGTTTATCGACTGATAAACACAGTTTTTCTCGATAAACAGTGTTTATCGCCGATAAACAGTGTTTATCGAGAGAAACTGTGTTTATCAGTCGATAAATAGTGTTTATCGCCGATAAACAGTGTTTATCGAGAGAAACTGTGTTTATCAGTCGATAAACAGTGTTTATCAGCGATAAACAATGTTCAAGTATCTGATTTATTTGGCAAATGGAGCGCACTCGTAGGCCTACTCGAGATCAGAGCCGTATGCACTACTCCGCACGTTAGTCAGGTGGATTAGTGAAATTACCGTTACTTAATTGCCTGATAAAAGCACCATTTTTGGTACAGGGTTTCCTTAGGACCTACTCAACGATATAGGCTAGGAGCCCCGGCAAAATTTTAATTTAAGGCTCGGGGCGGGGCGTCTTTTGGAGCTCTAAATAATTGTATAACATTGATTTGTTGTTGGACAAATGCCATTTTTGGTACAGGGCTTCCTTAGGACCTACTGAACGATATTAGGTAGGAGTCCCCGGCAAGAATATCATATAGGGGTGTGGGGCGGGGCGTCGCCTCGTAGCCCACAAATAATTTATAATTACGGTAATATAACATTGAGTTTTGTTGTACAAACGCCATTTTTGGTACAGGGCTTCTTTAGGACCTGCTGAATGATGGTAGGGTAGGAGCCCCGGCATTACTATTCATATATGTTTGATTGGAGGCCCCATGGCATTTGTACAACAAAAACTCAATGGTATATTACCTTATAATTATTTGTGGACTACGAGGCGATGCCCTGCCCCACACCCTTATATGATATTCGTGCCGGGGGCTCCTACCCTAATATATTTCAGTAGGTCCTAAGGAAGCCCTGCACCAAAATGGCATTTGTATAACAACAAATCAATGTTATAACATTATTGGGGGCTCCAAAAATACGCCCCCCCCCCCCTTAAATTGAATTTTTTTTTTTGCCGGGGCTCCTAGCCTAATATCATTTAGTAGGTCCTAAGAAAGCCCTGTACCAAAAAAGGTGCTTTTATCCGGCAAGTAACGGTAATTTTACTAAGCCACCTGACTAAGAATCATTTCAGCGATATTAGTGATTATATTCGCTATGATTGAAAGAGATAGAGAGAGCATAGCCCGGGTTCAAATTCAGTATTCGTTAAATTATTAAACCCGGTGCTCATGATCATTTATATGCCATGTTATTGTAATGCAACGCTACACACAAATATTACCAGATTGCCGTTTATTGTCTTCAAATATTGTTCAAATAGAATTGTAGAGACGATGAACAAATAAGAATAATAATGCAAGGTCGTTAGTCATGAGAATGTCAACTTCTATCTCTCTCAGCATAATAGTCCGAACAATAGAATGAACCGAGAGGAAGCAACTGAAATTTCTTAACAACGGAAACTTCTCCAATGGAGCCTAACATTAGATTTGTTTTCCCATTCAAATAGCATTGTAAAGGCGGTGAAAAACAAAGGAATAATACTAATATTCCGTCGTTAATGGTGAGAATGTTCACGTCTATCTCTCTCAGCTAATTACGGCAAACAGTGGGCTAAACCAAGCGCAATCAACGAATTTGTCATGAGTCCTGAAATTTCAATTTGTTACTGCACGTCATAGTAGCATTAAAGAGTAAGAGTTGAAATCTGAAATGGATTTAGCGCCTTTTGGTTGAAAGTGTAAATTTCATATCAATATTTTCATGAAACAATGAATTCTGAGGAAAATTTAGTGATTTAGATACACATGAGAGAGGTCTATTCAAATCGTGTAAAACATGCAATTTGGTGAAGAGTGGATTTAGCGCCTTTTGGTTGCAAGCTTTTCATTTGCATCTGGCTCGAGTTTTGCTTGGGTATTTGGTACTGGAGGATGAACATGGACAAAATGTTTATATGATCGCATTATCTCTTATTAATTCTAGTTCCAATGTTTTCTGACTGTTTTCAAGACAATATCATGTTTGTCGAGCATAGTTCTATGTAGCTTGATGTCTCATGTTATTTTTTAGGGAAAGTTTAGGGAAAATGGTTGGGTTTCTCAAAAATTTGAAATAAGACGAGGAATAAGGCAAGGCTGTCCGCTTTCTGCGTTACTATTCATCCTTGTTGTTGAAGTCATGGCCTTAAAAATCAAACAAAATAATGAAATACATGGTATCACGGTCGTCTCTGCAAATAACGGTATGTCGAAAGTTTTTAAAATATCACAATTAGCTGATGACGCTGTCCTTTTTCTTAATTCCATTGAATCTGCTAACATTTCACTTGAAGAAGTCAGAAGGTTCGGACATTTTGCTGGGCCAAGCTTAAATGTTATGAAAACAAATGCAATAACAACGACACCTCAAATAGAATTTATAAAAGAATTAAAATGGAATGATAATCCAGTCAAGTATTTAGGTATATACCTAACTAGAAATAAAAAAGAATGTGATCGGCTGAACTGGTCTGTGAAACTTGAAAAAGTTAAATCGATCCTAAATTTCTGGAAGATGAGAAATTTAACCATTTATGGTAAAGTTGTTATAATTAAATCACTTATAATTTCACAATTTGTGTATGTTGCTTCAGTATTACCCATTCCTCAAAAACTAATTGTTGACTTGAACAAATTGATTTATAATTTCCTTTAGAATTCAAAAGAGACAAGATAAAGAGATCAGTCTTAATAAATACAACTGAAAATGCAGGCCTAGGTATGATAGATTTGCATTCCAAGTTCAAATCCCTGCATTTAGCATGGTTATCAAAGTTCTTTGAAAATAACCAAGATACACCATGGAAATTTATGTTTAAATTCTGGATTGAAAAATATGTCCGTTGTCTCTGATTTTAAAATCCAATTGTTCTCGCAAAGATATGTTGATTCTATGTTCAAAACACAATCTACCTGAGTTTTATGTTAATTGTCTCGTATGCTGGAGCGAACTTAAGTATATTGACATTTTGCATGTTGAAGATGTTAGAAATGAAGTGTTATGGTACAACAGTAACATAAAATTTGACAATAGAACCCTTTTTTTTAAAGAATGGTTTACAAATGGTATTGTACTAGTTGATGATATTGTAGAAAATCGACATTTTAAGACACGAGATCATATCTGTAATATACTTGGTTCGAATTCCTTATTGGTTGACTTTATGTATACGAAGCTTAAAAGGCGATCCCTAAAGTTTGGATAAAACGAATTCATGAAGTCAACCAGCATGACGATGACGATAGAGGTACTATACAACATTATGACAATGATTTCTGCGAAATCAAAACGGGTGATGTCATTAGACTGTCAACAATGAAATCGAAACATTTCTATGGTTTAATGAGTGAGCTCAGGAAAAGTGATCTAGCTGTATTAACACACTGGGAAGAAAAATTCAACCTTCCAATTGATTTTGACTGGAAAGAGATACTGAAATTTAAATTTAAAACAATAAAAACAATAAAGTAAAGCAAGTAAATTTTAAAACACTTCATCGAATTTTACCGTTCAGATATAATTTATGTAAATGGAAAATTTTAAATGTAAACTTATGTGCCTTTTGCAAAACAACTGAATCGTTTGCTCATGTTCTTTAGAATGCCCCAAAGTAGTATTATTCTGGAAACGTGTTGTTGCATTTATTCGTTATAACTTCAAAGAAACACTGATAATAAACGAAAAATACCTGATTGTTGGTGGAGATTCTAACTGTTCCAACACTAAAGATATAGATGTAATTATTACATATGCACAATATGCAATTTACAAAATGTATATGTTAAACTACTTTCAAGGAAAACATACAACAGTCTTGCAATATGGCATGTTTTAAAAATGAACTGTGTTTGGATAACATTTCAGATTTTATATCAAACGCCCTTCAATATTATAGTCCTTGATTTTATCTGATTGTAAAGATTTTAAGATTTGAGGTGTAAAGTGAATGTATATTTCTGTTTGAATTATTTGTTGTTAAATGTATTTTATAACCGAATAAATACCTCTGAAGAGGAAATTAAAAAAAAAAAAATTTTTAGGGAAAGCAAATTAAGCAACTATTATTCAATTTTAGCGATAATCGTTCGCCATTGCTACTCTTTAATGCTACTATGACGTGCAGTAACAAATTGAAATTTCAGGACTCATGACAAATTCGTTGAACAGTTGATTGCGCTTGGTTGAGCCCACTGTTTGCCGTAATTAGCTGAGAGAGATAGACGTGAACATTCTCACCATTAACGACGGAATATTAGTATTATTCCTTTGTTTTTCACCGCCTTTACAATGCTATTTGAATGGGAAAACAAATCTAATGTTAGGCTCCATTGGAGAAGTTTCCGTTGTTAAGAAATTTCAGTTGCTTCCTCTCGGTTCATTCTATTGTTCGGACTATTAAAGGTCCTCTGACATCCAAGTATTCATGCTTCCCATCGTGTAGAAAATACCAATATAATCAATCTCTCGTTTTTTGAAATTTTTCTAAAGAAGGGTTAATGAGTTATAGTGTTTTTCCTTAATTAATTACATGATTTCCCACGCTCCTAAGCCCCGCCTCCCAAAATTCCCAAACTCAGCGATCACGTGACAGTACGTCATCGGGAGAATCTTCCGAGCTTCTGCTGCAGTGCGCGAAAGTTTTCTCTATTGTGTTTACGTGCTTTAGCGTGGCAAGTTTTTTTGTACGAAAAAGTTCGATTCGTCCGGCAATTTTTTGATATTTTCCTTTGAATTTCACAATGCCGTCGAGGTGTATCGTGGGAGGCTGCTGTAATACGAATCAGGACGGGGTAAGCCTACATCTTTTCCCCAAAGACCCGAATTTGAGTTAAATTTGGACAGCTAAAGTGAAGCTGACTCGGGCAAGTTGGAGCAGCCCCATGCATAGACTCCTGTGTAGTGTGCAGTGCACATTTCGACGATTGTGATTTTGATGATGGGGTGCATGCCATCTTCAACATTCAATTCATTTATTTTTCCTCTTTCAATTTTTCAAAATTTACAATGATGTTACATTTTTTATTTTCCCTCAACCACTTGGAAAAAAATAAAACTCCCTTCAGCGGTCCAAAGAATTATTATTACCCCCTGCCAGTCAGGGCCTTGGTTTGGAAATTTAGGGGGAATTTCACAATTTTTTTCTCTGGAAATTACTCTGTCCCTATCTCTTGCAATGTCTCTCTATCACAATTTTCTCTTGCAATATTTTTTCCTATCTCTATCATTTGCAACGTACCTCTCTCTCTCTCTCTCACACACACACACATATCTCTTTGCATCTCGTTCTATACCTCTCTGCTCTTCCATCCTGAATTCAATGCACTCCTTACTGTTTACTAATCATGTGAAAAGTAAAGTAAGCAAGATTGCAAGAGGACCAATCACTTGAATGAAATAATATGTGTTACATTTAGTTTGAATAAAATAAACTACGAACTACTATGAAGCATTGTTAGGATTAACATTTTAGGAGTATGAAGAAAATAACAGATAAAAAGAAAGCACAATATTTATTTGGGGGATTGGTCCACTTTAATATATCACATTAACTAAAACTGTGAGTGAGTGTGTGTAAGATGTTGCTTTGGATGAAAGACGTAGAAAAATACACAAAAAATATATAAACCATTTGGAAGGTTGATTTGTCCTACAATAGCTACACCATGAAATAGTGCATGCAGTGGCGGATCCAGGGGGGGGGGGCCGGAAAAAACAGGTAAAAACACCTTTCTTTATAAAAAAAAAGAAGATGGGCCCCTGGCGCTCAAGGGGGGTGGTTAAAAAAATGTTGGAGGCCAAAAAAAATTGTGCTCACTACTCACTCCATTTAGTTTCTCTGTCTTGTCTTGACCCTAAACAGCATAAATCGATGGGGTAATCACTGACTAAATAAATACATCAATTTGAATATGTAGTATCTTCAATACTTCAATACGATTTTCAAAAGAACTGATTTAATTATACTGAATTTACTGATGCATTTTAAGGTATAAAACACAAGAAAACACATGCTGAAATATTTATCCCAAATTAAGTGCATCAGAAAACAAGAGGCACGGAAGTAATGATTGCCTTGCAGTTTCATCCATTATTTCTCTAAAAATGACAACTATTGAAAACTTTCACCCAAAATATTCACCCATGTAGTATCTTTAACATCTGGTGGAAAATTGTTCTACAAGAAAGACTGCTGAAATGTACACTATGCAGGTTAGGACAAGTGTGATCTACCTCCTTCATAGTACAATAATAATCAACTCATTGATTGTGGGCATCAACTGAGAGATGAGGCAAATGAGATATTCTTTAGTACAATATGTAGCTGCAATATCATACGAAAATAAGTAGTCATTATAAGAGAACACATTTACTTTCCAGTATTTTATAGCTCTAAACAGAAAACATTGGCTGACAGCAAATAACTGCTCTAGGATGAATTAACCCTTTTGAGAGTTCATATGTTAATCTACTTTAAACCTACAGACAGTAGGTCACAAGTTTAGTTTGAAAGAATCCCCCCCCCCAAGAAAATAATAATAATAATAATAATAATAAATAAATAAATACATAACCTTGAGGAGATAAGAAGCAGAATGTTATAAATTCTGATACTCTTATGAGAGAAATTACATTTACCAATGAAGATAACCTATAGCTCTAGAAGGTATTTATATCATGTGAAAATTAAAAACTTACCGGTATCCCTTTTAGTAAGCTTTGTAACCCATTAAACTAAGGTAAATTACTTTAGCCACAATGTTTGAAAAGTAAGTAACATATCAATGTCACCTTCAAAATAAATTTTAAAAATGAAAAGCAAACATCCATATCTTGAATGAATCACACTACACCCCATGCCCAACAAAATATCTGTATATTCCTCTTCAAATCCTCTGTATTCTGAGGAAGGGAAAGTTGTCCGATCTGAATTACAGCGCAGGCAGCAGTGAAACTCGCACTGATCTTCCCAGGTATCCCCAGCACAATCTAGCTAGCTGACGATAGGCAACGTGGGTGTTTTTCCTGCAATGAACAAAAACAAAAAAAACAAAAAACACACAAACCATTAGAGATAGTAACATCTACCTCCTATCTATAAGAGTTTTGACAAGACAAATATATACATGTACAGAAATAAAAGGGAAAGTGCACAATTCCCATTTTTCTCCACTCAATATCATTCAATAATAATTTTCTTTTAAATTGCATCTACTATTAGGAACGTCACTACAATTTGACGCATAAGCAGTGATGGCATGTGACCATGGAATGCAACAACCACCACTTCTATCAATCATATCTGTTTTAATACATCGCACCATTTATATTTTACAATATGTACGTACATGAATAATGAAGTCTGTGAGGTAGCGATGGGGGTGCGGACACGAACAGTGGGGTTCGAACTTTGTAACAGAGAATCACCCATATCGTTTAATGTCTCATCCAAGACATCTTGATGACATAGTTATGATATATACTGAATTCAATAATTTGGCACCCTCAGCACCCCCCAAAAAAAAAATTGTGCCTGTACAGTGAACCTTAATGAGATACATGTAACAAACTATTGTTAATTTTCTGGTCCAACTTCTTTGTATTCTATTGTATTTTAGCCCTGATATAACATGGTTTCGATAAAACAGGTAGTTTTTCTGGTCCAAGGAGTTTATTATAACCAAATTCCACCGTGGAACTACGATGTATGTATTGTACGGACTAAAAATTGTGAATACTCACTCATTTTCAGTGGTATCTTGTCATGCTTGTTGGCAGTATACTTCTGGCGGTACTGGTAGAAGGCGGTCTCAAGTACCCACCTGTCTATCCAAACACTCCTGAAACCAGGACGGTCTGTGATGCAGTCCAACTCCTCTGGCTCATAACATTGTCTGCGTGAACTGGGAAGTTCTTTAAAGCAGATGGTCATCACGACCTTCAGCATTGCAGAGCAGCCTCCATGATCCACTGCATGAACACCTGAATGAATGTATAAAAAAAAAATTGTTTATTATGTAGACCTAGACCTATATCTCATCTTATCATTCATTGCGCTATAATCGTGTATCCAGTAAATGTTTGAAGATTTTATTAGTTTCACAATTAACATTACATTGCAGACTAGATCTAGACCCTATGTGTGATTTGTTTCTGAAAATAGATTTCAATAATCTAGATCGAAAGTAAATAGAACTTAGAAGCCAATCGTACAATACAAAAGCTCGAGTATTGTTTTGTTTGGTGTCGCAAATCCTGGCTCGGAGCTCGGTCAGCTCAGCTCAGTCAGTGAGTTTCATTACGTAAGCCACGCACTCCGGCCTCCACCAAAGCATTCACTGCCCCGCAGCTGGGCGGTGTAGGCCTACGTAGCTACGGCTGCAGCATATTATGTGCACATCACCGGGTACATCGCATCGCATGTGAATAGTGCCGATTGTCTCAACCCAAATATAAATTTAATAACTATAAATGCTCCTATATATAGCTATTTACATCATTCTTACCAATGATTGTGGCCAAGTCTTCGATGTCTTCCTGATTATCACGAACGCCGACAAAATTAATTGTCTCAACTTCTCTCAGTCTCACTGGATCTGGAAAGGCAGGCTGAAACAGTCAGTAGTGTAGGCAATATTCCAGGAGCAGCGTAGCAGCAGGAACTTCATCTTTTCCTCAAGTTCCTCTTGAAACTCAGGCAGATTTTCTTCTCCGTCAGACAAAGAATGTTCAAAGAATCCATCCTCGTTGTCACTCCCACGCAAATGATCCATTTTTCCCGAAAAAAATAACTTCCAAAGCAGCAAAGTTCACTCAGTGGTTTCACAAATCAACGCACAAAGCCAATACAATCACGCATTTTACTCTCGCTCAAGCCAGCTCAAGCCAGCTTTGTGTTCTCCCGCTGACGTCACAGGGATTACGTAATCGTCAACAATTTCAGGGGGCGTTCCGAAACCTATTTGTTTTTCTCATTTTGCAGCTAAGTGATTGAAAATGACTGGAAATTGTTTTCATCATCAGATTCACGATGAATAATTACTGTACAATAGGTTAAAAGTTGAATTTGAGGTCGTCTGATGTCATAGAACCTTTAAGCTGAGAGAGATAGAAGTTGACATTCTCATGACTATTAAAACGACCTTGCATTATTATTCTTATTTGTTCATCGTGACATCGTCTCTACAATGCTATTTGAACAATATTTGAAGACAATAAACGGCAATCTGGTACTATTTGTGTGTAGCATTGCATTACAATAACATGGCATATAATGATCATGAGCACCGGGTTTAATAATTTAACGAATACTGAATTTGAACCCGGGCTATGCTCTCTCTATCTCTTTCAATCATATAGCGAATATAATCACTAATATCGCTGTAATGATTCTTAGTCAGGTGGCTTAGTAAAATTACCGTTACTTGCCGGATAAAAGCACCATTTTTGGTACAGGGTTTCCTTAGGACCTACTAAATGATATTAGGCTAGGAGCCCCGGCAAAAAAACAACATCAATTTAAGGGTGTGGGGCGGGGCGTATTTTGAGCCCCCAATAATGTTATAACATTGCTTTGTTGTTATACAAATGCCATTTTTGGTGCAGGGCTTCCTTAGGACCTACTGAAAGATATTAGGTAGGAGCCCCCGGCACGAATATCATATAAGGGTGTGGGGCGGGGGCATCGCCTCGTAGTCCACAAATAATTTATAAGGTAATATACCATTGAGTTTTTGTTGTACAAATGCCATGGGGCCTCCAATCACACATATATGAATAGTAATGCCGGGGGCTCCTATCCTACCATCATTCAGCAGGTCCTAAAGAAGCCCTGTACCAAAAATGGCATTTGCACAACAACAAATCAATGTTATAAAATTATTTGGGGGGCTCCAAAGACGCCCCTGCCCCCACAGCCTTAAATTGAAATTTTGCCGGGGCTCCTAGCCTAATATCGTTGAGTAGGTCCTAAGGAAACCCTGTACCAAAAATGGTGCTTTATAAGGCAATTAAGTAACGGTAATTTCACTAAGCCACCTGACTAACGTGCGGAGTAGTGCATACGGCTCTGATCTCGAGTAGGCCTACGAGTGCGCGCCATTTGCCAAATAAATCAGATACTTGAACATTGTTTATCGGCGATAAACACAGTTTCTCTCGATAAACACTGTTTATCGGCGATAAGCACTGTTTTTCGGCGATAAACACTGTTTATCGACTGATAAACACAGTTTATCGACTGATAAACACAGTTTCTCTCGATAAACAGTGTTTATCGCTCGATAAACAGTGTTTTTCGAAGATAAACAGTGTTTATCGGCGATAAACAGTGTTTATCTGAATTATTGGTCAAACGGCGCGCCATACCCTCGGCCACGACCATTGTTCCTCTTCCGTAACTTTGCTGTAGAGGTGGGCCAGATCTGCGCATGCGCAATGTTCCTGCTCGTCGAAGCCATTGGCCAGGCATGAACGCACACGCCTTGTACGGCCGCTGAACGCACGCACGGCAGCGAACTGGTCGAGTCTTTGATTTTTATTCTCGTTTGTGAGGCGGCTATCGGGCTGAATAATGTCGGAAGGAACGGGTTAATGGAACATTATCATATTTCTAATGTGTTGTTATATACGTTATTATACTTTGTACATCGTTAGTGACGTCAGCGAGCAATGGTTCGAAAGGAGAATGATGCCGTTCAACAGTACTTATAGCGCATGTCATGTGATCAAGAATTGACCAATGAGGTTGCAAGAATCTTAGTAGGCGTTGTATAAAGTAATATATGTTCATAATAGAATTAACATGTAATACATGTTTATGTTGTTCGTTTCATAGATAATATTCTCACTTGCCAAAGTGCAGCAATGACAAAGTTTTTGCGACACATTCTCCTGCGAAAATTACTCCGCAGTCAAGTCCCTATACTAAATGAATTCCAAACTTCAACCCTGGTCTCAAATCCATTCCTAACCCTCACCCTAATCCAAAATCTAAACCTAACCTAAAACACGATCGCAACCCAAAATATATAAGTTCTCTTCGTCGTCGGAGCAAATACCGGATCCCCAATGACGGTATATAATAAGGAAATACATTTTGCTTCTCTGCTTAGCTGTAAGGGGACTACCAATGTAGCGATCCGAATTCACCACACGACGCCCCCGTGTTGATCATTCCTGGATACACCATACATAATGTTCATCCTTTGAATCTTCTTTACAGCCCTTGCAACCACTCCAGCTCCTGTGGCTGTGACAACAATACCTGGAGATGGACAAAAACTAACCCACAACATATCCATTTTGGCAACCGCAATTTGCGTTTTCCTCATGAATGTTATGAATATGTAATTAAGCAATAACGTATGCATTAGTGACCATGATTTCAAGTTTAAAGGGTAGTTTCGGAAACAAGTAGGCTCCATTTATGGTGTTTTATGGAGAAACTCGTTCAGATACCATATCGGCTGTTAAGAGCCAGAAGGGCGTTAACTCCGTATACAATTATATGAGTCATTGCTTTATGGCTCTCAACAGACGATATGTAAAATGTAAAAACAGATTTATTAGCTGAGTACAGAAGTAGTTCGTAAGAATTTCCAGAATAAAGTCCTTACACGTTGAGGACAATGTTTTATTTAGTTTCTGTCAACATGCAAACTAACACGGAAATACAAAGCTCGCTTTGTATGATAAGGATTGTGTGCTATCTTGCTACTGTGAATATTACAAATACCCTGTACTTTCGATGTATTTAATTAATTCATATTTATTTCAATTGAATTTCTAGGTGCATATCGACATTTCAAAGAAATCAAATTAATTTGAGTACCTATGCATGTAACCTTCAAACAACGGTCGCTATTATTGTTAATGCATTTGAGTCGCTGGTGTGATATTACATTAATTGTTTAATTGATTATCATATCATGGAACATGTTATTTCAGATGTAGCCAATTCAAATTTGAATGGCGATGCTTTCTCGATTTTATTGCGTGTATATCAAAGTTCTGTGTTTAAAGTGTAAATTACAGCCTTTCCTCTTTTGAACATAAGCTGAGCACGAGGCCTAATTTTTATTTTTAAAAAAAGAAAAAGATATCTGTGAAATGTGTGTTTTTCCCAATATTATTAGGATAGTCTAAGGGATCAGGAAATACCACCAGAATTTTACAAATACATGAATAACAATTAATCAACGTTGGACCATGTCTTAATCCCAAGTGATCATTCAGTTCCATATTCCGATATCTATGTGAAAGGGATTTGTATTGTTTGTAAATTGTCAGCCATATAATAGTCAATTTGTTCTTATTTGGATGATTATAAAACCTTACAATACACAATGATTTATATTCGCAATCAAATCAACGATCCTTATATCACCCAGACAGTTCCTATCCCAGTGTAAACATGTTAATGACTAGGTCAGTATGCTATTCTTTAAGCTGTAATCCTTCTCTATGTTAATCTTATGATTCTAATATCTTCATTTTTCAGTAGTTTAATGAACTATGTTCTCTTTCATGAATGTACACTCAAAATGACAACTATGTCATTTGTTTACCGTTACACTTAAAGATTTAAAATTACATTTTAAAAAGTCTTGTCTCATTTTATTGAGTATTTATTCTCTGAATGTATGGTATTTCTTAAAGTTAGTTCATGTCATTTTATATATGTTTAAATCTTCACCATAACTGTTAGCCTCATGCTTGTAATATTTGATGATTTTTTTTTCTCTCTAAAAATAAAGTTATTCACGAACAAAAGTGATCGGTATTTTATTTGTATCTGTTAAACAATAACAAGTAGGGATGAGTCTATTAGCATATTTTAAACATGAGATATACGAATAGTTGTATTGATCAAACAGACAGTATGATAAGAAAGGGAAATAGATAAACAAAAAGTATCTTTCGTCTTCTCGTATCATTTAGATTAACATTTATTTTCTAGTAATTTCTTTTTAAAGCAAGTTCTCACCTTTACATTCTCGAAATTTCATGTACATTATATGTTTCCACACATTACAACCACCCTCTCTCTATATCTAGTCTCCGTATATTCTATCAAAACAATCATTGGTACAATACAAATATTACAACAAAAGGTCAACATGGTTACTGGCATTGGTTCTGAAACATTGGAGACTTCTTTTTATCATGGTCAGGTGCCAGGATGTTTACATAACTTTCCTGTTCACTGTTTGCCATAGGGCCGAAAAAATGAGAGAAAAAAAATATGACCCCTAAATAAGATTTGTAAAAAAACAAATTCCAATATTCCCAGCACGAACAGTAAAATTATCCGCCATCAAAACTGAACCACCATCCACCTTCAGACACGTTCTGAACGGTGTGTTGAGTTCGTTGGCTATAAACTGTTAATGTAAATCATTCACGAAACACTAACACCCACATTTCATAAGCAATACAGATTTTTTTTAAAATTGTTAACCTACAGTTCGACCCCCTTTTCACTATATTTTATGAGTAGAGTGTAAGGTTGCGTTTAAGCTACTGTCTCGTCTTACGTGCATTCAGGGGGGTAGCCATGTGACAAGGATTGGGGGCAAGTCCCCCAATCAAGTGTCAAAAATAACAGTGAGAGAGAAGGAGATGGGGAGAGAAAGAGAGATATGGAGAGAAGGAGAGAAAGAGAAAGAGAGAGAAACAGAGAGAGAAAGAGAGGGGGTGGGAAAGGAGAAAGGTGAAATGAAAGAAAAGGCTACGACCCCTTCCAAACCTCTGCATTAATTCCCATATGTTAAACTTCATTCGAAAAATATAAGTAAGAGCCACTCCCATCAATGTCTGGACACACCCCATTGCCCACACCTAAGCCTATCCTTTCTATTCAATCAAATGAATGTGTGTGTGTGTGTGTGTGTGTGTACTTTTCACTCTTATATGGCCATCACTGTTCATTTTTATGTCGCCAGACCATAGTTTGTATTAATGGGGGATAATCTTGATCATAGGTGATACCCCTTTTGTAAGGTTCTAGTTCAGTTTATGAATGGTAGCGTCGAAACTAAAAGAATGTTGTGATCATAGGTTGGCTTTGACCGAGTAGCGATTCCAGAGTGGGATTGGAAGCTCAAGCAACCCCCCCCCCCTCACACTAAAAGATCATCATCCTAATAAGTGAAATTAAGCGAGACTACTGTAGAAAATGAATATAGAAAATAAATCTTCTAGAACTGCTTCTGCTTTGCCCTAATCTGTAGGTAATTTACTTCATGTACTTTGTTTAAAGCCCCTCTGCACTAGTTTGGCAAGGAGGGATTATACCTCACTGCGACGTCACTGGCAGGTGGTTATCTCATCAAATCAGCTCTCAATTAACATAAGAAAAGGGCATCATGGGGGATCAACGGGTACCGCTTAGGCTTTGTTGGCTGTGTAGAGGGCGCAAGTAGTATGATTAGGGCAGTGGGGCTTTAAAATAGAAAAGAAGTATTTTATTTAAGTAAATACATCAACGATACGGGGACATCCCAATAGCCGGCTCACGATATCGACGATTTCGGTCTATAGACTGAACCAGGACCCTGCAGCAACTGTTGTCAAAAGGCCCGTGAGATTGATATGTCGGTCCGTGGGCTGTCGGTCTTGTGGAACATAAGTCTCTCAGTCTTAGGCCTTCTGACAACTTGGGTTAACCCTCAGAAGTTATCCGAAGGATTGTCGGTCCAGTGGACCATCGGTCCCTTTGTCTTCGGCCTTGTGACAACTTGGGTGAACCCTCAGAAATCATCAGAAGGATTGTCGGTCTAGTGGGATAGCGGTCTCGTGGGCTGCAACCCAAAGATGACCTTTATGGCTCTATACATGACCGTGCCTTTTTGAAGAACCCAATTCAGACAGAAACAACAGATCCTCGGTTCTGCTACATTGGAGGGTATACCGGCATCTAAACATGGAAATGCTAGTACTTGATAACCATCTTGGTAACCATCGAGAGAGACAATGTGGGTAACCCCCAATGATATACCAGGGTGCTCCGACATGTGAGATGTTAAGTCACAAATTAGTCTTGCCGTTGTTTACCTTGTGAGTATTAATTTTATTAACATATGTTCAGCTTTCAGATGGAATTACAATAAAGGTTCGAATAATTAGCATTAAGAATGTGGAAGCTATCAAACTGCTTCATTTTTGTAGAATTACCATTGTCTGTATCTCTTTCCATTTCTTATTATATTGCATAACGCTACCTGGAGTTTTCATTGGTTATAAACACTGTAGATAATTGTACAATACGGTCAATGTCTTTCTCCCTCTATCGGGCACACCCGCATAATATATACAGTTTTTTTTATATATTTAAATAAATATATATAATCGATGCCCCAAATATGAAGCAGACAATACAATAGGGGTGAGAAAAAAAAAGAGTTCCGTACAAGGCCCATCCCGCAGCTCAAAGCTTTATTTATGTTTGGTACGATCGCTCAAGCATAAAAGCGTGTACACTCATGTATTTGCGAAAGCCATGGAATGAGCAAACACTATTTTGGCAGAGGACAAGTCAATTCTAGACTTAACTTGAACCACTCCTGGGGGACCGTTTTTTGATCTATTTCTAGAAGACTCAAGGAAGATTAACATAGCGATTGTGATAGATTTATTCAACTGGTCTTAGGGAAATTTTAAAGCCTTATACAGGCGTAGCTCCACGTAGAATTTTGGAGATTCATACAAGAACAAGCATTACGAACATATACTGGAGTCTCCGAGGAAGTAATATTCAGTTTACTGGTATACCCATATTGGACGGTGGAGAAAGACGATAAAGATGGTGGGAAGCGTGAGGACACTTCTATCCTTTATGATCGGGACTTTTTCCTTCCTCTTCTTATGTCAGGTTCAAAACAGCAAAGCGTACCCAACTGGAGCTGTTACATCGGCCTGTAGTGATATGACACCGAATCATGGAGTCAGTTCTCAGACGTCGGTCAGTCCCTACACCATCTCCGTGAGTCCTGCATTCTACCGACCAGGAGAGCAGATGACTGGTAAGTCCTCTTTGCCTCGCGTCACTTTGAGGGACAATTTCAAGCCACTTTGGCCCATACGTATTACCGACCACTTCTAAGATCTTAGTACAGTCAAACTTGTCTATTGAGGCCACCAAAGTGCATTAGGTAAGTGGCCACTGTAGACAGGTGGCCTTTCTAAACAGGTTCTGTAACCCAAATTCTTTCTCAATGGATACAGAAATGGCCACTAAAGACAGGTGGTCTTTATAGACAGGTGGCCAATGAGATAGGTTTGTGTATCTGATCATTGCATTGATTAAAATGCCATACTAGAACTCAGATCAGACCAAATGACGACTACGTTGATGAAGATGCTGATGACGACGACGATTATAATGATTTTTTTTTAATATTTATAACTGACTGCTTAATACCGTTTTGTAGGTAAGCAACCAGTGGACAATAAATTTGATGACAATTGGTGTTCAGAACTCCATAGTACCCAGTAACGTATGGGAGAAATATGGGACACTAATTTACGAAATACCTTGGATATGCCCAAAATTACAGGGTCAGAGAGATGATGAGGTGGATACAGAAACTGTTGTGTAATAAGAAACCTTTTGTTCAGCATCAATCGTGGAAGTTGAACTAAAAATGTGTCCTTTATCTAATTAGTACTTGGGTTGCTTCCTCTGTAGGATAGAATAAATATTGAAATTAACATTCAAATTCATTTTTACGACCTTCTTAAAATGAAAAAAAATGAATGAATGAATACGGTAAACATTGCAAAATACACGGAGATGAAAATCTCTTGAAGTATTCCTTCCTTATGGTCACCGTGAGAGTATATAGCAATTACTAACACAAAGGCTTTCCAGGTCCCCATATCTTTCCTGGGAATGGAGTGGCAAATGCAGATTAATTCCTTGCCAAAGGACATTAGTGCCGTCTTGGCGATCGAACCCACGACCTTTGCATTTGAAGTCAAGTGCTTGAGCCACTCAACTACGACACCACTTTGTAATACGCTGTTCATTGATCTTATTGACATTGTTATCATCTTTAGTAAGATCTTGTAGAAGTGTCAGTACACATTTTACTTTTGTGTCATTTAAATGTGGGGAATAAAACGTCCCTTTAAAAAAATCTAAATGAATAAACACGCACATTTTCTAATTAGTCTGCTCTATGAAATGTCATGAAATATATGAGGAGATATTATTTGTTTCCTGATCTGTTCACATTCGATTTCTGATTCGCTTCTAATGTAAAGTCTACATCATATATTATCATTACTATTATTGCATTTCTATCACATTCGTGTCTTTCAAACTCATCACGTTGTCTGAAAACCTGTTCTTAAATGTAAATGCAAAATAACCAAACTACATCTCACGTGTAAACATCAAGCATGAAGCTTTGTTAATGCCAAACACTGTTGATTCATTTGACTTAAGGCAAGTAAATGTGACATGCAACAATGATAATATCTTCGGATCCCTTCACATATGATCGTGAAACCTTACCAGTCTTGTAAACCGTTCACATTCAAAATACAATGTAGGGATAAAGATCTCATGTAAAAAAACTAAAAATTGGCATGTTGGCATGCGCCTAAAAATACTGAACTACTGTATATCAACATAGTGATTATTAAAGAAGGTGGGAGAACTATTTTAAACCGCTTAAGAGAAGAAAAAATAAGTCCGCATCAGATGAATTCATTAAAACAATATACATGTATTCGTGTAGTATTTAGTTAAAGGGATAGTTGAGTTCTTGTTTAAGACCGCAAATGCCTTCAAAGTGCATGGTTATTGCTCTTATTCTTATTTATGACATTTCTAGTGCCCTTTTGAAGGTAATTTTAGACCCCAAAATGTGTGAATTTAGATTGAATACGATCATACCAATTCAGCTCCACTTTTTAAAAAAATACGGTGACCGTTAATTAATTAATTAATTAATAAAAATAAACGGGCCGGCTGGTTGTGTGTATTATAACCAACACGAAAAAGCCAACAAAAAGCCAATATTGGCATTGGCTGGAATATAACGTATAAGGCGCTATCTCGTTTTTCAGCTGCTGCTTCAAAATTACCGAATATTTGTGGGGCACCACAAATATTAGAAATTGTTATATTTATGGATATTTCAGCCGTCTCTGAACCGAATTTAAATTGTTTATTCTTTCAAATTTGACACTCAGTTTTTCATTATTTAAAAAAAAGTTTTTGGTGTAGCGCCCTCTGCAACAAAACTCAACTATCCCTTTAACGGTCGATCAGACTGACAAAAGAGGTTCAAACGCATTTTCTAGTATCGCACATATTTTCCACTGAGTCTTCTCTTGAGAGGGGGCAAAGACATTTCCAACGCTATTCAATGTCTAGGTTATTCGCTTCGTTGATCTTGTTTAGTATCTATCACGCACACACCACACCAACTGTTGCCATTTGAATTGTGTCTCATGTGTCGATGTGAATGGAGTGCTTTTACACACCTCGGGGCGTATCATGAATTTATGTCTTTCAGACAGAAATACAACCACCTAGATTTCAATAGATCATAAAAGAAAGCAAGTTTTCCTTTTTCTGATGACGTTTGGAGAAGTCATTGAGCCGTGCCCTCTTATCTAACCAAGACGTTATTCTATATGTTTGATTTCGTTGTAGAGGAGACTAATATTGTGTTGTGAGATTTTCAAATCATCGAATATTATAGATGATTTATTGACTAAATCAAGCAGGAATTCACAATTAAACAACGAAACCACTGGAAACCAAATGGGGTTACATGGAATTAAAAAAAGCCTGTGATGTCAAACTTTAGTCTATGATTGTAAAATTTATCTGGTTTTGTTCGGGAAAAATGGGAGTACCTCAAGAATAGTCATTTTATCGGGATGTGCCAGATTACTATAAAGGTAAACATTCCACATGGACACAGAATCGATGGTTAAGCTCACAAATTATCTTATAATAATAATAATAATAATAGTAATACATGTAGTAATAATATGTCTTGTTTACCCAGGGAAGCCTCATCAGTATTAATACTGATCTTCCTGAGGGCTTCGCAATCATTTTATTACCCCGGCTTCTCCTTGACGTAAAGCAAAAGTCATTCTTAAACTGATATCCCAATATCCACAATGGTGATGCTCCATCGTTCAAAGACATCAACCTAATGTAAGACCTAGCACTACAGTGTGTCACAGAAAGAAAAGCAAACCGGATTTCATGGCAGACATTTTGTATTATAATTAATGATTTCCTTGATGCGATACATATGTATGAAAAGATCTGTTTTCCTTCCTTCATTTGATGCACGTTTTTTCCGTATGACACCTCATGCAAAAAGAAATGAATGAGCTAACCGTAAACAAAAGTTTCCGCCGGTTTCCCTTTTTCTGGGACACACTGTATAATTCATGCATCATGCTGCATTAGTCCCATTTATGGGCTTCGAGATGAATTGTATTGTGTGCTTCTTATTCACTATCAAAACTGAAGGGGAAAAACAACAATCAGTTTTAAAATAACTGCATCGGTATTGTTTTCTTTTCAGTCACAATTTCGAGGAACGCCAACACCCCAGCTTTGAAGGGTATTCTGTTGCAAGTTCGTAGCGCTCTACCTTCCACTGGCAGCGAACAAATCATCGGTACATGGTCGGTAGAGGGCACCACGGATTTTCAAACGCTGGCATGTAACGGTGCTGATTCGGCTGTTGCGCATACTAATAGGAACGACAAACCAGATACTTTTCAATTGAACTGGACACCTCCTGATGTCAACGGAGTTGATATCTACGTAACGTAAGTAGGCCTACAATGCAATGGTAGCTCAAAGACTTTCGAAAAATCAACTCAAGGGCAATTTCATTACCCTTTGTCATGCCCCGTAGAACTCATGTTGTGATTACGTAACTAATATATCATTTTAATGTTCGCACATTTCAAAATCTGACATACATGGCCATTGGAATTTCCTAATGTTGCTTTTTCGAAAGTAGTTGTGCCCTTGTTCAATGCGATATTTGGTCCACTGTTGAAGTTAGGAGGTCGGTTAAACGCCATTCACACCAATGAGGCCGAACAAAACATGGAATTACTCCGTATCCAAGACTCCGTCGGTTTGGAGTAGGGGTGGAGGAGTCGGTTTGGAGGTGTGAGTGAAGTATTAGTGCAAAAGATTGTTCACGGGGAAATCTGTGCCAGATAATTTGACATACAACCAACATTTTTTCTAATCAAAATAATCTACAACTGACGCCCCTTTCCGATAAGGCGCGGTAAAGTGCCTAAAATACAATATCAAAATATCACTCGCTTCATTAATAAATGAATAAATGGAATGACCATTTCCTTGTGTTGTAATGTATTTCTATTATTCGAATTATCAATGTATTTATAATCATGTTCATGGCATCTTCAAATGCTAAATTTACCCAATGAAGATGAAAAGTTTCACTTAAAGTTATACTTAAGATAATATGGAAAACGATTGACACCCTTCATTCATTTACTTCTTAATGGAGATGAATTTTGAGAGCTTATATTTTTACATGAGATGGTTTGTTTTCTTTACATGAAATGGTTTGTTTTCTTTTATTCATCTGCACTATTAGGGCAACATTTGTTCAGACAAGGGCAGTCTTTTGGGTTGCAGAGAGGACAAGCAATATCCAACGTAAGTCATGTTTTATGTCCTGAATTTAAAACCGCAATTCGCAGAAATGTTAGAAGTATGAATGAAATTAAAATATGCTCAATTAGGAAGCGATAATTCAACAAGCATTTGAGTTGTATGGTTTGAAATCAATCGTAGGTGTATTCCTGTAGAAAAAAGAAAACTAATTCTCTGGTTCTATGAGGTTAAAAAAATGTACGTTGCTTGCATGTTTCACAAATTAGCATTTTGTTGTGACTAGACAAATCGTTAGCACAAATTAACTAAATTTGGTGCCTTACGCACCCACGTATTATTGGAGGAAAGTGTCAAAAGATATTGTGCGAATTATCACCAATCACTCACTGCATAACCTAGAAAGGAAATGTAGAAATAATATTTTGCTCATATCCTGTTATAAAATTGTTGTAGAACTTGCTTTACTCCCACAAACCAGTAATTTTGATAGAGATTGGTACATTCTTGGCATACAGGGGCGTCACTAGACGAAGGAAGGGGGAGGTTATTGTCGAACAAAGTTCCAAATTTTCCAAGAAACAAAAATGGCCGACAACTGGTCGTCAGATTTCTAAATTCATCGACTGATGTTCACAATTTCGTTATTAAACAATAACGAAATATAAAATGCCACCATTCGTAATCCTGAGAACTGACAAGTAGACCTTCCTGTACTTCCAAGAATAGTTTTTGTACTTAGTGAGTGACGGCATAATGCACATCCCTTTGCTTCTCTGTTTAATTTGTTTAGTAATTTCGTTTGGTTATGTTTGCTTTTGTCCCGCTAACAATGTTACTGTTCTTATACTTTTTTTTTCTTTCTCTCTCTCTCTCTATGTGCATGGCGTGTGTGTACATGCACCTTTTAACTTACTGTTAATCTGTGCAAAACGTTCTTGTGAGTGATAAATTTCTCTGTGGTTCCCACTTGTATCCTCCTGATTATCCTCCACTTTTATCCTTGGGAATATTAATCGCTGGTATTTATTTATTTATTTATTTATTCATTCATAGCAGCCAAAGGGTTGGATTGATGACCGTGGTAATATATTTATAATTGCCTATGTAGTGATGAGTCATTGTGGTATAGATCCAAACTGTAGAGGTATAGAGTACAACTAGTAAATCGGTTACCCTCACAGTGCTCATTTGCACCTCTTTTGGTTCAATACTGTACCTTTCTTAGGCAGTCTTCGTCCGGGGTGCAAGCTTACACCAGTTGTGCAAATTTGGACACCAAGAAGTGATTGAGTGGGTACTGCTATTGTACCGTATCTGGATTACAGTTGGAGGTTTCATTTCTTATTGTGCAGAGCCATTTGTTTATTTCGACATAACATGCATACTATAAAAACTGCATCCATATTACTGATTCACTCATCATTATTTTGTACGTTCATGCTGTTATCTTCAAGTTTACAAGTGCTTCCAATGTTAACTGTCCATTTGTGTACATACATTCATTATCCTTACGTTAATCTTGTTCTTACCTATGACGTGTCTTGTGATCATAAATAGCATGGAAAGCAATATTCGTCTCAGTGCGCTATTGTAATTATCATTGTTATGCCCATACCGCTATATACATCTAAGTTTTGAATATACCTGCATGTAATAAATTAGTGCTAAGCAGCATTGATTTAAAAAACTTTAAATAAGTCTTAACGCTTCGAAATGTATTCATATTATTCATCAATATTAATTCAAGAAGCGATAGTCTATCTAAACTGCAAAGGCCTCATAGGTAAAATATATATTCGCTGTTCAAGATGTAAAAATCTTACTTTCAACCCATTTGCCTTGCGTATTCATAGAAATAGATACATGTGCTAATAACTCGTGTGAAAATGGAGCTACCTGTAATCCAGTGCCTAACTCTTTGAACTACACGTGTGATTGTGTGACGGATTCTCGGGAGAACGATGTAAAAACAGGTCTTTATTTCAAACAGGAAACTAATTAGACATTTTCATCTAGAAATATTGTTATTCTTACATTGTCCTGGTTCATATTTTTGGCACATGTTTCTCTCTACAACCTCCATAATTATACTGTATAATTTCCATGACCAAACCGAAAACCCATAATCATATCATGCTTAAAGGGATTTGGTATCTTTGTCTCAGATTCTAAACAAAATCCTGTTATTTAGCTCATGCTGCAATCATGATTATAAACCTTTACGTCAGTCAGGAATCCCATGGCGTTTACAAGCCGATCGCCCGTCTGATTATCAAGATATTTATGATTGGAATTCGAAATTTCAAAAACCGTTTTCCCAACGGTTTTTATAATACTACAGGGGGAAAATGAGTATGTTAAAACTGGTCACTCAAAGATTTTTATTTTTTTTAGGCACTTCATGATCAATTTGAAGCGCATTTTTTAGGGCTTCAATATACACTATATCACAGACGCTGATAACACGTAGGGCCATGCATCTCAGATTTGGCATTGTTAAACAATGCCTTTAAGCTATTTACATATTCTCTGCTTGTTGAATGTAAAGTAGCAATTAGAGATAGTAATATTAATCCATGTTACATACAAATAATAAATGCCATTAGCAATAATGTAAATTTTGTACCAAACCTTCAATATATTATGCTAGATTGTAATAAAATGTAATAGTTATATTTCTAGGATGATAGGACATCGCTTCCTCCGTCCTCCTTTCCGTCCACGCTTTTTCCTACGTATCTGTGAATACGCATAGATCAATGTGTTAACAGCATTTGTGAAAACGGGGCTACCTGTATTCCCGTTCCCGAGTCTTTGAACTTCACTTGTGATTGTGTGACTGGATTTTCTGGAGAAAGATGTGAAACATGTGTGTATTCGCGGGGAAAAATCTGTTATGACAAATTTGAATTCAAATTAAATATGTACATTACGTATTGTGCATTTCGTATTTCTACCGAAGGATAATTGGAGACGGGCGTAATTATTTTCTATAACGATGATTCACTTTGCTTTTGACTTCAAAACCGAAAAACCCGATATTTAAAACTTAGTAAATACAGATATTTATACCGATGTCTTTTAGTTTTGTATTTAAACATATCATGGAAATGAAGATTGATTGAAATATAATAGCATTTTGTAACAAGTTTTAGTACGCTATAGGAAGGAAAAGAATCACTTGAAATAAAACGTGTATGAACTTCACCAGTCATGTTGAAACATCAATATGATAAAAATGAGAAATTCCAATATACTTTAATCTTGTCTTGGCGAATAAAGATCCTTGTGATAATAATAACTGTTCCAATGGGGCTTTCAATCATTACCTTCTCATATTTCTAACCTTAAAAATAAACCCTTGTGGTAACAATAGCTGTCAAAATGGCGCTACATGTAACGCTGTAGTCGGCTCTAACACTAACCACATATGCGAATGTCCCCCTGGATTCATTGGAGAATTTTTTGAAATGGGTTTGTATTTTTAAAAAAAATAATTGTTTATTAACTTATTTTACATGAGTTGAGCTTCACTTATTGTTTTGCTTTTTTCTCCCTTAAAGTGATAGTATGTAATCGTCAGGTTAATGTCTAGTAATATATCATTATATTGATTTCATTCCCCCAATCAATGTGAGGTCTATTCTCCGTGTGTTTGTCTTTAATTGTTTGGGTGTGACAGTTACGTTAGACCGAATGTAAGTGATGATGTTCATAGGTAGTAGAGAGAAGAGCCTCCCTATCGAATCGGAAACCTGAAAATTAAGTGCATCCTCGAAGAGGTTATCAATTAAAAGTGGAGACTAATTTGTTTCACCCATTACCCTCATAGTGACGTCTTAAAAATAATAATAATAATATTGGATTCTTATATAGCGCACGTATCCACCTTGCAAGGTGCTCAAGGCGCTCCAACATTACCCGGCTATGCTAGGCTGCCGATTTCAGCGCTCACAGCATTCAAGGAATTCCTTCCTACCGGTACACATTTAACACCTGGGTGGAGAGTGGCAAGTGTAGATTAATGTCTTGCCAAGGGACATTAATGCCGCGGCGGGACTCGAACCACGGACCCTGTGATCCACAGTCCGACGACTTATCCACTACGCCACAACACCTCTTCAGGAGACACTATCCCTCCAGTCGTATCGAACTGTCCCTCGGACATCGTTCGAACGGTACCGGCTAGAAGGATAGCCCTCATGGTTTCCTGTGTGAAACCTACGGCTAATGACAATGTCGGTATCCAGAAGTTGGAATCTAACGTACCATCGGGGACAAATTTCCCTGTTGATACTCACAACCAATGTGCAGTACACCGCAACGGATTTCTCCGGAAACAGCGATACTTCTTGCTCGTTTACTGTGAAGGTCACCACCGAAGGTAGGCCCGGTCTCCTGTTTAAATCCGATAGTTGCAATGTTCGAACCTCCGCTTGTACCGGTTTAACCTTTGCTGACTATCCTAATCAAGCTTGTACTGGTTAAAAACTAGTTTACCATCAGAGTTAGGTATCCTACGAGCTTTGCTTTCCGTCTGTCTGCGCTGCCCGAATGACTGTCTTTGTTTAACAGCAGCCTTCTTTATGTTGTATGTTGCTTTCTCCTCTACCTTGAATGAGACGTACTTTCATGATTCATTCAAAATCCTTTATTTGCATTAGAAGTTGGTATTATTAAACAGGTCATGCAAAACGGGCAACGACTTCTTATGGACATGGATGGATCCGTCGTGATCAGAGAACAATTTGAAATCAATATAAATATTAGATGCAAGATACACAACAGCACCTACAACAACATAATCAAGTAGCCCTATATTCCATAATTTGGTTCACATTTCAGCTAAACTTCTTTCTTTGCAAACACAAAGATTACAAGTACCACAATCTTATAGTATTTGCAGAACTATTTTCTATCATAGATATAGTCATCATGCTCGTAAAACAGTAATCCAGTCGTGAATCCGTTCAAGTTAAATATACATCCCTTGATTACAAATTACCTTTCCAACATGACCGGGCCTATACGCCGATTCGTTATCCGGTGCGAAAGGTGCTTTAAAGCCCCTTTCACACCGGATCTGCGTAGAGTTGCGTAGTGTGGCTTACCGACCACGCCGAAATTAGGCTGCGTATTCATTCAAAAAAGTGTTGCTTCGGCGTAGTCCTTGCGTAGGTTATGAGTAGGCGTATGCAATTGGCGCTCCTACGCGTACGATGGCGTTTAACAGGCGTAGGATTGCGTAGGGTTGCGTACGTTTACGTAGGCCTGGCTTACAGGTTTGCGTACGGTTGCTTACTGTGTGCGCAAGCTTTTACTGCTTCGTCGGACTGGCGAAAGGTAGCGTACTATTGCGTAGGCATGGCGTACAGTACCGTAGTGTTGCGTAGGCATGACGTACAGTTGCGTAGGAACCATTTTTGCAGGTCCTCCTGTTGATACCATGCCACCAACGGTCACCAACTGCCAATCTGACTTTACTGTCAATGCAAACGCAGGAGCACAAGTCTTGTCTGTCACTTGGTTGTCGCCTACGGCATGTGATGCCTCTGGTATCGCGAGTATTACATCAATCCCAGTATCAGGATCCCAGTTACCTGTGGGTGTAACGACAACCGTCACCTTTTCTGTCACAGATAACATAGGAAATATCTACAAATCGTGCCGTTTCTCTGTGACAGTGGCAGCATCGTTATGTTATTAACGATGATTGTTATTGGTGATAGTTTTAGGTAGCAACAACTCCGTCAAATTACAACAGTCACATCGACATTTCGACTCAACACTAACCAAGAATGTATAACACCTTTGCCATTCGGAGTGAATGTTTGTTCTTCCTGGGGCGTTTCATCGGTGACAAAGGACAGACTTTGTTATAAGCTACTGCAATCCTTGCTTCTGATTGGTTATCAGCAGATTTGTCACTGCTCTTTGTCTTTTGTCATTGAAAAAAAGCTTTTTGAAACGCCCCCCCCCCGGTCTTGCGTCGGTCTCGTCGGTGTGACTGAGGTATAATATCTTTTTGTTGAAGTAAAGAATCGTTATATCAGAATGTTGTCTATATTTTATACAGATTTTGCCTCTGTTGCATACAACTTTTAAAAAAAATCTTTTTTTGTTATCATAAACTAATTAATCTCATTTTGTTACTGTTTTAGTAGGCTCGTAGTTAGCCAAAAACATAATGGTTCCTTTAATTAATTGTTAAGTACTCTAGTGTAATACTTTCTGTCATGTGAGAAATGATTACGATGTCAAGATACGGATTTGATTTAGGATCAGTAGGTGTAGAACCAACAATTTATTTTCATGTTTGTGAACAACAATTATGTTTTATTCTATGTACCTAACATGTGATAACACGTTTTGTGGCAGAGTGTGATACACTGTGGCCCATAAACTGTGTGAATACACAGTAGATTTTTCACTTTATCATAGTTTGAACTAGGTAAAAATATTTTATTCACAATGCTTTTACACTCTGCCCACAGTGTGCATGGAAAATACACTTAAATAGATACAACTTTTTCTAATAATCATGTGTGAAAACACTATGCGTACTGAAACATTTATTGGTTATACTATAAAGGCTTTTCACTACAAAGGAGTTTTGGCACAATGAAGTGTTAGCTGTGGTGACTGTGGAAGGAAACTGTGTTTGCGTAGTTTTCTCACTGTGTGACAATATTGTGGGAATATTTTAGCGTTGCCTTGCACGGTGTGGATATCGGATCAACGATCAGACTGCTTCAGACTGATGAATAAATATTGACCAATTTGTCTCCTTCCTATCTTTTTTTTTTCATCGTGATTTCTGTGTGTGTATGCTACTGTGTGATTGATATATTTCATATATTTATGAAGTGTGAAGTTTGTGCATGAATAATACATATGATGTAAGTATGCGTTTCAATATGTATAAGTGTTTAGGTAAGTATACCATCTACTTAGGTACTTACCTATCTGAGGTAGCACTGATATACTAATCATCCATAAAAAGCACGTATGGCCTACGTTAGTAATACTTATATATACTCCAGTACTGCACTGTTTATTATCTTAAAGACTCTTTTCATGTTTAATAACTGCAAATATTGTATTATTGCTGCTAACAATTTGGTATATTTCGAAGACAAAACCAGATATTTAAGTACATGTTTCAACATACCATTTATCTTTATAGTAGCTCACAAAGAGTTTCATGATTATAAATCTTTGCATGTTTGTTCAAGAGCCGAGTACAGCACTTCAAAATGTTCAGTCTTAATCAAATATATGAGAACTTTACATCATAGCTAATGCTACTGTTTCTTAATGAGCTTAATGAGCAAAAAAAAAGAGAGGTGCATCTGACTGGAAAACCTTCCTACCCCCCAAAAAATTATGTTATTCTGTTATTCAAAGAATGTTAGTGATCTTCACGATAAACTGAGAAGAAATGAAGATGTAAGTTTTTGATAGCCACAATGCATAAAACAAATATATTTTTTAAGTGGGTAGCTTCAGATTTTAAGTAGAAATCCAAGTAAAAAAAAAACTGTGATAGGAATAAATGTGGTCAAAGTTGCCTTCGTTTTCCAGATCCCTACAGTTCTTCACCATGGTCTAAATGACGGTACATGTTCCCCTTCAGGAACCGCGTTTATTTGCATTTGTTATACCTCCCATACCGGTCAATTCTGTGACGTCCCAATCGGTATGTTTGCCTTTTAAACATCTTTCTGCATTGGCTCAATAATAACGGATACTCTTTCGGTGTACTTGCCAGACTTTGGGAGAACTTTCATCAAGCCTCCCTCCTTTCTTAGCGTTTGTAACCTCATTTCAAACCATTGCATATTCTCCACTCTATTTATCTTTTGCAGTGACACACCGCCAATTTTCCGGTCCCGGCCGGTCCCATATATACCCGAAAACGAAAACATTAAACCACACATGTAATTTGATTTCCTGGAAAAATTATTGCGACTGATGTTACCGGTTCCGAACCGGTAACATCAGATATCGGTGCTGAAGGCTCATTAGGGAGTTTTCGCACGGCGACGCAAGCGCTGACTACGGGGTATTTAAATGAGCTATGACCGTTCGTACTCTGGCTATACCGTTTGCAGTTTCGCAACTCTGAATACGCGTGAGTTTCCGCGCTTGCGTGACGTCAGCAAAGTCGTACCGTCCATTTGCATGCAAGCCTCGCGGTCACAGTTAACAAGCGCTCTGCTTGGCTGATCATGCCACCCCGTACTAGCTCGACTCCCGACGCTAATTCGGCTGAATACAGTAGTAGGTTTGGACGCTACGCGGACATTTTCGCTCAGTGCGACCCCCCGCTAAGATTAGCGTTGTAATGCAAATTAGAGCGCGACGGTAGCCGGTCACAGCTCATTTAAATACCCCGTAGTCAGCACTTGCGTCGCCGTGCGAAAACTCCTAATAGCATAAATCAGACAGACGTAGGACTTGCTACATCAATACAAAATAACTTTTTACACATTAAAACTCAGGAAACTGATTTGGGGATTATTGAGATTTATCGTTTTTCGTAAATGGGCCCTTTTATTCGGGGCGCAGTCCTGATGACCGAAATTCTAAGAGAACGAATGATGAAGGTCTATTCAACTTAACCTTCTCTCTTGTAAAACTTCGGTCTCCTGAACATTCCGTCTATTTTATCTTCCTCTCCTTTTCTCTTTCTATCCTCCACTCCCTCTTCTCTCTATCTTGCTATATCCCCCTCTCTCCCTTTCTCTCTCTCTCTTAGTCTCTCTGTCTCTGTCTCTGACACTCTCTCTGTCTTTGTCTTTCTGTCTGTTTGTCCTGGTCTCTCTCTCTCTCTCTCTCTATTTTTCTCATTACTAATTAACAAAGTGCCTACGGGAGTCGGGTAGTTCCTGCATGAATGTCTATGGGGAAAGGAAAAACTTTAGTAGTCAAGGGGGTTAAAAGGGAAGTTCACCCTGATAATAAGTTTGTTTAAATACAAGGAGAAAAATGAGAAGAACAGATCAGTGAAGGTTTGAGAAAAATCGAACAATAATACTTCAAATCTGTGCGTCAAATTAGCAACGTGGTCTCTCAATATGATGTCACCCCTTCACATGTTATCCTTTGTTGAATGCCATTAAATTCCATTTTGATCAAAAGATTTTAACGGATGACAGAGCAATTCTAAAACAATACCGTCTGGTTTGTGAAAGTAACCAGATGACCGTGCAATCTTGTTTCATTATTATTCTAATTTTACTAATGTAGATTTAAATCTGCCTAACATCACGTGTTCACCTAACATCACCGTCCCAACACTACCCGGGCGAAACTACTCGACAGTGACTATTCCTCAGCCTGACGTCACAGATGAATTCGGTTACGCCTCTGCTCAAGTTGACCTGATCATCGGACTTTATGAAATAACATTCCAGGACACGGATGATGCAGGAAATACAGCTTTCTGTAGTGTCTTTGTTTTGGTAGAAGGTGAGAATGATAATTGTGAAAGCACTGATACCGAATTTAACAAGCTTTTTCACTTATCGCCCGAAAGAATGGAATTTCTTTCACCTCTATCAAAGATTTGCTAAACCCCGTTGCATGTGAGAAATTTCTGAAAAACATGTTTTCTAATTTTTCTTTGAAAATATTTCATTTTATTTTTATAAATATCATAGTTTATTCCTTTTTTATGCCTCCGCCACACGCAGTGAGTACCGGATGCATTATGTTTCGGGTTATCCGTCCGGCCCTTCCGTCCGCCCGTAATAGTCTTGTGAACGCGATAACTTAAGAACGAATCGAGGTATCATAGTTAAACTTGGTGTGGGTAACTGTATGTAGGACCATGTACAGATTACCTGATTACATTTTTAGGTCAAAGGTCAAAGGTCAAAGGTCACGGGTTAATTTAGATGTGATAAAATATCTTGTGAACACGATAATTTGAGAAAAGATTGTGCTATCATAGTTAAACTTGGTAAGAGTATGTATGTCCATGTAAAGATTACCAGATTACATTTTGGGGTCAAAAGGTCAAATTTCAAAGATCACGGGTCAATTTAAACGTGCTAAAATATCTTGTGAACGTGATAACTTGAGAACGAATTGACCATTCTATCATTTTTCTTTCTATCTTTCCTCATGTTAATCTTTGTTTCTTCCTTCTATCACCTTTCCTTATGTAATTCTTTGCTTTTATCGTTCTATCAATTTCTTCCTACCATTCTTTATGTCATTTTTTTCTTTTCCATCTTTCATCTTCTCTTCTATCTTTCCATTATCTATTCTTTATCATTTTCTCCTTCTGTCTTTCCTTATGTTATTCTTTATTTATTCCTTCTATCACCTTCTCTTATGTTAGTCTTTGTTTTTATTATTCTATTAATTTCTCTTTCTATCTTTCCTTACGCTATCCTTTGTTTCTTCCTTCTATCACCTTCTCTTATGTAATTCTTTTTTTTTATCATTGTATCACCTTCACTTTCTGTCTTTCCTTTATGTTATTCTTTGTTTCTTCCTTCTATCACCTTCACTTTCTGTCTTTCCTTATGTTATTCTTTGCTTTCATCATTCTATCACTTTCTCTTTCTGTCTTTCCTTCTGATTTACGCTGCGATATAGCAAGATGACGTCATTTTGACGACGGGGTTCGAGTTTTCTGACGAACTCAAATCGTGGATGAATGCGTTCTCAAATTTGGGCCTGACGACGTAAGACGCCGAAATGACATCACATCTTTGACGTGACAAACGAAAAGGCCCTATTAGCGCCGCGCGGATTTTCGCGTGACCCGGAAACACGTTTATTATGACGTCATTTAAACGCGTTTATAAATGATTGTGCGTTTATGCTTCCCCAGAAACCGTCTTTTCGGAGCAACGCCGATACAAAACACTCTTTTTTGTGAGTTTAAAATCGGCGTTTTAGATCGGCTTTTATCGGCGTTTATACGAAAATGAGAAAGGACACAACCGTGTTTTCAACTAAACGCGTAACAAAAGCCTCATTCTAGCCTGGAAAACGTGAGCATAAACGCACCCTAAGTCACACCTGGCAGCTAGTACTTTGAATAATGGTAAAGAACGTAGAGGAAGAGATGTAAAGGTATCATTCAAATGGTAGTATGATAGGTGCCTTAGAAATTGATTCTCATTGTACAGTATTTAGTTTAAGTTCATGCAGAATACCATTTTAGATTTTCAGTTATATAATCGTTAATTTTATACAGTTTTTATTATTATAAAAACAGTTTTGTTTAGTCGGATCTTCAATTACATGATGAAAACATTTTCTTTTATAAATGATAAAGCAAAATCAAAACAAAACAAGCAAAAAATCAATAACATGTAAGGAATATGATTTCCTTTAGACTGATATGATTGAGATGTTCTAATTTTTTTTCTAGGCTTTATTTCTGAGGGACTTATTCTAAAACGTATTCTGTAGTGGTAGCATGTAAATTGATGTATAGTACCTGATGCATATTCGTACAAGATAAACTATTATTACAGATGATGACAAATAATTATGTATTTTAAATCTACATTGATTATCACGAATAAAACGGGAAAAGTTATGCAACATCGTAACGGTTTTTTTATTTTTTATTGATAACACTATTTCGTGAAATATCGATGGCAAATATGATTAACATTTATCACCCAGATTTTATTTTATTTTATTTTTTGACAGGCTGGGTTTGATAACATTAGGGACTTTTAGATTTTACACGACGAGAACGTGGACTGCCACGGTGACATCCTTTTAAGGTAATGTGACGTCCTTTTAACCCTAATAAGGCCGGGCTATTTGAGTTCTTAATACGGCCGGGGGCCATTATGGCCCCCTAAGATCTCGGCCGTGAAACGGCCGATCGCCGCGAAAATTTGCATGCATGTCAAGTGAAGTGTATAGAATACTATAGCAATTTCAATTTTTTGAAAAAATTACTCATTTGCATATTTATGGTAAATTATGCAAATAAGGTCAAAAATTCACATTTTTACCCATAAATCATATATTCTTCATATTTAAGCTTTCTTTTCCACTACATATATTTGTTAGACCATTTGGAATAACAATACGAAAAAAATTTGGAAAGCTAGGTTATTCCTTATGTTATCTCTTGTTTTGATAATTTCTTATGTATTTCATTGTTTTTAAACTTATGTATTTTATTGTTTTTGTTGTTTTATTTCATTTCTAACTATAATTTAACTATTTAGACCCCAAAACAAACACCTAAACTTTAAACAAGACCAAATAACCAATGTTTTATCTCTTTTAGGAAAAATGATATTTCCATATGTTTTGTACACAAATCACGAAAATGAGCGATTTTCGGGCCGACATGTAAAGACAAAGGTCACGTGACTTTGTAACGGTAGGTCCGATTTTCAAAAAAATTGTTTTAAAAGATGCGCAAGACTTGAAAGAATAAAGTCATGAAGCGGCGGGGCGTCATCCGTATGCGTTCCCGCACAATCAGAAAAATCGCGGAGGGGGCCATCATGCCCCCGGCCTTATTAGGGTTAAGGCACTGCCGGGCACGGGCCAGTGCCTTGAAAGAATGGCACACGTTGCAGTCCACTACGTCGACGTGCAAATCTAAAAGTCCCTAATATAAGCATGTTCTGTCGGTTTAGGAATCAACATAGAACAGTAAACACTATACAATGTGATAACTTCGTATATCAGACAACAACAACAATTATTACGGATCCTTACTGATCTAATTATATTGAACTGGAGAGACATGCTAAGAAAAGAGATGCTTGGATATGGCGCATATGACTCCAAGACTTAATTACGTAATAATACAGAGTCTTGTTCAAACAAACAGATCGAGAGCTACCGAACATCACCTGTCCAAAAGACATCACTGTACCTAACCAACCTGGTGAATACTACGCAAATGTTACATGGGAAGATCCGGTTGTATCTGATAATTCTGGACAGTTCTACACATCTGAAAGTATCCCATCAGGCACCCTGTTTCCTGCAGACTCAACATTTTTGGTGGACATCTCTGCTGTTGATTTCAGTGAAAACGTTGCGAACTGCTCGTTCAATGTCACAGTCATAGGCAAGTCATAACTGCTAAACTATCTATTTCATATAGGCCTCATACAGAAGCCATCTGGTTCCATAGGAAATGGGTCAATCCACGATTTATCCTAAACGCGATCGCAAATATTTTTGAAAAATCAACTCAAGAGCAATTTCAAAACCCTTTTGTAAGACCCATATAAATCATGTTTGGGTTACACATGGCGTCATTGTCATTGTTCGCAAATTTTAATAGGTGACTTACAAGGCTATTGGAATTGCCTTAATTAGATTTTTCGAAAGTAGTTGCCATCGTGTTCCACTGATACAGTCATATGAATTAATTTATAACGAAAATGCTACAAGGCATTCTCTGACGTTGTGCACATACTTGGTACTTGGATAATATCATCCAAATGACAGTATCAAAGTATTTAACCTGGAGGTGTGTCTATATATACATTATTTTACATTTCTTGATGGACCGAATAATTCAAACAACAAACAGCCCACCCCTCAAAAAGTCATTGTTCTATCTCACCTGGTAAAATTATATGTGTTAATGCAGCACAATGACAGCCCGTTAGAAGCGAAAATATCTAAGCCAATTTGTTGAATTTCACATTATTTAAACAAAAGATGTTCAAAATGTCGCAACAAGTGAAAATCTGGATAACCTAAGGTAGTCAGTACTATAATAAGATAGAAATATAGGATAGAAATAAGATACGCATGTAAAAAAAGTTCATATCCGTTTAAATCAACCTTTTAATGGTATTTAGAGATAAAAGGGAAAGCTTTCAAGCAAAACTCTAAATCCATTCCAGAAACTTTCGAGTAAATCAAGGTTTTTGTTCTTCATTTTACACATTTTCCTTTATTTATTTGCATAGTTCTTGTATTGTATGAAAGACTTTTTTTGGGGGTAATTTTATATTTTTGGGATTTAGCACCTTTTTGAAAGAAAACAAGGATTTAGCGCCTTTAAGTAGAAACAAATTCTGAGTGTCCACATCAAAGTTCCAATGATAATTTAAATTGATATTCAAATACCATCACTGTTTTGTTACTAGAAATGAGAAACATTAAAGTATGCAGGCCAGGAACGGTCCTCTAACCCCCTTCAAACCCCACCCTCATTGATATTGGCAATTCATATCACATCTTTGCAAAGTCAGTCTAAAACCTCCATATCGTACAATGTTCCAACATACATGTAAATACAAATTCACACAGGAGTAACCTTTATGTACATAAGTTATATTTAAAAAATACAAATTTAAACAAATTGCATACTTACAGATTTACCTGCTCTGTAGTCCACAGAGGTGAATATGCATGTGACACCCGTTCTACACATTTTTACATAATAGCAGTGAAGGGGTGTTCCTTTGTCTATCACAGCAATTGTTGAGGGTAGAATGATGATTGTATATTTTGTCTTTTTCTTTGTCCGTCATGTTCATAGTGCATTCATCTATAAAGACCAATTTCGTTCTCAATTATACAGAAATTAAGCTCTCAAGTAATGTCTTTTCTTTGGAGATATTTTTTCAAAACGGAAATTCAAATCAAACATAAACAACATAAACACGTATTTATTCAGTATAGGAAGTACATTAAGATCCGATGAATATTCTCCATAATTTTTAACATGAGCAGGGGGGTTGTTTGTTTGTTTTTATTTTCGTATGAAATCATCACAACATACAAATACATACATAAAAAAATATACGACGGATAGCCCATTTCAGTCGTATTAACAAAATACGCCTGTTCTTCCATGGGGTCTGGATAAAGAGCTATACAAATCAAATATTTTATACTATCATGGAGCAATTAGAATTAAAAGTAAATTCAATACAAATATTTCATTAAACAAAACATCAACGATATAACTGAACATATAATATATTTTCGAGTCTAATAAATTCAATTTACATTTAGAATTCATTTTCAATGTATTTTATAAGGGATACAGAACCGCACGAACCCTGAATAAATAAAGTAAAAGGACAGAGAGGTAAACATATTCTTGAGCACATTTCTAAGATACTGTGAAATAATTTTTCAGATTGGATTTGAAATTTTGAATCGTGCACTACGGGTATTACCTGGTAATTTGTCGTCAAAGAAGCTCCTCTGTTATAAAATGTTCTTTTAAAATTGTGTACAACATAATATATACCTATGTTCTTCTTGGCGGACACTTAGTGTCTTCCATTTTAAGGCTTCATAGATGTGAGAAGTGGAAGTATGAGAGTGGGCCGTTATCTGATCAAATGTACTGAAAAGTAAACCCCAAGCTCTTCTAATATTTTCTCTAGCTCGTTTGTTTTGACAAGGGTTTATCTTAATGTTCAGAATAGCAATTATTTTTGTCGACAACGGTTCATAAATTAAGGTTGCATAAGCATAAAGTTGCACTTAAGTTACGGTTAGAGTTTAGGGTTAGGGTTAGAGTTAGGGTTAGGGTTGGGGTTAGGGTTAGGGTTATGGTTAGAGTTAGTGTTTGGTCCAAGTTAGGATATCGGTTAGCATGGTTAGTTTATGTAAGAAATTACCGTGGAGCTCTTGTCACTGGAGGAGGTTTAGTAGCAGTGACAAGCAATGCTATTGCCATTAACTAACACATCAGTCAAACCTAAATGCTCCGACTACTTACTTGCTTTGATAGACGATGAAGCCCCTGTACTCACCTGCTCGCCTGACATCATTGCTTACACCCTTCCCGGCTTGCCACATGCAGTGATTGTAATAACCTCTCCAAACGTAACAGATAACGCCATTTCTTGGGTTCTATCTGACAATGATAGCATAGAAGTTGTGGAAATAGGTACTCACCTAGTAACGTTCGTTGCTGAAGACTTTGCCGGAAACGAAGATACCTGTAATATCACGATTACAGTTTTAGGTGAGTATGTACAGATGTAGGTTTTATCCTAGAACGGCTAATTGCTTGACCTTGATTTGCATAGTTAGAACCTAATCAACACAAACATGTATCTTAAGACCGAAGACTTAGAACAGATTAGTTTTTTTCCGACACTTTTACATATTTTGTCAAGAATTATCTTTGATGAAATTTGAAAATTTAAAGAGCAAAGTAGGTGAATCCTCTCACCAACATTTATAATGGTTATTTTTAACAAATTGATTATATTTTCATCAGGATATTTTTTTAGTGCATTTAGTACGAGAAGCTCCTCCCCCGTGATTTTCAATTCAGTTTCAGGAATTTGCATTAGATGAATTTATGAAAAGGTGACTAAAAGGTATCCTAATTCCTTGCAGTATGTCTTGATGGGACACAAAATTGGGATGCTGTTGCGCTCGATATTTTCACACATAACAAAGAGTAACTTTCCTGTTAAATTTCACCTAGTCCGGGACATGAGAACTACGGCGCAATGCATATACGAACAAGAATGGCGTATATGTTTTTTAATAATTCCCAGGCACAGACTCTGATTTGGCACTTTAACCACGATTTAGTATAGGGCCTACTGGGTGCGGTCTCTGTTATCCATACTGGGGTTGTGCCTGCAAACTATGTTTTTTGAAGTTCACCATGAATTATGATTGCTCGCAGATGGTGAAGCCCCCAACATCACTTGCCCAGACGATGTCATTCGGAATCAAACTCTCGGAAGTCCCCTTACTAATGTGAGCTGGCCACCCCCCGTGATAGTGGATAATTCCAACTTCACAACACCTCCAATAGCCATTCCTGTGTCTGGATCTATGTTCCCAATTGGTACCATGGTGGTTAACATCACAACAAGTGATCTACATAAAAACAATGCTACATGCACATTCACAGTAACAGTTCTAGGTAACTTCTGCAGACACATTTGTTTTCTTCAAAAGATAAATTGATAACCTTTCATTCTTCAAATTTGCAATAAGTATAGTTTCCTTTTATGGATACTCTTCAAATAAAATGCCATATCTCTAAATGAGTATGAATGGCTATAATCTATGCTGAAAAGAAAGTTTTAAAATTCCAATTTTCAACCTCTTAAAGTGTTGCCAATTGAAGGAATAAAGGCTTATTTTCCTTTTTTTTATATTCATGGCGTTGGAGGCATGTGGTGATTAAACACAAAAGGACACAATGCACGCAGAAATTTGAGCACCTTCTTTTCATGGATCTGGTAGATTTGTTAGGGCTATGAATCAAACATTATTAAATCAAACAAAACGTGTTAAATGCTTGTCTCAAATAAATGCGATATTAAGTACTACTAATAATTTTTTTAAAAGTAAATATGCATTAATGCTAAATATATTACTCATTGCGGATGTAGTATCGAAAATAATATCGCTAGTGATATTCGTTTGTCTCGCAATGTGGTCAATAAGGAATCTAAAAGATCTCGACGTTTCGTGCGCCGCTGCAACACTTCGTCAGGTGATAAAAACTAATGTAAGCAAGGGTGTTTTATACTCTACGGGAGGACCGGCGCGACGGTCCATAATTCGATCGATAATCGGAACAATAACGCACAAGGCCTATTGGCCGACGCACACGGTGCTCGACCAATCAGCAGGCCCCTGGTTCGGCTAATTATGCACAAGGCCTAATGGTCGACGCACACGGTGCTCGACCAATCAGCAGGACGCTGGTTCGGCTCGCCTGCTGGGCAATAGGTTCATTTTAATTGTTGCACTTTGATTTTACTCCTACTTGTATACCCTTGAAATAAACCTGATCTATATATATATATATATATATATAGTTTACAGATATTTACATCTTTTTATGATACTTGATATCTGGTAATAATTTTCCGAGCAGCAGCTACCTGTTTAGAGAATGCATGCAATAGTTGTTTCGTTTTGTAATATATCGCTTTTTAACCTGTCATAAACACGATTGCAAGGGAATTTCGAAATATCAACCTAAGGTATCTTATAATAAAATGTGCGAATGTTGCAATTAAATATTAAGTAATTTGAACATAATAACTACAGGCAGTAAAATAGGATGATTAAATTGCTCTTGAGTTGTTTTTTCGAAAGGCTTTGCGATTGTGCTCATATCTTGCTTTCTTACAGTCGTTACTTGTGAAGTTCCCCGGCTACCATCCAATCTCTTAACACCTAATGTACTGTGCCTTGGGAGTGTGACTTACAATACGACCTGTCATTTCGTTTGTGATGTTGGATACAATCTAACTGGCGAATCTTCTCTGACCTGTTTGGAGGATAGTACTTTGTCAGCTCCTCTTCCTTCGTGCGCAGGTGGGTTTATTTTTTTAAAGACATATTTGATGAGGTTTGATGGCCCGGTAGAAGAGCAGTACAGTTATCTTGAAACCGGGAGGTCTCGGGTTCGAAACCAAGTCGATGCGCTTCTGCCCTTTGGTAAGGCATTTATCCTCATTACCAAGTCCCTTGAGAGGACTTAAAGTCGTAGGTTCCTGTAGACTGCTTACTAAACAAGCACTTAGATGCATACACATGATTTCTTAGCAGTCAGGTAAAACAAAATAAATAAACGAAACATTGTTTCGCAGTAAAAGGAGTTCAATCAATTACATTTTGAGAATCCTATTAATTTGTAACTAAATATTCTGTTGTGTTTAATTTCGATATTACATATTTTTAATATCATTTTCGCCTGTTCCAAAATTATAATATGAGATAAACTATGGATATTTAGAATGTATGTAACTTCAGAAGTTTGTACATTAAGAGGCCTTTCTCCTATTAAATGGCATGCTTATTCACTGTGTGCACTTCAGATATATGACAACCTTCTTATTTAGAAAAGTAGCACTTTGAAGAACATTTTGCAGCAAATTACACATACAGATAATATCTGAGCACAAAAACATTCCCTAAATCCTCATTAATGACCCTTTTACTCCATTGGGCATCGGCACTCAATTGTCTCCTAAAATCGTTAATTACTTTCTCACTGGACAGTCATATCCTGTTTCATACCCGAGCTTCCACCACGTCTATCTCCTATGACGTCACAATGCAATGGAGGACTATCCATCAATTACACAGAAATCTGTTCATATTCATGTGATGTGGGATATAATCTTGTTGGATCTCCATCAGTATCATGTCTGGCAAACACGTCTCTCTCTGATTTTCTGCCTCAATGTGAAGGTAAACACTTTTCTACCAATTTTAAATGAGTTGACATTTTGTACAGAATTTTCTCCAAACATCTTTAGTTGGTGATTTGATAATTTATCGAGGGATCCAAAGGTTTTCCCCTCGATTCTCTCTGATCTTAAGTTATGCTCTTATACACTTAGACAGCTGAAAAAGTAGTGTTGAAATGAATGAGCACAATGATTTGGTTAAAAATGCATCGATATCATCTTGTATTGTTGTATTACTTGATATTTTATGGAGTAATTTCTTTGGCAGCTCACTCCAGAAGCTATACTGAGATGGTAGGTGAGGCGAGTAACTGTAAGGAGTGCCATACAAAGCAGAAATGGTTTGTGGACAAAGCACTTGTCAATTTACCGTAAAATATGCTAGGTCCAATGCAAGTAAAACCCAGCTGTAAACATCAATGTTGATGAGGATTCCTTGGGTTATTAAGATTATCATTATATTGTAATTATTATCTGTCTCATGTATATTGCGGCTTTTATCAAGTTAAAAAAAACTATCTACATTATATCTCGCATAAACTGGGACCCATCTAATAGGAAATGAAATAATTTTATCTGGAAATTCAGGTTCAGACAATACAATGAATATATCAACATTTCAATGTAGTTGAGACTTGTAGCGTACCACAGCTGCTACCACCTCTATCAACAACATGCCCGAGGGGACAACAAGTTGTCTACAATACATCTTGTGATTTCTCATGCATCCCTGGCTACAACATTATTGGGACGCCATCTTTAGACTGCTTAGCCAATGGAACATTCTCCGGTGATATACCAACATGCCAAAGTGAGCAGATGGATTAATAATTCATTAAAGTTTATTTAGTTACTCTTAATCCTTCCTCTAACTCATCCGCTTTTATTAAGAAGACCTTTGTTTGATACGAAGTTATCCCGGTAGGGGAGAATCCATTACGTTTTAGATCAACCTGCCATGAATCTATGGAAGTTGATGTTACGGTTAATGTGAAATCGTGGCTCTCCACGTTTTCATCAGCTTGTTCGGATTCTGTTTGTGAGCATGAGATTGACCAACGAGGTATGTTCGGGAAAATTAAACTGAATTAAATGGTTCTAGGAAAATTACCCCCTTGGCAATCACCCCCGGCCAATTACCATCGGGACAATTCCCCCAAGGACATTTACCCACTGGAAAATTACCCCCGAGGACAATTACCCCTGAAAATTACCCTCTTGGACAATCACCCCCGCCGAGCACAATTACCCTCCGAAAAAAATCTGCTTTTATTTAAACCAATTTATTATCAGGGTAGACCTCCCTTTAATGAACAGGGTGGGGATAATATTTTGTTGGGGGTAATATTCTCGGGTGGTTGTCCTTGGTTGTGCTTAGGGTGGGGTAATTGTCTAGGGGTAATTTTAGGGTGGGGTAAATTATGTCCTCGGGGAGGGGGGTGGGGTAATTGTCTAGGGGGTAATTTTTAGGGGTGGGGTAAATTTTGTCCTTGGGGGGTAGTTTTCCGGGGGGTAATTTTCCGGGGGTTGATTTTCCAGGGAGCAATTGTCCTGATACGGAATTAATTAGAAGCCCTTCAATAATAATTGTATTGCGTACATAATGATCGCATATAAAGACCGCTTACTGCTGATGGCCTAGCTCAGGGTTTGGTTGACGTTCCAGTCAATCAATTAAACGTACAAAACAATTGTTTTTGTTTACCTCAAAGTATTTCTTTAAAAATATTAAGTCATTTTCTCGTATTTACTTTTGTAAAGGCTTTAATTCTAAATTGGCTATTAGTTTTATTTGTCTACTTCATACACTTTAGGAAAACCCATATAGTAAAATCAAGGATACTTAAAAAAACACGATCTCAACGCTTTTCAAGATCGATGTATTGGCAATTTGAAAAGCCCATTGTATTGCCTATAGGAAACATTTTTTTGATTAAATAATACATGTATGTCATTTACATGTTCCTTCATATCAATTTGAACCGTGCAAGGCCTTTGTTCCCTAAAAATTGTGATGTTTTACCTTTTACTGTTTTTTAGAAAGGAGCAGGTTTGTTATAGTCTTTGCGATTGTGTTTTATATGTTATGTATGTTGGTCTTCTTTTTTCAGTTGTAATCTGCCCGCTCCCAGAAGTCTTCCATCCAGATCTGTCGTCTGTAGATAGAAACTGCAGTGCAGGGAGTTCAATTGACTTCAACACCACATGTACTTTTGAATGTTCCGAGGGGTATAATTTGGTTGGCAGTGAGACTGTCATTTGCCAGAGTAATGGAACTTTACCTGTATCCCTACCTACATGCAACGGTAAGAATGGTTACAAATCACCATTAAAATAGATTTAAGAGACTGCTATTCCATTATATAAGGTACAAGTCAGATGACGTCTTGGTTTCAAACCTTTCTGTATAAACATTGTGCACTCAAGAAAGTGCTTGGTGCTTATAAATACAATTTTATATCCTGAAATAAACGGTAATTTATAAAAACTGACTATGTTTACATTTTGGTCTCTCCTTAAACTAGGCATTGTTTATTTGTTTTCTATTGACAGTTTGCAGAAAAGAGCTGATTACTGAAAGTTCGCTATACTTTTTGTATTGACTTAATACGACAATGGGTCAGATTATTACTTGCGTGGCTCTCTATACTTGATATGCCCCTCTGCGTAGAGTTGCGTGTGTGGCGTACCGAGTACGCCGAAGTTAGGCTGCGTATTCATGAAAAAAATTATGCTTCGGCGTAGTCCCTGCGTAGGTTATACGTAGGCTGACGTACGATGGCGTATGGTTACGTACCCTGTGCGTAGGCACCGCGTACCTACGGCGTATGCAAGTCGAACATATGCGTACGCTCGCGTATGACAGGTGTAGAGTTGCTAACGCTTACGTAGGCATGCCATAGAGTTGCTCACAGTTGCGTACGGTTGCTTACTGTGTGCGAAAGCGCCGTGTAAAAATGTAATAGACGCTCGTTTTTTATTTCAACAGCCTGAGATGTCAAAATCACAACAAAACATGTCAGTCTGAAATACCTTGTAATAGTACAAACACAATTACAAGCACGAATACAAAATAAAGTCAAAGAAACACTCTTTTTTCATGAAAAGAATAAATGTGAGAACGCACACATGTAAACAAAAATATAATTTCCCTTCAAAATAATTATAAATACCTGTCAAGTTTACATCTAGGTATATAAAAGAAAATGCTGTAATGCCCTCGACATTTCTATCAAATTATTCAGAGTTAAACATTCAAGTATTAGGAGTATTAGTATGTAGGAGTGTCGTGGGCGAGTGGTTTAAGGCGCTTGACTGGAGATGCGAAGGTCGAGGGTTCGAATCCCGACACGGTACTAATATCCTTTGGTAAGATATTAACCTGCACTTGCTACTCTCCACCCAGGTGTTAAATGGGTACCCGGTAGGATGCGACCGTCATTGTTGGTCAAACAGTTTTGAGCGCCAAGTGACGCCTGGCTGGAATACTCCCCAGGGAGCGCTTAGAGAGATCATATAGTTCATATAAACCCGTATAAACAGTCATTCATCATCAGCATCGTCTTGTGTGCTGTGGTCGGACTGGCGTAGGGTATCGTACTATTGCGTTGGCATGGCGTACAGTAGCGTAGTGTTGCGTAGACTTGCGTACAACGTACTTTCTGCGTATAGTGTCTACGCCGAAGGTACGCGAAAAAAATTAAACATGTTTAATATTTTGCATCCATCTCGCGTAACCATTTGCGTCCCTCAGCGTACAGTTACGTAGGCCGGCGTAGGGTTGCGTACGCTCGGCGTAGTCGGTACGTTACACTACGCAACTCTACGCAAGGCCCGGTGTGAAAGCCCCTTTAGCTTGAATAGATTATAGGAAAGAAGAATACAAAGACTCTATTGCATTATATATTGGTACAAGCGAAACCCCGAACAAAACCTACACATTTTTATCCGTTCTCTACCAGTTGTATCCTGCTCTATACCTGACCTATCACCACGTCTATCTCATATGACGTCACAATGCAATGGAAGACTATCCATCAATTACACAGAAAGCTGTTCTTATTCATGTGATGCGGGATATAATCTTGTTGGGTCTCCGTCAGTATCATGTCTGGCAAACACGTCTCTCTCCGATTTTCTGCCTTCATGTGAAGGTAAAAACTTTCTATCAATTTTTCAAAGGAGGGTAGATTTTTGTTGGCGACTTTAATTGGTATATTATTTTCTTAATGACTGATTTTTAGAGGAATTTGAAGGATCTATGGTAAAAAAAAAAAATCATTTTACGAAGGTCGGGTTGTTAGCCCTTATATAAAAGAGGATGCTTACACAGTAGCACAACAACCTGTCTATTGCTGATATATACAAGTTTAGCGATAAATCACAGTTTTATTTAAGGGAAGTTTAATGAATATAACAGAAGGTAGATGTATCGAAAATAATATCGCTAGTGATATTCATTTGTCTCGCAATGTGGTCAATAAGGGATCAAAAAGATCACGACGTTTCGTGCGCCGCTGCAACACTTCGTCAGGTGATAAAAACTAATGTAAGCAAGCGTGTTTTATACTCTACGGGAGGACCGGCGCGGCGGTCAAAAATTCGATCGATAATTAGAACAATAACGCAAAAGGCCTATTAGCCGACGCACACGGTGTTCGACCAAGCAGCAGGCCGCTGGTTCGGCTTACATTAGTTTTTATCACCTGACGAAGTGTTGCAGCGGCGCACGAAACGTCGTGATCTTTTAGATCCCTTATTGACCACATTGCAAGACAAATGAATATCACTAGCGATATTATTTTTGATACTACATCCGCAATGAGTAATATATTTTGCATTAAGATAGATGTAGCTTGTATATAATAATAAAAATGACTGATTTTCGATCTTTTGCTTCACAGTGGTGACGCTATAGAGTGATGGAATTCTCTGTATCTCTGCCTAATGGTAATGGTGAGAGTTATGAGTATGAATTTTGCTCCTTGATAACAAAACAAAATCATAGCCTTTAATTCTCACACACTAATACTGACAGCATTCTTATAGAGATAGTGAATTTTCCTCATACATGTCTAATGGTAAGATGGATCAGTCATTGGACTGTGTAATACATTTTTTGTGGTTAGAATACCTGCCTCGATTCATATCTGCCACTCCAGAAGTAACAGGTAATTTTATTAATACGCCTGAGTACTTCATGGAAGCTCAGGTAATAATTATGATGTTTCATATGAAGTACATTGAACTCAAAATTAAAGACCTTCTAAAAAATCAACCAAAGGTAAAATCAATAGCCTTTGAAATATGTGAATATTACATTTCCATGTTGTGCAATCTAAACATAATTCTACACGAATACAAGCCGGAATTGGAATTGTCCTTGGGATGATTTCTGGAAAGACTTGGCTATCGTTTCCTATGTATTGTATCCGTGCAATGTGAACGCATGCATCATTGTTATTATCATATCTTGTCTCGGCAGTTGTTACGTGTGGCATTCCAGCTTTCCCAGCAAACCTCACCTCGAATAACACACAATGCGGTACGGAGATGAGAATAGACTACAACACATCGTGCATGTATGAATGTCAGCCCGGATATGACCTCATTGGTAACTCGTCTATCACGTGTCAGGCTAGCGGAGCGCTGTCCGCTGATCTACCAACTTGTGAAGGCATGTCAATCTGACAATTCTTATCAGACAATGCACATGAATAACTTTACACATCTTTGTGTTGAAGTAACATAGTCCAGGGGGTGTTTAAAAAAGATCCTAAGTCGAACTTAACTCTAAGTTGGACTTATAAACTATGGAAAGCCAGTTGTAGCCTTTAACAAAAATATATTCAAAAGCGAAAATTCAAGTATTTTAGACTTTTTATTAATCCTACATCAAGAACATGAAATCTCCTTGATGAATAGAAAATATGAATGATTTGAATCAACATTTTATGCCTTTTAAAATATCTTGTGCAAAATATTTTCATAGATGCTAATGGCTTTCCATAATTGTTAAGTCCAACTTAGAGATAAGTTCAACTTAGGTTCTTAGTGAAACACCCCCAGGACTGACTGTGATAGTTCTTAAAGTTTTTAAAAATCATGTGTGCGATTTATATGTTTGTTGATAATTTCATTTTGAGTAAGAATATGGAAGGTATTCAATTATCTTGTCTTTTGTAAAATTGCGTCACCTACGGTTCAAGCGATTATCCTAAAAGCTGTCAGTGCTTCGGATATGTGATTGAGTGAGAATTTCTTCCGGACACACATCTAAAATCTGATAAGGTAAGATTATAAATCAATGAAAAGGTGATTGATATAAAAACCGACATTTCAGTAAACATGTTGGTTTGAGTTGAAACTATAGGGGTGAACTGAAATTATCGTTTTATTAGCTTGTTTCAGGTTTGGTTAAACCGCTGTGTGTGGGGCTGACCTGTAGTCAGTGTATTAGTAACATGGTTTTGCATTGAAATTGACAGGTTTGTTCAAAATTTGTGTAGGGAATACGAGACGGACACCAGCAATAGACGCTGCATCGTCCTCTTCCGGGTTAAGTTCATGGCACTCATGGCATTTGGGAGGATTGAGAAGGGACGAATTTCAACAGTCTTCCCCCCCCCCTTCCCCCCCCAAAAAAAATAATAATAAATAATAATAATAATAATAATAATAATAATAATCAAAATTCAGATGAGTAGATCACACAATGTGTTGGAAAGTGTTACAACATAATTATTTACCTTATGTTAGTGTGTTCATTATCTCTTTATTGAAGAGGAAGAAGTTGTTACCCCACTGTCTCATATTCCCTACAGTTTTGAGAATATCGAAATTATGTCATGACGACATTACCTGTTTATATCTAATGTACTAGAAGTGGGAGATTTCTTGGGAGAATCAATTTGAACAGGTATTCATTGTGAATCAAAACAAAATCTGAAGTTGGTGTCTTAATATTCTAAATAGCTGATTTCCCGTAAGTGTGTGGTATTCCCTACACTTACCCTACTCTTTTCAGCGAAAGGATTACAATTTGTTGAGTTGTTAAATCAAGAAACTAAAAATATGTTAATCATACAATTATTACAATGATTTTGTTTTACCTTACCTGTCACAGCCAGAAACTAACAGAGCTAAGCTCGGGTCAAAGCTTCATCGAATCGTATTTTAGTGTCAAATTAATGTCTGTCTGCAGACTTGTGTTTTAACACATTTGTCCCTCTCGACCTCGTTGCAATGAGGGCACTGTTCATACTGATAGGCTACCTTCTGTAAAAATCTATATTATACCCGTAAGCTGAATTTGCATCAATGTGCATCATATCTCTCTTTATACTTCTAGTCATCGACATATGTGAAAGGTTCACCCCCTGTCCAATGGTCTCAACATGTACTGGGGGTATCGATAGCTACTATTGTGAGTGTAACGCTGGATACATTACGGACGTTACCGTAAAGGATGACATTACCACATTCACCTGTGTGAACATCAACGAATGTGCCGGGTCACCCCCAGTGTGCGACAGGAACGCACTGTGTAGCGATCTAAGTGGCAGCTACATATGCACCTGTATGGAGGGATTCACCGGCAATGGGACCTATTGCGAAGGTATAGTACTTTCACAAAGTGCATTACTTAATGTGCCATTAATATTTAAGACCAGACCACTGTCATGAATGATCTTTCCAGAGTGAAAAATACGATATGTTTCTGTTTTAGGAAGAACAAATGTAGGTACCCTCAGGGAAAGTAAATTAATTGATATGGTGTCATTAATATTCAAATATGCACCTTGACGCTTTATATCGTCATTTCCCATTCAAAAACAGTCAAATCTTTTCAGGAATAATGAGGAGACAATGTGGAGATATTTAATGCTTACCGGTAGTTTTCCTAGGCTTAATAAGTGGGTTGTCGAATATTTAAGATGAGTAATTTGCATTTTTAAATGTATGTTTCTTCCTTTTTTTGTATTCAATTTTCATGTATTTTTCTTTTAGTTGAGACCTGTCCACTTCCTGCGGAATTCTCTGAAGAACTGTCTTCTTTATCCGAAAACTGTGATGCTGCAATATCCATTGAATTTAATACAACCTGTAACTTTGAATGCTCTATAGGGTATACTTTGATCGGTAGTGACGCTATCACTTGTCAGAGTGATGGAATTCTCTCTGCATCCCTGCCTATTTGTAATGGTAAGAGTTATGAGTATGAGTTGTGCTCCTTGATAACAACAACAAATCATAGCCTTTAATTATCACACACTAATACTGACAGCATTTTTATAAACTGACAGCATTCTTATAGATATAGTCTATTTCCCTCATACATATCTAATGGTAAGATGGATCAGTCATTGGACTGTGGAAAACATGGTTTGTGGTACCTGCCTCGATTCATATCTGCCACTCCAGAAGTAACAGGTAATTTCCTTAATACGCCTGAGTACCTCATGAAAGCTCAGGTAACAATTATGATGTTTCATATGAAGTACATTTAACTCAAAATTAAAGACCTTCTAAAAAATCAACCAAAGGTAAAATCAATAGCCTTTGAAATATGTGAATAATACATTTCCATTTTGTGCAATCTAAACATAATTCTACACGAATACAAGCCGGAAGTGGGATTGTCCTTGGGATGATTTCTGGAAAGACTTGGCGATCGTTTCCTATGTATTGTAGCCGTGCAATGTGAACGCATGTATCATTGTTATTATCATATCTTGTCTCGGCAGTTGTTACGTGTGGCATTCCAGCTTTCCCAGCAAACCTCACCTCGAATAACACACAATGCGGTACGGAGATGAGAATAGACTACAACACATCGTGCATGTATGAATGTCAGCCCGGATATGACCTCATTGGCAACTCGTCTATCACGTGTCAGGCTAGCGGAGCGCTGTCCGCTGATCTACCAACTTGTGAAGGCATGTCAATCTGACAATTCTTATCAGACAATGCACATGAATAACTTTACACATCTTTGTGTTGTAGTAACATAGTCCAGGGGGTGTTAATTTCACAAAAATCCTAAGTCGAACTTAACTCTAAGTTGGACTTATAAACTATGGAAAGCCAGTTGAAGCCTTACAAAAGTATATATTCAAAATCGAGAAAATTCACGTATTTTAGACTTTTTATTAATCCTACATCAAGAACATGAAATCTCCTTGATAAATAGAAAATATGAATGATTTGAATCAACATTTTATGCCTTCTAAAATAACTTGAACAAAATATTTTCATAGATGCTAATGGCTTTCCATAATTGTTAAGTCCAACTTAGAGATAAGTTCAACTTATGATCTTTGTGAAACACCCCCAGGACTGACTGTGATAGTTCTTAATGTTTCTTTTTAAATCCTGTGTGCGATGTATAATATGTTTGTTGATAATTTCATTTTGAGTAAGAATATGGAAGGTAATAAATTATCTTGTCTTTTGTATAATTGCGTCATCTACGGTTTAAGCGATTATCCTAAAAGCTGTCAGTGCTTCGGATATGTGATTGAGTGAGAATTTCTTCCGGACACACATCTAAAATCTGATAAGGTAAGATTATAAATCAATGAAAAGGTGATCGATATAAAAACCGACATTTCAGTAAACATGTTGGTTTGAGTTGAAACTATAGGGGTGAGCTGAAATTATCGTTTTATTAGCTTGTTTCAGGTTTGGTTAAACCGCTGTGTGTGTGGCTGGCCTGTAGTCAGTTTATTAGTAGCATGTTTTTGCATTGAAATTGACAGGTTTGTTCAAAATTTGTGTAGGGAATACGAGACGGACACCAGCAATAGACGCTGCATCGTCCTCTTCCGGGTTAAGTTCATGGCACTCATGGCATTTGGGAGGATTGAGAAGGGACGAATTTCAACAGTCTTCCCAAAAAAAAAAAAGTAATAATAATAATCAAAATTCAGATGAGTAGATCACACAATGTGTTGAAAAGTGTTACAACATAATTATTTACCTTATGTTGGTGTGTTCATTATCTCTTCATTGAAGAGGAAGAAGTTGTAACCCCACTGTCTCATATTCCCTACAGTTGTGAGAATATCGAAATTATGACATGACGTCATTAACTGTTTATATCTAATGTACTAGAAGTGGGAGATTTCTTGGGAGAATCAAAATCTGAAGGTGTTGTCTTAATATTCTAAATAGCTGATTTCCCTTAAGTGTCTCGTATTCCCTACACTTACCCTACTCTTTTCAGCGAAAGGATTACAATTTGTTCAGTTGTTAGATCGAGAAACTAAAAGTCTGTTAATTATACAAATGATTACAATGATTTTGTTTTACCCTGCCTGTCACAGCCAGAGACTGACAGAGCTAGGCTCGGGTCAAGGCTTCATGGAATCGTGTTTTAGTGTCAAATTAGTGTCTGTCTGCATACTTGTGTTGTAACACATTTGTCCCTCTCGACCCCGGTGCCATGAGGGCACTGTTCATACTGATGAGACTACACTCGGTAAAAGTCTATATTTTACCCGAAAGCTGAATTTGCATTAATGTGTATCATATCTATCTTTATATATACTTCCAGTGATTGACATATGTGAAAGGTTCGCACCCTGCCCACTAGTCTCAACATGTATCAGGGGTATCGGCAGCTACTCCTGTGAGTGTAACGCTGGATACACAACGGACGTTACTGTAACGGGTGGAATGACCACATTCACCTGTGTGAACATCAATGAATGTGCTGGGCCACCCCCAGTGTGTGACAGCAACGCATTGTGTAGCGAATTAAGTGGCAGCTACTTGTGCACCTGTATGGAGGGATTCACCGGCAATGGGATATATTGCGAAGGTACAGTAATTACACAAAGTACAGTACTTTTTGCCGTGAATATTTTGGACCAGACCACTGTAAATGATCTTTCCAGAGTGATATTATATGATATGTTTCTGTTTCAGGAAGAAAAACTCAGTTGTGTAGTGAAAATAAATTGATCGATATGGTGGTATCGATATTCAAATACGTACCTTGACGCTTTATATCGTAATTTCCCATTCACATATAGTCAATTATCTTCAGGAATAAGCCTCCCCTCTCCAAGCCAAAACATTAGAAAACAGACATAACAAAACAAAACAAAAATAGGACTTTTAGAATGAATAGGAATGGTAAAAGTTTCTCCATTATTGTGTGTCAGCTTAAATCAGTATCGCAGTAGAAATGTCCCCTGAACTGGATTTCTATATATTATTGGAAATATGACAAGAGAGAGCTGACAAATTTGGTCTAAAGTTTGCTGTGTATTCCCATATAGGCCGTACCCATTTCTATATAAAGTACATGTGATCTCCACAGAGGCTGCAAATGTTCTTATCATTCTGATGATTTCCAGAAACTCACAATATACACTGGTATAGGCCTACTGTGCCCATGTGCTATATAGTACAACCTTTTCCGAATCTTTCACAAACGATCACATGTCTGAACTAACTCAACTTTATCTTTAAATGTCACGGTTTAACTCCACCCACAGCCATGGAACCTTGTGCCCTGTCACCTTGTTTAATGAAGGCACTTGTACGACTATTGACGATGGAGCATCGTATGTTTGCACGTGTGCAGAATCGTACACTGATGTTAATTGTAATACTCTAATTAGGGAGCAGGGTAAGATAGATGTGAGTGTGTGCGTGTGTGTGTGGTGTGTGTGCGCATGTGTATGCCTTAGATCTACTGCGTTCCTCCCCCCCAAAAAAAAAAGGCTGGAAACAAAGGGGGATTATGAGAAAACTATGATCTATATAACATTATTTTAAAAAGTTTATTGCTTTTCATAAAGTAGAAGTAATATGCTTCCAAATGATACTATTATTGCGATAAATCATACCGTCATTGAGCAACATTGTGTAGAAAATGGCATGTCAATATCCATTTTGTTCCATAAGTATACCCACACACACATAAGTATACTTAACATGGTCCAACCGACCGGTAAAGGCATCCACACGTATCTCGTTACAAATCACAATATAAATTGTTCAACTGTCATCATGTGCTATACTATAAATCTTTCCGAATCTTTCTCAAGCAATCAGATGTCACAAAAATTAGTTAGAATAGTTTTCGGCCCCTGGTCATCTTCAGCTTTTATTTTGCTGACAAAGTAGTCGAGGCAAAATACATTATGTATGTATGTTATGTGTGTATTTAATGTTGTTAGGGTGTATGAGTTTGTGTATATGTGTATGTATGTAGGTTCCACACGTCATCAACTGTCATCATGTGCTATACTATAAATCTTTCCGAATCTTTCTCAAGCAATCAGATGTCACAAAAATTAGTTAGAATAGTTTTCGGCCCCTGGTCATCTTCAGCTTTTATTTTGCTGATAAAGTAGTCGAGGCAAAATACATTATGTATGTATGTTATGTGTGTATTTAATGTTGTTAGGGTGTATGAGTTTGTGTATATGTGTATGTATGTAGGTTCCACACGTATAAATGTGTATGCATACTTTAATTTATATTTCTATTAATATTACACCGGATTTAGTCTTGACAAATTGTCGAAATGTACCAGTCCATCAAGACCATGCACACTTCATAAATGTATATCGCATACTTTTGAATAAACTTTACTTTTCTTTAATAAACCACATCTACTCATCATTACGAAATATTGTATGATACATACAAATACAGTTTTCTTTATTTATATGAGATACTTTCGAATACACAATACTTCTTGTGAACCCTATCAACCCTTCACTATGGATTATTTTATGTTGCATACAAAAATATAGTATGTATTAATCTATAATGATTATATCACATTTTAGAACCTCTTGCGGTTTTCACCAACCCGTTGTCTCAGATGGTCGATGTAGAGGAGCGGGTCACCTTCTCCTGTTCCTTCAAGAATGCACACAGTTACAGGTGGTACAAGGACAGCTTCCCCATCTCGGGCAATGCGAACAAGTCCCCTTTAGTTATCAATCCAGCTCTGGCCGAGGACCAGGGATACTATTACTGCACTGCTGACGGGGAGAATGGCACTACTGCGTCTACAGATCGAGCTCTGCTGACAGTCAACGGTTAGTTAGTAGCTTGTAGTTGGCGAATAGTAGCATATGTCTAAAGAACCAACTTCTATCTTCAACTCTCCTAGTCTTATCTCCTACTTATATCTTTCTCATAATTGTTTAACCTCCATTCTTTCACGCTGTGGATTATTGGATGCTTCATGTCCTGTCATGTACTTAAAAATGGCCTTCAAATTCCACCTGGGTGAGGCCAGTTGTAGTTATTCTTCAAGACACCTGGACATCATAATGAACAATTACTCACAATACCATTATTCCCTCACACCAATAAAAAAAGAATATTTTGTTCTAAGTCATGTTTACCTTAAAGGAGAATGAAACCCTTCATTGTAACCTACGTCATTATGTAGAGGACATTTCAACTCACATTTTCATAAAACAATCATGTTCTAAGGATATGTATATTCACTAAAGTTTCCAAAATAAAAAGACGGTTACCGTCTGCTATATGGTTCAGCATGGAGCTGCCATTGCGTATGAAATACAGGGACCCCGTACGAAGTTATGACGTATTTGCGCTGTACTCGGCTCTAGGTCTAGCTCTGCAGCTGGCATGCATGCACCCAGCACAAGGCGCGCGCGCGAGGAGCATATGCACTACGTATACACCGTACATGAGCTGCATATTGATATATGGCGTTCTATAACTTTGAATAATAGGGACTTTTAGATTTGCACGATGAGAACGTGGACTGCTACGTGGACATCCTTTTAAGGCAATGTGACGTCCTTTTAAGGCACACTGCCGGGTACTGCCAGTGCCTTAAAAGGACGTCACATTGCCTTAAACGGATGCCCACGTAGCAGTCTACGTTCTCGTCGTGCAAATCTAAAAGTCCCTATTAAGTCAAGATGTCGTACTAGCTGTCAAGACTATTTCGGGATAAGCCGTAGGGAAGACATTCCATCCTTTCCCGAACCCTGCAAAACACCACTATCATTTTTAGAAATGGGCAGCAGCCGTTAAAGTTGAGAATTTTCGAAAAACTTCCTATATCTATTGCCGGTACCACGGCCTTTACAATGACCAATTTGCCGAAGTCGACTACGGGAGGATATGCGTGCAATTAGCAAGGCTTACATACAGGCCCCAAGCCTCGAGCTACTCTCATTTCCTGAACCGTATACACCGGTTCGAATGCATATATATAGCTGCCAACCAATGCATCCTTAATAATAGATAGTGATAAACCAGACGTACAAAACTATGATTTCTATTTTTTTCGATGATTGAAATAGATCTGCGATAGTACGAGATCTACGAACACATCGAACCCTTACAAAGATCGGTAATAACGGTTTCAAAAATGTATAATATCCAAGACGAGACAAACGTGTGCGTTCGTGCTCTGATCGAGCTCCCACGCGTACGCCTAAATCCCTGCCAACGAATTTGAAAATGAATGAATCGGCTCACATTAGATATAGATATTTATTTTATTACTGTCTAATATGACAAATACAATTTATTTATAATTCAAAATAATATTTTCAATAAAAAAAAGATATATTTTGAAGATTTAATGAAACATGCAATTATACTTATAAGTATGCTTGATATAGTTGGCCAATCATACATCCATAGCGCATTTACGTCACGATTTCCGGTGAGGACAAAAAGTATGGCGACAGCCAGATACCGGTAGGATCGTGATGAAATGACCTTTTTTAAAGTTGATTTTTCAAACAATGATGAACAAGATCTAAGACTTTTTTAGTGATTTCAATTGACTGATATTATATTTTTTTGCACAATTATTATTTTTTGACTTACAATCTCCTTTAGCTTTTAAAAAATGATTCGAGGGGGCAATGTAACTACATTAATCTTTTCTATCAAAGCAAGACAGTGCACTTCTGTAGATGCCCCAGGTGTCAATCGTGTATCTGATACTCCATTAAGTTTTTTATGTTTTTTAAAGGTATAGACCAGTTTTAGAAACGCCCCCCTCTCAAAAAATGAAATGGAAGCTCTTATTACCAATCATGTGAAAGATATGTTTTGACTAATACGTGATGATACAAATTTTGCCGGAAAACCGCCTATACTAAATGATATATTTGGTTAATTTTCATATCGATCCGGCCTGGATAGATATCGCGACGGTCATTTCAACATTGAACATTTGGGCATATATTTCTGCTTTTTTGCGAAGTTAGGTTAGATTATTGCTATCTAAACCTCTAAAGGCAATATTTAAACAATATTGAATGGATATTTTGCACCCAAAACCCTTGATCCGTAATTTTACCACTACTGGTCTATATCTTTAACCTGTTGCCTAATTTATTTCATAGTAAATTATAAAAAGGTTTCTATTGCCTTTGTTTTTATTCGTTATGACTTTTGTTTTATTTCCAGGTGTTGATAACTATGTATTAAGGGCGTCATTTTTGCCAAAGACTTTCAACGACAGTCTTTTGGTTAGAACTTCTTCATACTTTCAGCAGCTCTCAGAGGAATTAATCAATTTTGTGAGTATGATTATGAAATTATCTGATCTGCTGACTAACCTACTGCTCCATGTCGTTCTAAACTATTATCTTTTGTCTAAAATGTCTTAAAATTAAAGTTATTGATATTCTGAATTGCATTTCAATCATCTACAGATATTTGTATGTCATTTATCGAAAAAGAAATCATCATTCATTCATTCATTATTCAGATGCAATAAATATATAAAATATTATTTAGCCGGACATTACCCCCTTAGATCGTCATGTTTCATTTGTACTTATACATGGCGTTCCAAATACATCTCTACTTTTTGGCTATTCGTCTCTTACTTTACACTGTTTAGTGGTTTCGTCTATACTGTCAAGAATATTATATAAAATATTCCCAAAATGAAATAAATTTGAATTCAATTCCGTTACATTCAAATTCACGTTGCATAGATTAGGTTGACTGGCACTCAAATGATATTCTGTGTTGCTTTCAGATCCTGACACCTCTTCAGAATAATTTTGAAGCCACCGTTGCAGTTGGAGTGAACATCTTCTCACCTGGAAACGTTAATGCAGAATTCGGTATCTATGTATACGATGGTTCAATACCCGATGATGAACAACTGTCCATCATTAGTTCTACAATTACAGGCCTTGCTGATGGGAACCCTACTTTCCTGGACCCAGCTTCTGTTCAATCCTTTAGTGCAGGTGAATTCTATCATTACAGTCAAAGTTTGCTAATAACATGATCGCAATGGTTAATTTTAATAACCTACTGTTTATCTTAAATAAATCATGTTTGGATTAGGTAATACATCATTGTAATTTTCGCGCATTTCTAAAGCTGATGGACAGGGCTGTTGAATTTTTTTCTTCAAATAAAAGCTCTTAAAATTGCCATAGGTTGATTTCTTGAAAGTAGTTGCGATCGGGTTTGATGTGCATGTGTTTTCTGTAAATTCAAGCTATTTTTCTTTTGTGTTTTATGAAATTAATTGTTGCTCCAATTTCGTAAATGAATTATACGATTATAGTGTTACAGTTAACTACGTACATCATAGATAATCCATTATGATAGCCACTAATAACAAAAAGGACGTTAACTCTGTATTACGGGTATTTATAATTAACGCCCTTTTTGTTCTAAGTAGAGTATCATCGTTGAAAGAATATTTTATGTTTTATTCATTTCAATATGGTTAACAAAAACATGCATATGGCCACAAGGCTGTTTTTCAGCAAGTCCGTGTACAAATGAAGACAGCATTACCCAAGCTGACATCGATAACAATTGCATATTATTTACAAAGAAAATAAACAAATTACAAAAGAAATTACTGTAAGGTATATCATTTTTCCGCCTAAAATCATTTTCTATTCTGTTTATCTTGACAGTGACCTGTCCAGCCGGGACCTATGTGACAACCTATGGCTATGTGGCCATGTTTGATAAAGGTGTCATCAACAGCAGGGCCAACTCAACCGATAAAAAATGCCCTGATTATACCGTAAATCGTAAGTCATTTTCGTCAACTGATAGTTCATGTTCTTGTATTTGTTTGCTTGTGAAAGAAAGGCCAAGTAAATTATCCTACATTTGTGTCCATTTATGATAAAAAGTTCCATCAATTGTTAAAGGTTTTGGTTAACCGGCTAACATTTGTTACCAGATAGTAGATAACCTTAAACGTTTACTGCAGGAATGTAAAGTTAATAACCTTTTTAACTCAACGTATGGTAATTGAATGGATCTCTTTTGTTTAAATGTTTATTTTTCTATTTATGTTACCATCGCCATGTAAATAACACGAATCGCTATCGCTAAAGTATGGATCATAAAAATGAACCTTTTATGTTTCCGCAGGGGACCATCGTATAGAAGCTGTTTGTGTTGGTGACACTATTCGCCCTTGTGTTTGGGTACCCCAGATGAACTGTGGAAGAAACCTGACTGCTGATGAACTTCTCAAGATCATACAAGAGGTTTGTTTCGGTCTATTCCTGTCAGGAACGCAACGTAGCTATGATTCTTTGCCAGAATAAGGTAATAGAGAAAGATATTGTTCGTGCAATACAAAAAGGTGGAGGTGTTGTGGTCCAGTGGATAAGTCTCTGGACTGTGAACCAAAAGTTTCGGTGTTCGAATCCATGTCGTAGCACTAATGTCCTTTGGCAAGACATTAATCTACATTTGGCACACTACACCCACGAAACCCTGTAGAATTAATTCCTTGAAATGCTCAAGTGCTGTAATGGCAGCCGTGCTAAAGCCAGGGTAATAATGATGGAGCACCAGGAGTGTCAGTATATCAGACATGAGCGCTATACAAGACTTCACTGTCACTATTATTATCATTAAGGACAAATCGGCCAGGTGTTCCCCGACATCGAAGGGGTAAAGCCTCGCATGAAATGAAAATGAATTCGGCGCTTTTTGTTTTACAGCTATAGCGATTAATCGGACTGAATTAAGATCCTCTGAATAAATCATGTGCTAAATGTTCTCCACATTATTTTGATATATTAATCAAAGTAATTTGTTTCAACGCTCCAAGAGTCATGTTGTACCAGCAAAGCGAGAGCAGGAAGAGCCTTTAGTGATCTTAACCATATTTAAAGTCTACGGTAGACCTTAGAGGGCCATGTAACGATCACCTATTAGAAGAAAACCTGATCCCATCACAAAATCCCTGTTGATTTAAAAGTCGTAGCATTTTTGATAAATATCAGAAAACATTAACAGATTTTCTTTTATTTCGATAGGTATTGAACATAGTTTCATCTCAATTTTAGAAGCACATTGCCAAGTTTCATTATAAAGTGATATACAAGGAAAGTTCATTATCATCATCACTGTTGTTATTTAACTGATTGCCTCTGATTTTGGCAGGACGAAGTCACAGCGGAAAATGCAGGATTGATAGTTGAAGAAGTGGCAGAAATAACAACCATGACTGAAACCATCTCTACGGAAGGTCTGGAGATTGTGGCAGATATTCTCGAAGATATCACAGGAATAAAGTCTACTGATGTACAGGTGGGTAGGAGATCATCCATCGCACGTGCATGACTAACATAATTTGGTTCAATGGCTTTTTTTATCTCTCTGTTAAGAAAGCTGTAATGTTTCTTCCATTTCATGCTGTTTCAGGAAAACATTAACAAAAAGAGGCTGATGACATTACAGGTACACCTTATGCAAATAATGGATTAAGCTACGTAGCACAGCAACCCAAATAACTTAGGTAGAGCAAATACAAAGTTTTTGTTCGGACTCTCTTTTAATACAGGGAATGTGTGACCAGCAGGCACCGCTTATTTGTTGATACCCGAACTGATTATTGTGCGGAATTGAACAAGATATATATGTAAACGTGTCAGACAATATAATTTATCATACTTTACAACTGTTTGCACACCTAGTACTTAGGTAGGCTTACAGCGTTGTATAAATTACAGCTTTGGTGTCTGAAGCCTTTTATAATCAATACTTGCCTAAAACTTAAAAGAAAACCGTGTTTGAATACTCCAGAGAGGGAAAATGCGAGATTTGGAGTTCATACAAACTTCGGAATCACTGAGGGGGAAAAAACGAAACAAATTCAAAATCAGAATTGTTTCAGCAGCGGTATCATCACAGCCACAACACTATTAACATCACTTTGCTAGGCACTAATCTACATTGACACTCTCCACCCATGAGATAATTCGTACCTGCGAGGTACCTGTCATTGCTCAACGTGGATGCATATGAAAGGTGAAACATGGTAGGAACACTCCCTAATAAGTGGAGATGTTACACATTTGTGCGTGTGCTTGAAATCAGGGGTGTAATACTAATATACAAATATGGACTGCTTTGAGGGGCACGGTTAAAACTATAGCCCAATATGATTTTCAAACTGCACTATGCAGGGGACAAAGTGTAGTCTTAAGATCACAAAGGAGCCATAAGTTTAACTGTGACCCACAGATTCATCAGTCAATCGTTGTATATTGATATGCCGCATTTTTTTTTTATGCCGCATTTTCCCAAAATACCCTGTTCAAAATTTTGAATTTCCCGTATTCACTGCCCGTCCTTGCACTGTACGCGCAAGTAGATCTGTGCCCGGTCAATATTATACAGATATTGACTGGCAGGGGGTGTAATATAACATTCTTCGGACCGCTGAAGAGAGTTATATTTTTCCAAGTGGTTATATCCAATATCTGTTATATTGGATAGCCTTGCTTTGAAATTTTAGGGGGGTCCAATTTCTTTTGCCCGAAAAATTGTCCTTTTTTTTTTGGACAAACAAAATTTTAGAAAAAATTGTGAGAATACAAAAATATTTCGAGATAATTCTAGAAAAAATAATGTCTTAAAAAAAAAAATTATTAAAAAAAAAAACATTTTTGGGGTAGAAATAAAAAATTTGAAAAAAATTATTTCAAGGGGGAAAAAAAATCGAAAAAAGCTCTTGCATTAGTGATATGCACTGCACTTGGTTAAGTCACAGTGAGACGGACAATTAACTCGACAAATCTCGTTTATTATCCTACTGTGACTTAACCTGCGCGCAGTGCGTATTCACTAATGCACTCACAAACAAAATGTATTAATTGTATAATAACAGGAAGAATTCAAGTATTCAAAGTACATTTAAGTATCAATGTGATGAGCTTTATAAATGTTTATCATTATCATAGCTATTATTGTTGTTGTTGTTGTTATTATGAGTAGTTGTATTAGTATTAATATGCAGTTGAAATAGCAGGAAATAACCTAAAATTGATCCTTGACAAACAGGTGACTGAATCTGTTGTGGATATTGCAAGCAACATTGCGGATCTACCAGAAGAAGAGCTAAAATTGGCAGATGAGGCGAGTGGTGCTCCAAGCCGTGTAGTTATATCCCTTGAAGCACAACTCGCTGTAGTTGAGGTTCAAAATGAAACTCTTCGGATTGTAGAGCCCAATATTGCCGCAGAGGTAAGCAACAAAGGCATGTTTTAACTATTTCTATACAGGTAGTAAAATCGTATAAGATACCGCATTCCACTTGTATATTCTTAACTTTTTATTTTGGGGTTTATGTAAATCATACTGTTTATGCAATTATCTTCATGTATAATATTTTTTCATTGCCTCAAAACATTTAGACAAATCATTTTGACAATAAAAACAAAGCGATCGCTTTATGAGAGACATAATTTTTTTTTATTACTTCATCCACAGTTTTTGTTAAAATGGTTAAAGATACTATGTCCCTTTTGCAGCCAACATCAAATTCTGTAGAACTTTGCAGGAATTATAAATATATCATGTATGTCCTATCTGTGAAATTTAAACATTAGCAGTATCCTATTATTCGAATTATGCAAGGAAACCCGTTTACCTTCTAGACTTCACTGTCAGACACTGACTGACTGACATCTTTTTTTCTTTGGTAATAACATACATAAAATGAGTTGTAACACTCAGGTACATGAGCATTTGTCTACATCAATAACCCACTACTTGTAATGGTCCAAATTAAACTGCCTAAATATTTGTGCAGCACAAGACGTACGACCATTCGGTAAAAGGGTATGAAAATCAGACTATTACTTAGGTGATTGCAATCACTTAAGTCGACTCGACAACTAATGGTCTTTATTTTCCCACTAAAAGCCATTTGCAAGCCCTTTCATTTTGAGGGAAGTTCTAAATTAGTATTGTCTTTTAAATACCGTTGGAATTTAATCTTTTCATTTTTTTTGGCCTGCAAATGGGACATAGTACCTTTAAAGACAATGACTACGTCATTTCTCCTCAAATCTACCAATATGTTTCAAAAGTTATCCATTGAGTTATAAACCAGCTTATACATGTAATTGTCTCATGCATAGAAAACTGTGTTCTCGAGGTGTCAACCTGGTTTCCTTTGGCAATACATTTATCCACAGTTGCCACTCTCATCCAAGGTTTTAAAAGGGTTATCGGTAGGAAGGAATTCATTGAATGCTGTGAGCACGAAATCGGTACCCTAGCCAGAGCCGGAGTAATATTGTAGCGCCTTGAGCGCCTAGCGTGGTGGATATGAACACTATATAAATGTCCAATATCATATTATTACTTTGTGTTTCAGGTACTTAATGTGACTGTGGATGAAATCAGAAAGGGTATAACCGTTTTCATGTCTGCTACGGCCGATGGAGAAAGCATTTCAGACGAGGATTTTCAGGTTGCAGGAGGCGATCTTACAACAGAGCCAGAGGCGCTTGAAGCCGAGGCGACCCTCTTCATTCCATCAGTCTTAGCGAAAAGGTTCTCCGCGCTGCCGGGCCGGGTGGTCATCACAACATATTTGGACACGGCTCTCTTCAGGGACAGTGGACTAACGGAGTTGAATAAGAATCAGAACAAGACGAGATTCACGCGAGAGTTGAATTCGAGGATCATAGCGGCGTCGATTAATAACGAAGAAATCGAAGACTTGGAGGAACCCGTGATGACTGCATTTACTCCTAACAATCCGGTGAGTGCATCCTAATACTTAATCAGTGATAATTGAAGCGCCATGAGCGTCATATGTGACATGCTTGAGCGCTATAAAAGTACCCACTATTATTATTTTGTATTATTATTTGAAACATGGCAATGGCTCAACTAAAATGTTGCCGTTAATTTGAATAACATTACAAAACAAGTTGAGAAACAAAGACATACAAAGAAATAGATAGAGAGCGAGAGAGTGGGATAGAGAGGAGTGTATGCGTGTGCGTATGTTTGTTTGCATGCGGGGGCACAATGATGAGAAATATGGCAGTGATTCAATGTAAATTAACCTCTTTCATATAAGAATTTCGCGAATATACAAAATGATTGGATATGGACACACCAAATTGAGGATGAGAGGATGATGTGTAGTGACATAACAATTCGGAGTAATTGTAGAGTAATGGGGTTGAAGTTTGCATGTTTCACAAGACAGTATTATGCAATGTACATTCCGTAACTCTTGAACCAGATATTTTCCAGTGGCAGAAATGGTCTTTTTTATTTGAGATGTTTATATATTTTTCCAAGCCCTGATAATTGTCATATTTTGTTTTCATTTCAAGAATGGGACAAATGCCACGTGTGTATCTTATGACTTTGATGATAACCAATGGTCCACGCGAGGATGTAACAAAACAAGTAATGACAGCATAGACAGAATTACTTGCGAGTGCAATCACCTTACCAACTTCGGCATCCTCATGGTTTGTATCACCTTTGTCTGCCACGTAACGCACTGTTGCATGGGATTTGTGTGTAGCCTCTGTGCAAAAGTTACAGCAATGTCACAGGAAAGCTTAAAATCCTCATCTCACCCCTTGTCTTCAATATTCATGATATCAAAGTGTTATTTTTATTAGAATTGTTTGTGAATTGTGTAAAATTGATGGTTAATTGCTAGTTATTTGCATTGAATACCATATTAAACAAACCTCATTTATAAAATGTATGAGGAAACTAGAAACGCTGGACTTACGTTGAGGCATGCCCCTCCCCGTTCCCATGTTCTGGACGTATTCATTTGGCTTCAAAGCACACAAAAAATAATTCTACATCAGGATACGACAGACAATATGCCTCAGAATAATTTCATGTTTGATGCACCGTAAACGCCACCCACGTTTTAACAAGACGGAATATGTATGGAATATAAGACTAAACATTCAGAAATTTTCTTGCAAGACCCTTCTAGCATTGATACCCGAGGTTCATCTTGCTTCGTTCCATGATTATCAGTTCCTAAAACCCTGGCTACTGATTACATGTACTTGGTCTTCACATGGTTCACAACAAAAGTCTCCTTCAGATATGATGCGTTTTTTTATTGCGTGAAATGAATTGCAACTAGACGCAACAACGGTCCTACGCGTATACACTGAGCTCTCTGTTATAAGCTCCACAAATGTAAAATACGTCATCCAAAAAAAGAAAGAACAACAAATCCGCCGCAGATTACCGCGTCTTATCTGATCGAGGCATTAAGATTAAGATGCATAGTAGACTTGGCTAACGTCCCGTTTGAATATATATATCTTCAAATTTTACAGGATATCTATGCAGGTGAATTGCCAGATAAGACAGATTTCATTCTGGAGATCGTAAGCTATGTTGGTTGCTGTATGTCAATATGGGGCCTTGTCATTACAATCCTCACATATGCTTCAAATAAGTGAGTATCATTTCTCTAATCAGGGATAATATGCATATGGGTCAGTGTAAGACGTCCAAGAAGTTACCAAGTGGTATGAAATCTTAAGCATAAATTGAAATCAAAGTAGTAATTTACTTCATGTTTGGTCTCAGAAAAGCTCCAGTTGAGCAGACAATTTAATGCCGTCACCAGTTGTACAAAATTTCAGATGTGCTCGGTAAACGTAACGAAAAAGTACATTGGACTTGCCCGTAAACGTAATGTTGATCATTGAAAAATGCTACCATATCACATTTTTTTGAAGAGCAGCTGTGTACGCCAGAAAAATCTGTTATGACTCACGATTTTGTTTTAAATTACATACATAGAAGAAAAAAAACGGTCTCATAATTAAAATCCTTTCTTGTTTGTACTTGATTCCCTTCAATTCGTGTATTTGGGCGTAGGAAATACCATGGAATCTTTTAAAGGGTACGTTGTCCTGGCAGATTTTTGAAAAATCACTCTCAAATCACTCTCCTTTAATAGATAAGGGTGTTGTGACTGTAAACCACATCCCCAAAAAATGCCAAAAAGACATATCGCCTGTGGTTCTAAGAGTCAATATGTTGTGCGATCCAGAGACAGCATAACCCATGTAAAATATGTTACAATATATATATATATATATATATATATATATATATATATATAATTAATATGGTTTTGTCTTCTGTTCTAGGAAACTTCGTGTTCGCAAACCCAACCAGATCCTACTGTCCCTCTCCAGTTCCCTGCTGTGTCTCTATATCGTCTTCCTGATCATGATATCTGTGGACACAGAACGACACGAGGAAGAAATTCCTCCCCTGCCTTGCTGTATCCTAGCTGGCTTCCTCCACTATTTTACCCTGTCATCTCTATTCTGGATGGGCGTCGAGGGCTACAACATGCATATTCTCTTCGTTCGAGTTCTCAATACGTATCTACCGCGATTTATGAGGAATGCTTCATTGATTGCATGGGGTGAGCCACTATCCATTAATTATCTGCTTTTTGACTTGATAGATTGAAAGCCATTTTGCCGAAATGTGTTACCAGCATGATCGCAAAGGCTTTCGTAAACAAATCAACCTCAGGAACTTTCAATAGCTTTGTCCATCACCTGTTGAAAAGTGTGTACATTACAATGACTTCTTACATACTGAACTGAACAAGATTTATATAGGATATACAATAGGATATTGAAACTATTCCTTGAGTGGATTTCTCGAAAGTCTTTGGGATCGTGCTCAGCAAGTAGAGTTTGATTTAAAGCCTAATTTAACGAGCCTTTGATATTGATTTTCAATATGAGCAATTTGTGTTGAATACAACATAGTATTATCGCCGGCCACAAGTCTACTTTATCCTTCGTTGGTTCCTTTGAGAATTGATGGTGATGAAGATCATTATCATCATAATGATAATGACAATGATGAAGATAATAATAAAGTTACCATTCGTTTTGTTCTTGTATTTAGGAGTCCCTATGGTAATTGTTGGAATCACAGGAGGAGCAGCTAGGCAGTATTACGCGCAGACAGATTTGTAAGTTTTATCTCTTATCCAAGAATGTAAATAATATTCCCGCTCCTTTTGCTCTCATTTTAATTTAAGAAAAGTTTGCACTCATTTCATGTTTAAATAACAGTTTTGTATAAGCTCTAAGTTACTTCAAAACTGTGTATGCATACTCGATTTGAGAAAAGTGCTTTGTATTAAAAAGTGTTTCGTATTATTACGTAGTATTTCTACAAAACACATGACATAACTAGTTTTTAATTAGCATTGGCTGACTTGATTTGATTTGATTTATTGATTTATTTGATTTATTGATTTATTGAGTTCTGCATTTTTCAAACAATAATAATCAGTAACAATATGAACATTTTTTGTGTACATAGTGGTAATATTTTTTGAAATCACCATGAATAACACAATTTATGCAACAAATATGATAATATAAACAGGCAAAAAACAAAAAGAATTCAATGGCAAAAAAATCACCAACAAATGCAAAAAATTACAAAAAATGACTTGCTTCAGGAGACAGAGAGAGAGAGATAGAGAGGGATAGATAGAGGAACACTTGGTATGCTGCTACTTCTATTTAAATGCTGTGATATATTAAAAAGGCACATGTTATTTAACTACTGAGTTAATCAGTCTTACTATACATGAGAGGTTTTTGTTGCGTTGTAAGAAAAGGATTGTGTAGGTCAGATTACTGCCTCGGTTATTACCAAGTGAATAACAATGACATGACAACAATAACTGGTTTACATGATAATACCAATTCATTACGGTAACATAGAATTGAAATATCTGTTATGCAACATACATACACTTTGAAAGAAGAAAAGCTTTGACCGATTGATGGAAAGAGTACAGTGAAAGCGCAGTACGGGTATCAATGCTGGGAAGAGAATTCCATACATCTGGGCCAGTGTGGCGAATGGATTTAAGGGCTAGAACAGTTTTTGGATTGCACAAATGGAAATTAGTCGATTGTCTTATAGGGTAGGAGTGACTATCTTCATTCAATTGAAACAGAATAGAAAATGACTCAGAGGGCTGTTTTTCTGAAGGCGAAACATGAAAATAGCAGTTTGTAGAAAGTTGTTAATTTTTTCAAACTCTGGTATAAAGGATTGGTGTGATCACGGTAACCAGCATTTGAGAAAACACGAATCGCTTTCTTTTGTAACAAATAAATAATATCCGTATTGCACTTAATGTTTGCCCATATATTATTTTCTCTTAAACCCTCACTATATATCCTTATAACTGAACGCATTTGTTTAAAGCATATGTTTATTGCTATCATTTTAACATGGCTCCAAATATGTGCCACGTTAAATGTGTTATGCATCCCCTCCCAAAAGTTCTTTGTAGGTTATTTGAAGTCTAACCTACTCATTTCATAAAATGGCTGAATGTTTGGAGGATTTTAATGAATATCTTCCTTTTTCGCCTTCCGGGGACTGAACTGCAATGGTTACAATATGATTCACATGATAAAAAAGAAGATTCAACATTCAAAAAGTCCAATCAATGCTATTTAACAATAGTAAGAATTATAAGAGACATACATTGCAGTTTCATCTACATAAATTTTCATTGATGTTTTACGCATATTCTTATTTAGTAGTAGGCAGAATTTATTTTTTGCAATAGTCATTGTTGTATGGTTATAATGTCAAATATAATAAGGTTGCCTGTTGCACTTGTTAAGAGGAATATCATGAAGAATATTGGTTTCCGGTTCATAGTAAATTAATTGGAATATGAATATACTGCAATTCCAATCTTTAATACAAATTCATCATTAAAATAATTGATAATTCATTATATAATAAATTGAAATATGAATATGTATTCGTCGTCGTTGTTGTTTTTGTAGTTGCTTCCTTCGATTCTGGCCTCTCATCGGTGGTCTCCTGATCCCAGTTGGTTTCATCATGATCTTCAACATCATCGTCTTCATTCGTGTCATTCGACGACTGAACAAAACCGTCAAAGGAAGACAACTTGATACGACGGAGAAGCGCCAGCGCCTTCGACGTTTCCAGAATGCGGTGTGCATCCTGATCCTGATGGGCCTAACGTGGTCTCTAGGTTACCTGAGCATCATCCGACCGGCTAGTGAGGTCACCCAGGGAGTCTTCACCATCCTCAACTCTCTGCAGGGGTACTTCATCTTCATGCTGTACTGCGTGCGCCAGCCTCAGGTTCGAAGGACATGGCGCTCACAGTTCAGCTGCTGTTTGTCGAAGTCTTTTGCGGCGTCCGGCGGCTTCACTTCAAGCTCTGGCCAAACCAATTCTACGAACAGGAACAGCCCGGCCAAGCTCAGGGGACAGAGACGCAACCGAAATGCAAGGCTGATGTCTAACTCTGATTCCAGTGGGTTCCAACCGGAGACAATAATGCGTTCCCCACCTGAGAGACTACCTAGAGCTGCCTACCAAAACCATGGTGCCGAGTGGTGATTTGATAACTATAATGAAACTTGATAAATGTTTAAAAGACAGATTGGGTTTTGTACGGAACTCCACAGAAATAATAACGGTGATTTAAAGACACAAGTAGTAATGGTTTGAAAACGTTAACCCACGCAGTCTTTCAACCAACAAAACAATTATGTTTTTTCAACTAGCAACATGCAATGTATTCAAACATGTTAATAATTCCATACATAATAGGTCAATGGGGACATTGAAAAGGAATACCAGTTGACCATATTTGCATAGTAAATTCGGCATCTGTCATGTCTGTAAAATTGCTATCGATGGAGCGGAGTCGTTGGTTATCAACTATCCTGTTTATTTATACATCACTTAAATGTGGTCATCAAACAATTCCCCATTTCTTCTATATTTCCAATATACTTATTTCGACTTAAACGTAAAGGTGTCATCACGTGGGTTGTAGCATGGGTTCTGATAATGAATTTGAATTTTAGTGTAATTTGCCAAAAGTAATTCTGCTCTGTTTATCGTGCCGAACATGGATTGTTTTGACTAACACGTTAACACAACAATGTAAAATTGACCTTCACTAAGAAGCAGGACGCGCATGGACCATGTATTCTCTTGCTTGATATGTGGTACAGACTACTATTTTAATTTCCTTATCAATTGATATGATATAAATTATCATTGACCGTCTTCTTAACGTTCAAACTCATCTGAAATAATGCATATTTGCATTCCTATAAAATATTGATAATATTTCCAATTTATTTCTCACGTGATTCTTCATTTACGTTATTATGTTAATAATTGCTTTGTATGTGAACATAGTTTCTTTATCAAATGAAGTATTAACAAAAATGTATATATTCCTTTGAAATCGGCAGATTTTCTATGATTTCGCATATACTGTATATTCGGACGTGGAGGGGGATACGGACATTTTTATTTTAAAAAGCCATTGTTGGGTTTTAGTTTCTAAACGAGGTAAATTGAACATTGGTCGACTATACCTTGAATATTCATCGACTAAATTTTAGCTAGCACAATCAAATAGTACATTAATGGAGAGTTGGGAATTGTAATAAAGTTTTCTGCTCTTATCCATGTTGATCCTGTGTATAGATCAGATATATTGCTACTTAGTAGGAGGTAAACTAAACATGAGGCTATTGAGAATGTGAGTGTATTTTGAGAAAGATAATTTTATTAAGATTAAGAAGCATATTTACTGTGCAATATGTGAACAAGTGCTGAATATAATATTACGGTATGAAATAGGGACTATTCCTTCAATAAATAATGTTTTAAAAATGTTGAACGTGTTTTTGAAATCTGAGGAATTTATGAAATAATAAGATTTATGAAAATGTAGATAAATATTCATTGAATAGTAGGTGCTCAAAGCGATGTCTTTTTTTTTGTTTCCTCATTTCATGTTAGTAATGCAGCTGAATGCACGTCTTTTATTACCGAGCAAGGATTATGTCCATTAATTCTTGTTGAAATCTTTTAAAGTAATTGTATTAATAACCAGCACAATATACAGACAATGATATTTAGAATTTTCTTTGTTATTCATAGATCTTTTATCCGTTCACCATTTTATTTATCATTTCTTTGTATTTTATGAAATGGAGTACATTTATAACTATGTGTATAAGAAGGTTGGCGGTGCGTTGTAAGTTTAGGTTTAGTATTATGGTTTATTAAATCATTTTGTATTCCTTTACACATAATTAATAATGATAATAATAATGATAAGAAAATAATGATAATAATGACAATAACAATAGTGATAATAATGATAATAACATAATAATATCGATCTAAACGAGCATTTTTACCCGCGCTAATCAAATTCATAGAGGCAATTTGCCCATGCCCGGTAATTCAATGCAAACAGTTCAATGTTTATTTTATAATCCTTTCCTTGTGCATTGTCGCCCTCATCTGGCGCATTAAAGACTACACTTGTTACTGATGTAGTCCTACGTCAGCATATCGTCGACTCGTGTGTCACGGTCAGAAACGTAACGTGCACTCGCTGGAGGGGGAGAGGGGGTATTTACATGTCGTCAGGGAATAGGAGTGTAGAATCGATAGTCTTGTTTTTTGGTTTCCCTCAGTAGAGAGGCAAATCGGATCGGGAAATGGTAAATTGATTTTAGATGATAATAATGATGATGATAATGATAATAATGAGATGATGATAATGATATAATTATATTAATGAGAATAATATTTAAATAATAATTATATTAATAATAATAATGATAATAATACTAATAATGATAATAATAACATAAATATAACATTTTAGGGACCCTTTTATGGGGGCAAGACGGGTTATTTTTCCTTGTGCAAGTAGAACATTTGGATTTTCAAAGAGAAAGATGTCATTATTATTATTATTATATCTATCCAAGATGAAAGGGTGTAGCAGGGACTTGTTCATATTCATGTTATTGAATTTTGATGTTATGTTTCATGAGAATACAACATATGATATTGTCGTCGTTACATTTACGTAAGTTTGATATTCAAGATGATAAAAAGCAGAACAATATCCAAGAAATTGTAGTAATATGTTTTGAATTGTAATGCCAGCTTTAAGCATAATTTGTAGCTTTATGCATGTATGTACGTATACACGTAACGGTCAAATCGTCTTAACTTAACACAACAAGAAGTGAAATAGGAGACATTTCATCTGTGCTCTTACTGTTTTTATTTTTATTTCAATTGTATTTGTTATAAAATCCTTTATATTGCTCTTTTTGTATCAAAAGCAAGTAATCTTGAATTACTTCGCATATCCTTTCGTCTTTTTAAATGAATAAAGCTGATGTTACAATTTCAAACGATTGTGCGATCGATTCATCTTTTTCATTTCATGACGCTCCATTCGTATTATTTCATGTTGATACGTATGTACATATGTTTTTTTATACGGAAAATAAAACCAAACCAATACTTAACGAAAATGATTTATCCACAAACTAAAATCTCAGATGTTGATTTGTTAGGTAATGGGTTCTTATCACTACAAAATGGTATTAGACAAGATGAATGTGTAGTTTCCTCACTACACCCGGTATAAATGACTCGAAATTAGTGTTTGATGAAACCTTTGGTAATGGAATGATTGATGTTTGCATGCAGTAAGTCTTTCCTTGCCAAGAGAATGAATGACTTGGTTTGAGTTGTGTTCATGCTATTCATAAATAATTGTAGACACATACAATACACGAATCATACAAAACATGATAGCAAAGAATTTCTAACAATCAACTCAACTGAATTCCCCTTTGTATGCATTATGGTCAGTGTAATAGGTACATATATCATGATTCAAAGACACAAGTAGTAATGGTTTGAAAACGTGCTTCAAAAATGTTCCCGTCACCTGCTACCTGCAAGAAGGCCGTTACTGCCGTTGACAATATACACAGCTCTTACGTAAAGCTTTGTGGCGGTCAGCCGAGGAAATATGGAAAGAATATTTTTTGTTTAACTACACGTTTATTGACATTTTCCTGACTTTGTTTCAGGGTGATATTATAAAATTGTAGCCATCATTTCGTAATTTCTTTTTTTTAAAGGATTGCATTCCATATCATTAAGTGTCAGCTGCGGACCGGGGGAGGAGGGGGGTTCCCATTGGCCGACAAAAAAGGGGAATACGAAAAAAATGAATCAGGGACTGATTAGTTTCTTGTTTTTTTATTATGTTTAGGGTTTATTTTGCTCGTCAGAGAATTTTCGGACTTGTGACCACCCCCTCTCGGAAAAGAATCGTGGATTCGCCACTGAGTGTGCATTTCGCAATGATCATTTGAGGGTTTGTTTTGACAATGGGAAGTTTATGTCTTAATTTGGAAATAGGAACAAAGTATCATTTATTGAAATTCAGGTTTAAAAGAGGAAGTTTTATTTAAAGGCAGAATTTATCAAATCATTACCTCAAAGTTATAGACCGAAATTTGACGAAAGAGAAGGAGAAGTATCTTCTCCGCTGACTTTAATTAAAGAAAACATTGAATGGTGTGAATTTGGACTAATTCGGATTATTGCTATTCCTACTGCGACTATTCTTACTACATCGATATATAGGTAGGCCTTATTCTATATTACATATACGACACCAAGTTTTGATGAATAAAGAATATTTGAAATGACTGTAAGGAAGCGAGGAAAAGGGAGACATATTTTGTTTTTTTGAAATGAATAATGTTTGTGGTTCGATATTAACATTCTTACAATTTGCATTCGACGACAGCTTTTGTGATTTTAAACAGGTGAGATATAAGCAGCAATCATTTTAAGACGGATTTAAAGATTGAAAAATCATAATTTCTATCATTCATCGAAAAAAAAAATCTATGTAAATTCATGGGTCATCTATATTTCGTCAAAAATGTGATGTATGGCATTCACGTTCCATCCTTCAAAAATAGACAGGCAGTATTACACTAGACATTAATTGTATGCCCTTATGAACATACATATCCTTTAATTTTAGAAAATGTATTACTAAAGTATTTGTTTTATTGTATGTATTTGTAACTTGTAAATTTCTAAGCTCTTAGCTGCATGTTTGATGAGTTTTATGACAATTAACGAATTCAATTCAATCTAATTCAGTTCAGTCAGCCTGCGTTCACCCTCTCCTTGTAAATTATTTGACTTACATGTATGTTCCACGTTTGCTGTAAGGCCTGCTTTGCGATTCTAGGTTAAATTAAGGGTTATGGTCAGTGTAAGGTTTATTGAGTCCAGATTTGAAATAAGGAATTAACTTGGACAGGGAGCAATTTTATGGCCATGTATTTCCAATAACATTAACAGCCTCGTAGCAGGTAGAAGACGGAGTGAATTGTTATCGTGTAACAGTGACGCTATCTCTTTTCCTTCAAAGAAAAACTATATTTGTAATACTTGAATTAGATACATATAAGGCACTTTTTTACAATTAAAGTTCCAAGTGGGTCTTGATAACCAACAGAAATAACAAAAGTAGTCATACAAAAAAAATGATACCAGATGCAATTATGACATAAGCAACAGGTTCTTTAAAAAAAAACTCTTCTAATTTTGAAACTGGTTTCTTGTCAAGCGATATGTTTGTCTTCATTTACCTTCAAGATACTACTTGATTTGCATAAGATTCAGGATGGTTGGGTCAGCAACAAGGACTCTAGTTATTATACTGTTCAGTTTGATGACGGCATGCGGTAAGTCTGTCGTTGCCAAATAAATAAATAAATGGCTTGATTTGATTTGACATGAGTTTATGCTATTCATAAGTATGTGTAGGCATATATTTTTTTTTTAAGTACACACACGAATCGTCCATCTGATCCAAGTGTTGTAATTGCATGGGATAGTCCAATGATTTAGATTGTATGTCTGGAAAATATAAATGAAGCCGATCGCAACTACTTTCGAAAAATCAACTCAAGGGCAATTTCAATCCCCTTTATATGTCATAGAGAGGATAAAAATCATGCTCAGATTACGTTACACGTCACTGTTAATGTTTTCACATTTCGTTAGACAAGGCTATTGAAATTGCCTTCAGTTGAATTTTTGAAAGTCTTTGTGATCGTGTCCCACGTAAATGATTCAAGTACTGTAATTGTATGATTTATGGAATACGACTAGAACATGTGGAAGAGATCAATGATAATTATTGGAATGATATATTGAAGGAAATTAAAGAATATTTATCCAGCGGCTGTCACAAAGATCGAATTTGGATTATGACACCTCTGTGTGTATCAAATCGTATTCAATATAACGGTTTCTAAATCATCCTTTAACTTTGCCCTAATCATTCAGAAGGCCTACACGATTGAGGTTTAAATACGTATTTATGTCTATATAGAATATGGCATGAGACAAGAACTACACTGGACCTGTTTTTATTTTTACTAGAGCCATCTATACACAAAGTGGCCAACTTGGTTCCAATTGGTCATATCATGGCGTACATTCTGTAATTTGTGCTTGCCCGACAAAGCAGTTGACAATGCTCTCCTCATCAATGGCACCGGAGACTTCAGGTGATATTCCAGTCTTGACCAACCAACTCAATGACTGAATGGGTAATGATTTCACTGGGGTTCCAGCGAAGCCAACCATGTCAATGCCCTAATAGGGACTTTTAGATTTGCACGTCGACGTAGTGGACTGCAACGTGTGCCATTCTTTCAAGGCACTGGCCCGTGCCCGGCAGTGCCTTAAAAGGACGTCACATTACCTTAAAAGGATGTCACCGTGGCAGTCCACGTTCTCGTCGTGTAAAATCTAAAAGTCCCTATTATGTTATCTTTAACACACAATGCGTCATTTTGCTGACGTACGACTGCGTCAATGACTGCCCTCTATATACATGACCGTGCCTTTCTAAAGAACCTAATTCAGACAGAAACAACGGATCCTCGTATATACTACACTGGAGGGTATACCGGCATCTAAAATGGAAATGCTAGTACTTTGGTAACCATCTTGGTAACCATCGTGAAAGACAATTTGGGTAAGACGCCTTGTCCAGGGATGCAAGCACTGAGCAAGGATCGACCCTATGACCTCTAATATGAGAATCGAAAGCCTCCCTCAAAGATATACTAGGGTGCTCCGACATGTGAGGTGTTAAGTCACAAATAATATAGACTTATGATATCCTTCCGTCTGATCAATCGCAAAATCGTATGAAATTAGTCTTGCCGTAGTTCACCTTTGTGAGTATTAAGTTTTAATAACCTATGTTAAGCTTCCAAATGGAATTACAAATATAGTTCGACTAATTAGCATTGAGAATGTGGTAACTTATGCCATGAGGTCTAAAACATCTACGGCCAATAGCAATTATAGGGCCGCCGCAGCATTCCTACGGTCACCTCCGGTAGCAGTCACATATGTTATGCCTGGATTACTTTTGGCCTGCGATTAGTCTACGGAGCCCGTATCCTGCCCGTATTCCCTCTTCCGTGCGGCCTCCGTACGGAGGCAGGAGGCGGCCGTGAGATTTTCGTACGGATTCACGGGCTCCGCGGGGGTCCGCGGGGCTCCGCGGCCTCTACGATTTTGTTTCCCAGAAAGTTATACAAATTTGAAAAACGTTAACCCGTAGTCCGTAGACAAGTCGTAGGTGTCATTGCACAATCCCCACACGGGCATCGCGCGGAGGACTCGCGCTGATCGTGCAGCAAACGCACAATTTTTCGGTGAAAATGGAGGCAAAAAAAACGCTTAAAAACGGCACGGCGGCTTTACGGTCACCGCGCCTTCTCCGCGCAATCTTTGCACGGAAGCTGCACGGGCTCCGTACGATTTCCGTGCGGAGGCTGCGGAGACTGCACGGCTACTGCATTGAAATTGCACGATTTCCGTACAATCTCCGATCAGCCTCTGTACGGATTTGCCCCGGCCTGCGCCCGAGAGTCAATACAAGAAATGGCACGATGATCGTAGATAATGTAAACACAAACATCGTAGCCCGTAGCCTCCTACGATGCCCCCAAAATCGCACGAAAAATCGTAGACTAATTTATCGTACGGCGCCCAGGCAAATGTAATCCAGGCATTAGGGTAGCTTCACGGCGTATTTTGAATTTGTGGAGACAGAAAACCTGCGGTGCCGTACGGCCTTTGAAGTGATGACGCACGGTCGTCTTAGGGCTTCCCTGTGGCGGCAGTAGGTTTTTGACACATACCAAGGCAGACGCAAGTTAGCCGCAATGCCACCGTACGCCCGACGTATGGCCGCCGTGGAACCGCTCTGCGGCATAGCTACGGTGTGTCCAATTGTCTAATTGCTACGGCGAACCTAGAAATGAAAATAGTTATAATGCCTAGGTCACATTTGCTCTACGGCTAGGATACGGCGGCCGTACGCCCCCGAAATCGAGAGATACTTGCGACGGTCGCAGAGAATCTGCGGTGGCCTCAGGGTCACCCTAGGGCGTATCCCTATCTTTACAGGCCGCACGGGTCGCCGTTGGATTATAACGCGGAGTTATAACTGTTTTCATTTCTAAGTTCGCCGTAGCGATTAGACACGCCGTAGCCATGCCGTAGAGCGGTTCCACGGCGACCATACGTCGGGCGTACGGTGGCCTGGCGTTTGCCGTGCGGCTGCTCTAGGGTCTTTTGAATTATAATTGACTTTTGCGGACCCCAAACAAATTGCGGTGGCCGCAGGAATTCCACGGGCGACCTAGGTCAGCCTTTGGGCGGCCCTACGGCGGCCGTATACGGTGGCCTTGCGGGCGCCTTGGTATTTGTCAAAAACCTACGGCCGCCGCAGGGACGCCATAGGGCGGCCGTGCGTCATCACTTCAAGGCCGTACGGCAGCCGCAGGTTTTCTCTCTCCTCAAATTCAAAGTACGCCGTGCGGCTACCCTAACATATGTGACCGCTACCGTATGTAACCGTGAGAATGCTGCGGCGGCCCTAGAATTGCTATTGGCCGTAGATATTTTAGACCGCACGGCCGCCGCGGCAAATGTGACCTAGGCATAACTATCAAACTGCTTGGTTTTTGTAGAATTACAGTGTTTTATTATAATGCATAATGCTACCAGGAGCTTTCATTTGTTATATACACTGTAGACAATTGTACAATGCGGTCACTGTGTTTTTTCGCTCTATCGGGCACACCCGCATAATATCTACATTTTATTCACATCTGAATAAATATGATTAACGCCCAAAATATGAAGCATAACGTCCCTTATTTCACGAAGTGACGGTAATGAGGAAAATCGCATATAATTTCAGTTTTTTTTTTTGTTGCATTTTTGGACATCATTCACTAACATCTTAAACCTCACAAAATTTCGAACCACAATAATATCTTATTATGTCACTATGACGACGACGTAAACAAGAAAATACCTAGTAAAAGGATTTCCTGTTTTCACGAAGTGACGGCTAATAAGTACGCGCTGCGCTTACAGCCGGCCGTCACTTCGTGAAATTCTCGTCCGCTCTTTTCTGCTTTTATTTGTTTCACGAAGTGACGGGAGTGAAAATTTCGCAATTTGGAACAGTCACAGACCATGAAAAGGTGAGTTTGTTATAGTTTTTTTAGGTAAAGTAATGTGATACACTCTTTTGAGTTATTCTGATTCTTTGTAAGCCATAATTAATATATGTCCATGAGCGCAGAAATGTATACAAAATGCACCGCCGTTCCACACATCGCCCCATATACTTATTTTCATGTAAGTGAATAAAGGAGTGAAGTATGTGATGCAAAACTAAAAACGACCAAATCATGTCTGAACAAACATACATCTAGACTAAATACCTTAAGTGGAGGGTCTTTCATATCTCATTTCATATCAAATATTGATTTAATAAGTTTTTTTTTTTTTTTTTTACCTCTGCTTAAGTTAAAAATTAAGAACGAAGTTTTACGTTTAACGAAAGTTAGACTTAGAGTTTAGACCCTACTTTTGTTTTAGTTTTAGTTTTACTTGAACTTTTAGTATTAGTAGTTTAGCTAATTATACATTTTATTTAGAGTCTATAACTCTAGATCATCATTTCATAATTAGGCCTATCAATTTATGTCAGCCATTAGTCAGTAATCTAGAGGTGAGTAGATCAGGATCTTAAATCTTAAATTTTAAATCCGCTATTCTTTTACTGTTATAATTGTTTAATTTGTATTGCGTCTTAATTTGAATTGTATATATTTTGTATGTGATTTTTATTATGTATGCACGGACTTGCAGAAGAACAGCCATTGGCTGAAGCAAGTGATCCGTGTTGAAATAAAATAAAATGAAATGAATGAAATGATCTAGACAAAACTGAGTCACTGTGACTTTACTTGTAAAGGTGTGCTTGGGGTGTAAGCAGCTTCAGGGCTCCAAGCCCAAGGCCAACATGGACAAGGGCAAGGGGGGTTATGAAAATTATCATCATGCTGAGCTGAGATGGCATGAGATATTTAGACCCTCCTGTTTAACTGATAGGGAATTCACTGAGTTGCCTTTCAAGCAAAAAGGGACATGAATGAACAGTTATTTAAAAATGAAAATCAAATAGTCTACGGTCCTACCCTGAAAATGACTAAATGGCACCATCCGGAAATGGGATACTTTTGTTTGGAGACTGAAGTAATCTCATGAATAGTCTACCAGTTGGGGAAGTTTAGCTTATTTTCTTCCATTGTCTGTACTCAAGGTGTGTTTTAAAGGCAGCACTTTAGTATCCTTGGTCCCTCACCCTATAAAATCACTAAAGCACTAGGACGGGTACATCTACTTTTCAACAATGCCACAGGCCAGATACAAATCCAGGGGAGAATAGTTTTCATGGTCTGTGCAAGAAAATCACACATTAGCAGCATATAGAGAGTTATGATTAATCATGACCGGTCTGTATAATGCCATCCATTGATTTGCGCTCACTACCGAACTTGCGATCGATAAAAATCTTTGAAATACACTGCTATTATATATGATGGCTACATAAGCAATTAAATATTAACAGGAAAACATAGATATGGAATATGTAATGCACTTAGCAGACATAGTACAAAGCTGGACATGAACGTGTTTCTAATTTTGGCGAAGGCTATATATGTACATGACCATTGGTATATAATATTTTCAGCTAAAACTTCTATGAACCAAAATTGGAATATTTGTTGTAAATAGAGTGTATAGAGTCAAGTCTTGATCATCTTGTATGACAAGTACCAAGCACACTCACTGCATTTGTGCATTGGGGTGGTAGTTGTTTGGTAGGGGCAATTGAAAACGTCTGATTGGGGTCAGTTATGCCTAGTAATTAATTTGATGTACAAAAGATAATATTAGATTTATTTCTTTACCTCTGCTTGCAAAAAAAGAAGGAAAATAACTTGTACTGTAATTATTTATTTTATTCTACAAAATTAGATTGGATACAGGGACCGACATGCTGGTTAGATGGGTCCTTGATAATTCACTGAACACAGAGCTGCAGATATGACTTGGCATGGTGACCTCAAAGTGGGAGCGGTATGGAATTGTTGAAGCAATTCACTGAATACAGTCAGAGCTGCAGATGTGACTTGGCATGGTGACATCAAAGTAGTTCAGATGGCTTCGATGGCGATTCTGATGATGAGCCACTGTCTATGCTTGTGAACAAGTCAAAAGGTATCTTCTTCCCTTCTCGTTTCCCAATAGTTGAAATTTGAGATATTCCTAATTAATTGTTTTTAATGTTTAGGTCTGAATGAGTGGTCCTATCGAGGTCAGCATCTAAGTTTTTTTTAAATCCTTAACAAAAATTGCTAATACTAAGGTAAGGTTATACCAATAAAAGTATCTAATTTAAGAGCCTGTCTAAAAGTTGGTACCAAAACTACGCAAAATAATTTCACCTAATCATAAATATAATGCACTGTAAAGTTTCCCTTTCATATTTTTCTCTTATTTTCTCTTATTTCAAGAATCTTCGCTGCTTCAACCACTATCGCTTGGATGACATACGTGTGAAGAAACTTGAAGAACTTTTGTTGAAGAGCATGTTTAAGAAACTAGAATCAATCATATTGATCGTTGTGGCAATGCTTCAATGTTTCAATACCTCAATCTCTCTTTTATACTGTTTAATTGTAAACATTTTGAATATCATAAATATAGAAAACTCCACTCATAATTTTAATTGTGTGTAGAATTCAGTAATCGCAATGAAATGGATTGATTATAAAATCAATGAATTGATTTAAAGTGAACTGGTAACATTGTCTATGATTTCTGAAACAATGAACTGAATGGTCGTACCTGTGTCAGTTTTCTGTTTAATACAGTATTTTAATAAACTCCTGCAAACATAAATCTTTGATATTCAAATGTATAGCTCAGAACAGCTATTTATCAGGTATACCTACCTCATTTTTAAAATCAGTAATGCATATTAGAGTTTTGGATTTCAGTTCCATGAATTCTCATATCGTATCTTTGTATTGAAGAATTTGTTTATTTCTGTTAAATGTTTCTATTTACAGGGGTTGATGCCTTTATTAGAACATGAATATAACACATTTCCACAATTTGTTTTCTGTCAAAACACAATGTTACTAGTTCACATTTAATGGTTTTATTTTTACTTCTCTAGTTATTCTCATCATAAGTGTATTTGGTACTTCAAACTATCCTATAATCATACAATATAATGTTGCTGTTTTGAATTTATCTGTAGGATGAGAAATGAAATTGTTTAGTCAAAATGATATTTCCATGTTTATCATGCATTGTTCAGCTGATAATTGTTTAGTCAAAGATTACGTGTTTGCCTAGGTGAAGATAACCTTTTAGCATTGGTAAACTTTGTAGCGTTTGAGACTATACTAAATTTGATTGAAATACCCTACAAAGAGATTGTGTAAACTGACTTGCTTCTGATACTCTTCTCACAAAACATTTATGAAAAACAGTGATGAACAAAAAAATAACGTTGATGATTATATTAGTCATATTTCCCATTGAAAAACTCCACCATCTTTTTTCTCAAGAACTGCCTTGTTTCGTTACGATCAACATATAAACCTTTCAGCTAGAATATGATAACCATGGCGTGCAAGAAAGAGACTATACCACACAGTACTGTTTTGAAGAACCTCTTTTGTCTTCAGGTAAACAATCTATGCAGATGATGATGCAAAAGATAAAGACATTTTAGCATATTTACAAGTACTGTATAATGTTTGAAATAACCTTCGTATTCCGTGGATGTATACCTGATGAGTCTTTTCCACAAAACCCTAAATGTACGTTTCAAAATGCAATACAATATTGATGATAATTGATGATGATATGTTTGGTATGAATTATTTGATATTTTAAATTTATGTTTACCTCATTTTTGTTTATTGTTGTAAAGAACTTATTGGCATGCACCCAGTTGATTTTCATCATGTGTTTGATCGTGTTATTGAAAAAAAGATCAAACACATCATCATAATCTACAGAGTGCAACCAAAATTTCTTAACAACAATTGAATTTCTTTCAAGAAGCCTAACGATAAAAGCTGTGTATTCAAAGAGCATCGTACAGACGATGAACAAATAAGAATAATTATACAACGTCGTTAAGCGTGAGACCGTTCTCTTCTATCTCTCCCCGCCAAATAATCCGAACAAAAGAGTCAACCGAGGGAATCAAATGTTAAACAATTTGTTTTTTCTACTGAGCACACCCCGGGCAAAAAGAAAGAAAAAATGATGGGGGGTTTTAACCCCCAACACCCCGTGCACGCGCCTGCACATGCACATTACATGTACATGTACATACTCCGTGGCAAAAAGGAAAAAGCGAGGGAAAGGAAGGGCAATGACAAAAGAGAGAGAGAGAGAGAGAGAGAGAGAGAGGGGTAGCCTATGGCCCGGGTTCAAATTCAGTTCTCTTTAATTTATTAGACCCAGTACTGATAATCATAATTTTATCCACCATGTGATTGCCATGTGTACGCCACACCGAATAGCACCTCATTTTTGTTTATTGTTGTAAAGAACTTATTGGCATGCACCCAGTAGATTTTCATCATGTGTTTGATCTTGTTATTGAAAACAAGATCAAACACATCATCATAATCTACAGAGTGCAGCCAAAATTTCTTAACAATTGAAATTTCTTTCAAGAAGCCTAACGATAAAAGCTGTGTATGATTCAAAGAGCATCGTCGAGACGATGAACAAATAAGAATAATGATACAACGTCGTTCAGCGTGAAACCGTTCACTTCTATCTCTCCCCGCCAAATAATCCGAACAAAAGAGTCAACCGAGGGAATCAACTGTTAACCGAATTTTTCATGAGTCCTTGAAAAATTAATGAATACTGCTTGTCATAGTGCTAACGCGATTGTCGCTACAATTCAGAAATCGTTGCTTGGATTGCTTTTCTCTCAAAATTACCATGAGATATCAAGCTACATAGAACTATGATCGACAAAAAGATATATGTCTTGAAAACAGTCAGAAACATTAGAACTTGAATGAATAAAACATAATGCAAATGAATAAGACTAGAATGAATAGGACACAAGTTCATTTTTACCATTTATATCATCCAGTACCAAATACCTAAGCAAAATTCGAGCCAGATGCATTTAATGGTAAGCTTAAAGACAATAATCGTCTATACGTATTGCAAAAGATAATAAGGATCAGAATGATACCTATACTACTAGGCCTACTTCTACATGTATTATACTACACTACTGCCATTATAGATTATGCTGATAATACAGATGATCAGGGGCGGCGATCCCGGGGGGGGACGGGGGGGACACGTCCCCCCGCGATTTTTGTAGGGGGGGATCGTCCCCCCCCCTGAAAATTTGAAAAGGTGCACAGAAAAAATGTATAGCAAATACTGACTGGAGACTGCAACACACTTTTAGGCCCTGGAGGGCCCAAGAGTGTAGCGTTTAGACAAATAAAAATGCAAAAATCTTCTCACTCGGGAGCTACGCTCCCTCGCATAATATCCTTCAAACTGTAGATATTGTAGAAAAGTGAAGTGTGAAAAAAATATATTGCTTGTTTTTATACTATAGTTTTTTTAATACAACAACACTTCAAAAACTGTGAGGGTTAGTCACTTCCGTCACCTTTACCCCTCTCGTTCACTATGCTTCCTCGCGCTGGCGTACTGATGGGGGGCTTGGGGGCAGTTGCCCCCCAAATAAAATTCATATATGTGGTTTATTTCTAATTCGATACCAGTGATTTACAGATGTTGCTGAAATGGCATGATTTTTCCCTGAGCTTCCGGGGCTCTACCCCCTGGACCCCACCAGGGCCCTAAGGCGGGCCCCTGGATGCTCATCTGACCGTTATTAAATGCTTAAAACCCCTAAGTTTCTGGGGTCCGCCCCCGGACCCCACTTCAAATAGTGACCTGCATGCCAGTGACACAAATAAGGTATCAAAATATGCTCATCTGACCGTAATTAAATGCCTAAAACCCCTGAGCTTCCGAGGGCTCCGTCCTTGGACCCCACCAGGGGCCATAAGCCGGGCCCCTGGTTGCTCATTTGACCTTAATTAAATGCCTAAAACCCCTGATCTTCATGGGGCTCTGTCCCTTGACCCCGATGGGGCTTTGTCCCTGGACCCCACGCCAATTTACGCTCCACTTGCTTTGCTCTACCTGATCGTAAATACTTTAGCCCCCCACTTTGAAAAACGTTCCGCGGGGCCTTCATGTAAGAATGGTGGTGATGCGGATTTTTTTCTCCCCCAAACGTTTTTGGTCATTACGCCACTGCTCCCTTGTCCTCGCATTTCGTCCCCCCCGGTCATGAAAAGAAATCGCCACCCCTGCAGATGATAATAATGATATGCTAACAATTATAATAATAATACTTATATTAAACGTCATCATAATCATCATGTTCATATTCATCATAATGATAATAATAATGATAAAAATGACAATAATAATAATATTAACGATAATAATCATGATAAGGATAATAACTACAATAACAATTATAATAATTACAAAAATAACATTACTAACAACACCAACCATAACAATAGTTATAATAATAATTGTTGTCATTATTATTGTCTTACTGCTGCTAATACTACTCCTACTACATATACTAGGAAGAAGGAGGGGAAGAGGAAGAATCTTATTGTTTATTTTCTGTATTATCGAGGCATACAAATGCGGTAAGAGAGGGAAAGTAAGGCGATAAAGAGGGAGATAGAGGGAGAGAGAACGAGAGGGGGTAGCCTATGGCCCGGGTTCAAATTCAGCTCTCTTTAATTTATTTGACCCAGTACTGATGATCATAATTTTATCTACCATGGATTGCCATGTGTACGCCACACCAAATAGCACCTCACATTTGTTTATTATTGTAAAGAATTTTTTGGCATGCACCCAGTAGATTTTCATCATGTGTTTGATCTTGTTATTTAAAAACAAGATCAAACACATCATCATAATCTACAGAGTGCCACCAAAAATTTCTTAACAACAATTGAAATTTCTTTCAGGAAGCCTAAAAATAAAAGCTGTTTTTGATTCAAGGAGCATCGTAGAGACGATGAACAATTAAGAATAATAATACAACGTCGTTCAGCGTGAGACCGTTCACTTCTATCTCTCTCCCGCCAAATAATCCGAACAAAAGAGTCAACCGAGGGTAATCAACTGTTAAACGAATGTATCATGAGTCCTTCAAAAATAAAGTCATACTGCTTGTCATAGTATTATTGAAGAACAGCAAAGGCGAACGATTGTCGCTACAATTCAGAAATCGTTGCTTAGATTGCTTTTCTCTCAAAATTACCACGGTTCGGCCTGCGATCGACCACGGATGCCAGTACGTTCCCTCCCGGCCCGTCACGTTCTGATGAGGTCCCTCACATTTCTCACGTTCTGATCAAGGTCTGACGAGTTTTTCACGTTCTATCAAGGCTTTCTACGAATGAAACGTGGATGCCAGGCAGTTTTCGAGCACGTCTGTGCCTACGGTATAAAAAGGAAGGCCTCCCAAAGAATCAAACTTATTTTCCTACGTAAATCATCCATATTCTACGGAATTCTGGTCTACCCTAAAAGAAAAAAAAAACACATAAAGTTTGCATTTATTTTCTAAGAGATGAAAAAAACTTAGGAAAATGTTCACTGGTCTGGTCTGGTCTCGGAGGGGGTTGGCTGCCAGTGCCGGTCCAGATGCTCCCTTGGATGACGAGCTAGATGCTTTCCTAGAGGCTCTCCGTACCAAGTCCGGTGTCGCTGTCCATCAGCTGGGGCTGGCTGATGTCGGTCCGCATTATTCTGTCTTCTGCGGTACGTCGGATGGCTGGTGGGAGGCTTCACATACTTCCGTCGACGTAGGAACCAAAGGCGGTGGCTGTGTGTGCCTGACTCTGCTGCTCGGTCAGGAAGGTCTCCAAGGGGACCATCAGGATATCTGGGTTGGCGCCGACTGTAGACGACGTTTGTGTAGAAGCTGGGTGCTGGTAGGTGGAGCAGGTGAAGCGTCTTCTTCAGCCTCCTCAGCACCAGGTTCAGGTCTCAGTGCAGGGACCGGGTCAGCAGCAGAATCATGTTCCTCTTCATTTGGCGGCGGTGAACGGCGAGGATCTTCAGGCTGCTCCTGCTCCTCTATTGGTGATGGTGGGGGGCTCCATACGTCTCGTATTGTAGGTGCAGTAATGTGTCGTCGATTGCTCAGACTCGAATGAAGTTCCCATGCCGGGCCTGGCTTTTATATACTCCTTCCCAGACCGCGCGCGCCGTGTCAGAACGTAGTAGAACGCAACGCGATGTAGCGCGCCGGGCCCGTAAACCGTCACATGCCGGGACGCGCCGTGATTTAACGCGACGAAACGGCTACCATACACCCTTGCTTGCCGTGAGAAGCGTGGCAAAACGTGGCTAAACTGGACAAAATGCGCTGCAACCGTGAAGCAACCGTGACAAAACGCGCACCTAACGCGACAGAACTTGTCAAAACTTGAAAGGACCGTGAGATGCCGGGGAATACACAGGCGTCCCGTCCCAATACGGACCGCCTCCAAGTTGTGTTACGGCATATTACGTACTGTCACGTTTTGTTGCGTTTACCCCGTTTTACTACGGCCTACTAGGTTTCTCATCCGTACCGTGACTGACGTGGCAAATTTGTTGACAGTTTAAAAATCTGGCCCGGCATCCACGGCAATCACGGCCTGTCACGTTTGCCCTTTCCGTCCCCCGCGTTGTCTCACGTCCATCCCGTTTTGTCCTCGGTGGCCTGAAACGTGATTGCCGTGGCCGCCGGGAACATAGTGTAAACGTAGCATGAAAACAAAATCAAAGCGTTCTATGTAATTTGTGTTTTCACGAAATGACGGTTGTGTTAAAAGTTCAAACAGAGGAATAAAAAAGCAGCTACAGAAAGAGGAAAATGTACTCTATTTCGTAGTTTGAGTTATTTTATCTGTACATCAATTAAACATAACGTTTTGCCGTATTTAGTGTCCATTTCGGGAATTCCATTCACGAGATAAAAATCCCGTATGTTTTACGCGCGCGGCTACGAGCCGTCACTTCGTGAAAACAAAATTACAGCGCTTCCTTGAATTTCGTGTTTTCACGAAGTGACGGTTATGTTTACAGCTCATTTCCCCCCAAAATATAAGAAATTATGGAAATAATTAAACATAGAACTAAACATAGAGATATGTTCTATCCCAGGATATAACATTTATTTGCCCTTGATATATTAAAGAGGTTGAGATTATAGTTTGAAAGTTTGAAAGCGATTTATTCAAAACTAACTTTCTTTTAATTGCGCGCTCATCCGTCACTTCGTGAAAATAGGGACGATAATATACAAAAGCTTTCCTCATCAGAATCCCTGCTCCTGTTATTTAGTAATAATGAATGAAAACCTGGTCTTCTTTACCAATGGTATCACCATTGGTATTAACCCGTTGACTGCTTAATGTTCACATTCCCATATATCTAACACAGGGATCACCTGGTTCCCGTAGACAATGAGTTAACATTGCTCTTCCTGAGGGCCCTGCAATCATTATTACATCAGCTTTGCCAGGTGCCTATTCGATACACATGGGTCGAGAGAGACAATGTGGGCAAGACGCCTTGTCCAGGGATGCAAGCACTGAGCTAGGATCGACCCTACGACCTCCAATATGAGAATCAGAAGCCTCCTTCAATGATATACTAGGGTGCTCCGACATGCGAGGTGTTAAGTCACAAGTAATATAGACTAATGGTATATATCCTTCCGTCTGATCAATCGCAAAATCGTATGAAATTAGTCTTGCCTTGTTCACCTCTGTGAGTATTAAGTTTTGACAACATATGTTCAGCTTCCAAATGGAATTACAAATATAGTTCGACTAATTAGCATTAAGAATGTGGTAACTAACTATTAAACTGCTTGGTTTTTGTAGAATTACCATTGTCTATTATCTCTTCCATTTCTCCATAATGCTACCAGGAGCTTTCATTTGTTATATACTCTGTAGGCATTTATACAATGCGGTCACTGTGTTTCTCGCTCTATCGGGCACACCCGCATGATATCTACATTTTATTCATATCTGAATAAATATGATTAATGCCCAAAATTTGAAGCAGAAAATACAAAAGGGGTGAGAAAATAAAAGAGGTCTGTGCCAGGCACATCCCACAGCTCAAGGATCCGGTTCAGTTTGGTATGATCACTCAAGCATTGAAGTGTGTACACCCATGTATTTTCGAAAGCCAAGGAAAAAGCCAACACTGTTTTGCTGGAGGATTAGTCAATTCTAGACTTAAGTTGTCTAGAACTAAAGAGATGTTGTTAGGGAGGGGGAATCGCGAAATGAGTGAGAGACAGCGAGAAAATAAAGATGAAATCCGTTTAAACACGGAAAGAAGGTTGATTGCGTAAACACCTGCATATCACTAGTATGCTGGGCAGCAGTATTGTGGACATGACAAAGCTCTTATTCTACGATCTTTGACATTATACCATTTACCCAATAGGCTCTTCTGTAAGACTTCCTATACTTTTATTTAGGGCCTATCATATCTCATTTTCACTTGAGCTAGTAATATAAATACCAATGTTCTGGGATTTCATTGCACCTGTTTTTCATTCGCGAACAGGATATGATTACATTCACAGCATGATCACATTGTACGCATTTGTACAGCACTGATTATGTATTGTTCTTTTTTCAACAAATACTTAAGGCATTTTTTCATTAGATCAGTGACAGGCTGATATTGAAATGACATTTTTTAAAATCTTTGTCCGGTGTTGCGCACGAATGCCTCGCACTCCCACATGACGCCTATATTTCTGTGAACAAAACAAAAAAAATATATTTAGAAAAAGGCAGGCTCACTGATTTTACACGAACAACGCGAGTACCGAACCCAGCTAAACATTACTCCTTTTAAAGCAATATGCCCCCATTTTTATTTGTTTAGAGGTCATGGTTGTGCCTCTATGTTTTGTGATCACATTGGGGGTCTAGTGGAGGAGGAATACTTAAATAGATATTTGTGTTCGTTTCAATATCTCACACGATACATGCTGCACATATTACAACAATAACAGCACTTTAAATCCTTTTAATCCATATGTTATATAAACCCGGCAATCGCATATGCTCGTTCACAATGTGTAGAGTCTTTTACATACTTGTAAATTTTCGACTTCTTAACAAGATGTTTTAAAATTCGTCAGATTGTCCAAACACGTTTTTTTTTATAGAGGGAAGTCATATTTGAATACACTTAATCATGCCCAATGTTATCATGGTTGACACAATGTGTGCTGTGTGAAATGATCCTAAATTGTTCATAATCTTTCCTCATCAGAATCCCTGCTCCTGTTATTTAGTAATAATGAATGAAAACCTGGTCTTCTTTATCAATGGTATCACCATTGGTATTAACCCGTTGACTGCTGAATGTTCACATTCCCATATATCTAACACAGGGATCACCTGGTTCCCGTAGACGATGAGTTAACATTGCTCTTCCTGAGGGCCCTGCAATCATTATTACATCAGCTTTGCCAGATGCCTATTCGATACACATGGGTCGAGAGAGACAATGTGGGCAAGACGCCTTGTCCAGGGATGCAAGCACTGAGCTAGGATCAACCCTACGACCTCCAATATGAGAATCAGAAGCCTCCCTCAATGATATACTAGGGTGCTCCGACATGTGAGGTGTTAAGTCACAAATAATAGTATAGTTATATCGACTGCTACGAGAGGACTAGCTGTTTCTATACGCTCAAGGGATATTTATATGCCGAATTAAAACAAAAATCTACCAAGAATTCTTACCTTAGCCTTTTAGTGAGTAAAAATTTATCACAGAAAATCTGAAACACTGTCTGTTAATCTTCGCTTGAAAAATGAGTGAAAGTTTCAATCATTTGGGAATCGCAGACAAAGAGCACTGTATGGCGTCCGCGCTCGCACAAAGACAATTTTAACACGCAAACCAATGGGGATCGCAGTAAACCAATGGGGATCGCAGGATAATGAGGATGAGGGTAGAAACTTTTAACTAGACCCTGTGGGCTATTGCTATGCCCTGTGAGTGGGGCATGGCTTGAAATCACGACTCCAATTTCGACCAATCAGATTGCTAGATTTCTAAAGTGAGGTATATAATCACAAATAATAGTCTGATCAATCGCAAAATCGTATGAAATTAGTCTTGCCGTTGTTCACCTCTGTGCGTATTAAGTTTTGATAACTTATGTTTAGCTTCCAAATGGAATCACAAATACAGTTCGACTAATTAACATTAAGAATGTGGTAACTAACTATCAAACTGCTTGGTTTTTGTAGAATTACCATTGTCTATTATCTCTTTCCATTTCTTATTATAATGCATAATGCCACTGGGAGTTTTCATTGGTTATATACACTGTAGACAATTGTACAATGCAGTCGCTGTCTTCTCGCTCTATCGGGCACACCTGCATAATATCTACAGTTTATTCATATCTGAGTAAATATGATTAATGCCAAAAATATGAGGCAGATAATACAACAGGGGTGAGAAAAAAAAGAGTTCCGTGCCAGGCCCATCCCACAGCTCAAGGCTTCAGTTCTGTATGGTATGATCGCTCAAGCATAAAAGCGTGTTCACCCATGTATTTGCGAAAGCCACGGAATGAGCTAACACTATTTTGAGGGCGAGTCAATTCTAGACTTTACTTGAACCACTCCGGGTAGACCATTTTTTGATCAATTTCCGGAATTCTCAAGGAAGATTCATCTAGCGATTGGGATAGATTTATTCAACTGGTCTTGGGTATATTTTACAGCCCTATACACTCAGACGTAGCTCCACGAAGATTTTTTGAGATTCATTCAAGAACAATCATTACGAACATATACTGGAGTCTACGAGGAAGTACTATTCAGTTTACAGGTGTACCCATATTGGACGGTAGAGGAAGACGATAAAGATGGCGGTAGACGTGAGGACACTTCTATCCTTTATGATCGGGACCTTTTCCTTCCTCTTCTTATGCCAGGTTCAAAACAGCAACGCGTACCCAACGGGGGCTGTTACATCGGCCTGCAGTGGTATGACACCGGATCATGGATTCAGTACTCAGACGTCGGTCAGTCCCTACACCATCTCCGTGAGTCCTGCATTCTACCAACCAGGACAGCAGATGACTGGTAAGTCCTCTTTGCCTCACGTCACTTTAAAGGACAAATTCAAGCCCCTTTGTCCCATACGCATTAGGCCAAATAACAAAAATAACGTGTTTCTCGTCCGGACTTTGAACAAAAAGGAGGAGGCAGGGCATTACTATTAGCTATTTTGCCAATTCTAGCTATTTTTTTCTTCCAAGATGGCCGCCGTGCTAAATATAGCTGGCCAAGGTATATTTATTCACAGATATTGTGCTATTTGAGTATAGTGATGCAATGTATGACAAAACAAATGATTTGTATCATTTTAGTCCACTTGGTAAGCAAGTTTCAAAATTCAGAAACAGTGAAAAATGTACATGTGTTCAGCTTGAATATAATAAATAGCTATAGAAGCAATTTACAAAATGTACATCGCAGCCTAGCAACGCATCTAATACCAACTGAGCTCATGCAGGTGTATACGAGAAACCTTCACAGTGTATATGTGAAGTTCCCACTGTATGCATGTGACTGAGCTCTGTGTGTAACTAGGTGCGTTGCCAGGTAGTGGTGTTAATAGCTGAATACAAGTGGACACCTGAATTTGTAAATGTGTGATTGCACGATCTCAAACTGCCAATCCCAATACATTCACTAGTATAAAAAAACACATTTACCAGTTGAAAAACCAGTTCAATGTATCTTATGCATATTCATGATTAATTTGTCTGTTTTCATAGAATATATAATTATCATGATCTGTCGAGCAAATGTGACAATGCACATCAAGTTTGTGATTTATATTTTCTTAGTCAATCGTTGACAATTATATTATATATGTCTGATCATGTTTTACATCTAATTTAAGACGTAAAATAGATGTATTGATAATTTGATGTATGTAATTACTAACCAGGAAACATCTGGTATAATTTTATATATATATATATATATATATGTACGAGCTCCAAATTTCTTTAAACTTTAATACTCAGTTGTAATCCACCTCAAATGATGATGGTGGTAATTGCAAGAGTCTATATAATATGGTCTAGTTGGTGGCCAGATGCCAATATTGATTATTAATTATCAGTTGATTACTGGTCTCAACTGGTATTCAACTGGTTTCAATTGGTAAATCAAATGGAAATATCAACTGGAAAATCTACTGGTTTCCAACTGGTAACGGTAACTCACTTATTGGTTTCAACTTGTAAATCAACTGGAAATATCAACTGGAAAATTTACTGGTTTCCAACTGGTAACAACTGGTAATCACCTATTGGTTTCAACTGGTAACAACTGGTGGTTTCAACTGGTAATCATCTACTGGTTTCCAACTGGAATCAAATGGTACCAGTTGCAATTCTCAACTGGAATCCAGTTGATTCCACTATTCCAATATCCATATTGAAACCAGTTCACTCAATTGGAACCAACTGGTACCAGTAGTAGAAAGTAAACTGACATCGAGTTACAGTGTGATTTGTAAGTTATGACACCTGGGGGTGATTCACTAACAGCTAAAATCGATCCCAAATGAGATAAAATCGCTCTTAGGCTCAATATCACTCCTAAGAGCAATATCGCTTTTAGGAACTGATTCACTAAGGCATTTGGGATTAATGCTAGCATTAAAATCGCTATTAAGGCTAAAAGTGATCGTGATTACTCTTAGCAACACTTTCTGGCAAAGTCAAAGACAAAACTGTCAAACTGAAGCTAAATTAGAGCAAACACGAGAAAGATAAATATTGTTAGTCACTGTTAAAGTGATATATCGAATCGTTTTGATTTATACTATGATAGGGTAGGCGTAACTTAGTGCCAATAACATGTAAAACACTAAAGACTAAAGTTAGTTCGCTTTCGAGAATACCACCAGGATTCTACATCAAGACTGCTGCTGCTACATGCTAGCTGCATGGGGACGGTAGGTCTAACTTACGTACATTAGACTATGGGACGAGGCTTGCTAACTCCTTCGGAAAGTGATTCTTGTTGTCAATCTCTGGGCAGAAGATAAAATATTGATAACAATGAAGCTAAGGTATACCTAATTACTAAATTACCAGATCCCACTTCTAGAAGTTGCAGGTTAATTAGTTATTTTAATGAGAAGTAAAGTCCAAAATCCTGTATGCTTATGTATAGAGATTGGTTCATATAGATTGAGAGAGGGGGTGTTGTTTACTTTGTATCTTATCAAGTTATCAGGCTTATATTAAGCCAATAAAGGGGTCAAAACTTAATTTTGAGATCAAATCTTGCTTATTATTGTTAAGAATATCATTATACATTTAAAAGTAACTTGTATATCTTATTAAATATATTTAAGAGTAAAGTAATAGACTTAATCCTAAGCCATGTTATTATGAATAAATAGGTACGGTAGGTAGACTTTATATTTGGCTGAATGTCATTTTCTATTCAATATAATTTTATATTCCTACCCATAGTCCAGCCAATGTCTTTAAAAAGACTTAAAAGTTAGCAAATGATTTACTGTCACCAAATGCCCCCTTTAATATACCTTTACCTTGTTCAGAAAGTCTGTCCCTTAATGACTCTTTTATCATTATCCGCACTGATCCTTGTTGAAGTTACTCCTCAATGGTTTTTTTTTACACAAAATTGTTATCTTCATATTACATGCTTGCTAAAATGAACAAAATAACATGTTGTTACGACGATAAAAAAACCTAGCAAGTAGCAATGCAATATATATTAACATTGGTGCTATATGTGTAGTAGTAGTATATAGGTGTTTTATTATCATAACATCGCAGCCCGAAGGCTGAATTGCATTATATATTATAATATAAAAGTACATCAAAACATTTTGGATAATATCGCCTACTATAATTATATAAAAAAACATCAAAACAGTATTAACAAGAATTAAATACACTAATATTGCACTGACCACATTTAAATATACACAGGTGATAAGATACTAAAAAACTGCATAAAAACATTACATACATTTACAAAACATGAGAGGAATGGAATTTTAAAAAAAGGACAGTCCACGGCAGGCCAAATTTTGGATAAAATTATTCATTCAGTAAACTAGTAAAATATGGGATGGGGTTATTTTGGAAGCGTGAGGTTCTGGCGAAAAGCTGTATACGTCATGAAAGGTGGTTTCTAAAGTTCTCAGAAATGTCCTTTTGCTGAAGTATTGTTTTGTTTTTGTTGGAAAGCACGAAATGGCGTCTTCGAGGAAATTATATATTTTTGTCATGGCTTCTCTTTGTTGACGATTTCAAAGTTGTCGTTTTTCCTGACGGCTAAGAATCTTAAAATAAAGCATGTTTATAATTTGTGGATGTCATTCGTATGCAACTTTTGCTCACTCTTTTGTATTCATTCGATGCTCACTTGGGAGTGGAAAGAAGTATAGACTTCGAAGGCTTCTCTTTAATCTGAGTCGCGATTTTAAAACTAAATTTCAAGCCCTTGTGAACATCAAATAAGTTGAAAAATGGTAGGCAAAATTTGCCTTGGAATCTTCTAAGATACATGTACTGCCTAATGCAAGTCTTAAATTATAAGCCGTATGTAGGCCTACACACGATGACTTTTATTTTTATGGCCGTTAGTGCATCTCAAAACACGCCAAAAGCACAGTTTCTTTGAAGATGCCATGTTGTGCTTTCACAAAATAATACCTAATTATAAAGTTATTTCTGAAGACGTACGAAATAACCCTTCATGATGTTATAAATATCAATAACATTTTATGCGAGTTCATTCTAAAATAAAGAATGTAGAATTAGCATTCGGTCATTTACGGTAGAACTTATTCAACTTGTGCGTGACCCCTTCGTACCAATATATTAGATGATAAACAACTACATGATTGGAATTTAATGCTGAGAACATTAAATCAATCATTTCAAGCAATTTGTTCCATTAAAGCAACTGTTTACACACTTAACAGACCAAGTTTAGCCCCTAAATGCATATTAGAAAATACTGCCCTCTCTTGTTGTATTTGAGCCATACCTATACTAAATACACAGGGTTTTGAGCCCAACTTTGGGTTAAAATTACTGAAAAACCTGCAAAGTATGCACGTGGGATCTAGTGAATTTGGATTTAGGGATATATTAACCACCTTTTGAAAACATTTTGAAGTTATGCCCGTGACTTGGGTGCAAGAGTGAAAGATACAGGTCCATGTCTCATAGTCTACATTACGTACGTTCAATCCGGCATTTTACTCGAACCAAGCGTCAAGAAAGACAAACTATACCCACAAAAAATCGTATTAATCCTCACACTGCTACATGAAACAGTCATGAAGGATTTTTTTTTCTCTCTTATGCGAAATTTCACTCAGTTTTCTTCTGATGTTAGAACGAAATCAACATAAAAATGAACGTCATTGACAAATTAAGCAACGATAGCTAGCTACTAATCGTTATGTCGATCGGCCGCGCGATTGATTGATGCCCAGTGACCAAAATTTGATTCTGTTGATTGGTTGGATTGATCGCGTACATGAAAATTTATATGCGCGCATGATTATTCACGCTGAAATTGATCCCAGCCTAAAAGCGATTTAGTAAAGCAGTCAGGTAGAATCGATTTTAAGCTGGGATTGAAATCAATCCCAAAAATTGCTCTTAGGGACGATATCGTTCCCAGTTAGTGAATCACCCCGGGCCCCGTCTTACAAAGAGTTGATATCAATCGCAACTTATTTGCAATTAATATCAATCGCAACTATGTACATAAATAGGAGACTGCAAACTTGCGATTGATTGGAGGACGTAAGTCTTTGTAAGACGGGGCCCTGATGAAGTACCAGCAAGATCATTTTCCTTTGGGGGTTCATATATTTATAGAATACTACGAACGGCCGTTGTATTGCAAAGGTGAAAAAAAGAGTCTAGACAAATTCTTAGGCAAAAATAAACCAAGGAAATTCGTTTTGTTTTTTTCGTTTGTTTTGTTTCTTTGCTTTTTTTTCTTAAAATAGTAAATAGCTATTAACATTTTTTTTAAAGGATGCAGCGGTCAAAAAGGAAGCGGGCGGGGACGAGAAACACGTTATTTTTGTTATTTGGCCTTATAGACCACTTATAAGACCTTAGTACAGTCAAACTTGTCTATTGAGGCCACCGAAGCAAATAAGTTAAGTGGCCACTGTAGACAGGTGGCCTTTCTAAACAGGTTCTGTAACCCAAATTCTTTCTCAAGGGATACAAAATACATGGCCACTACATAAAGGTGGTATTTATAGAGAGGTGGCCACTGAGATAGATTTGTATATCTGATCCTTACATAGATTTAAATGCCAAACTAGAGCTCAGATCAGACCAAATGACGACGACGTTGATGACGATGATGATGATGATGACGATTATAATGATTTATTTTAACTGACTGCTAAGGAAGCAAGTAAATTTGTGTAGGTAAGCAACCAGTGGACCATAAATTTGATGAAAATTGGTGTTCAGAACTCCACAGTACCCAGTAACGTATGGGAGAAAAATGGGACACTAATTGACGAAATACCTTGGATATTCCCAAAATTACAGGAGGAGAGAGATGATAAGGAGGAGAAATAAACTGTTGTGTAATAAGAAACCTTTTGTTCAGCATCAATCGTGGAAGTTAAACTAATGTGTCCTTCATATAAATAGTACTTGGGTTGCTTCCTCTGTAGGAAAGAATGAATATTGAAATTCACATGCAAATTCATATTTACGATCATCTAAAAATGAAACAACAAATTTCCGTAAACATTGCCAAATACACAGAGATGAAAATTCCTTGAGGTATTCCATACCATATGGTCACCGTGAGAGTTTATGGCAATTACTAACACAAAAGCTTTCTTAATCAACGAGGTTCCTTTTCCTTTCCTGGGTATGGAGTGGCAAGTGTAGATTAATTCCTTGCCAAAGGTTATTAGTGCCGTCTCGGCGATCGAGCCCACGACCTTTGTATTTGAAGTCAAGTGCTTGAACCACTCAACTACGACACCATTTTGTAATGAGCTGTTCATTGATCTTATTGACATTGTTATCAACTTTAGTAAGATCTTGTAGAATTGTACACATTTTACTTTTGTGCGATTTTAATGTGGGGAATAAAACGTCCCTTCAAAAAAAATCAAAATGAATAAACACGCACTTTTGCTAATTAGTCTGCTCAATGAAATTTTATGAAATATATGAGGAGATATTATTTGTTTCCTGATCTGTTCATATTCGATTTCTGATTCGCTTCTAACGTAAAGTCTACATCATATATTGTCATTACTATTACTGCATTTCTATCACATTCGTGTGTTTTAAGCTCATCACGTTTTCTGAAAACATGTTTTTAAATATAAATGCAAATAAAAAAAAAAACCACATCTAACATGATTGTAAGGATTCAAAATGGAGCTTTGGTAATGCCGCACATTGTTGATTCATTTAACTTAATGCATGTAAATGTGACATACAACAATGATAATATATTCGGATCCCTTCAAATATTATCATGAAACCTCACCAGGCCTGTAAACCGTTCACAATCAAAATATAACGTGGGGATAAAGAACTCATGAGACAAAAACAAAATTGGCATGTTGGTATGCGCCTAAAAATACTGAACTACTGTATATCAACATAGTGATAATTTAAGAAGGGGGAGGACTGTTTTAATCCGCTTCATAAAAAATAAGTCCGCATCAGATGAATTCATTAAAACAATATACATGTATTCGTGTAGTATCAGATAATGGTTGATCACACTGACATAAGAGGTTCAAACTCATTTTATAGTATCTTACATATTTTCCACTGAGTCTTCTCTTGGGGGAAGGAAAAAACATTTCCAAAGCTATTTAATGTCTAGTATATTTTCTTCATGGATCTTGTTCAGTATCTATCACGTACACACCAATTTTTGCCATTTGAATTGTGTCTCATTCGTCTATGTGAACGGGGTGTTGTTACACACCTCGCGGCATATCACGAATTCATGTCTTTCATACAGAAATACAACCACCTAGATTTCAATAGATCGTAATGGAAAGCAAATAATCCTTTTTGTGATGACGATTGGAGAAGTCATTGAGCCGTGCTCTCTGACCTGATACTCCGGTCACACATAGACGCCGCTTCTACTACAATGGAAAAGTGGCCGAGAGCATGGCCGATCGGGGCCAATCGTGGGCCAAACGTGGGAGGATCTCCATGAGCGTGGTTTGGTCGAGGTGGGATCTCCTAGGTCGGGAAGGTGCATGCTCTCCCCACACTTATATTGAACGTGCACAAAATAAGCGTAGACAGTTCGTGGCCAACAATAAGCGGACAAAATCTTATGAAGGACGTAGTGGGAACGCCATTATCGTACAAGCAGCGTGGTAGCATCGTGGTGAAATGTCTGTGTCAAAATCTCGTAATAAAAATGCAGCACCGTCGGCAACTATTTCGAGCCGCTCTAGGCCGTTCATTTTCGAAGTTGGGAAAGAACTGAAGAAATGCTTGAACACCCCCGATTTATATAGACATCGCCACAAATCGTAGTAGAAGCGTACTAGAAGCGTAATATGGTCAGCACCAGCGTAGCGACATCATCCTACAGTCTTCTAGGTCTGTATAACAACGTAGTATGTTCATGTACGTCGTAGCGACAACGTAGTAGAAGCAAACACATGGTCGGCATTGGTCTAGGTGTAATCGTAGGGGCAGCGAGTCAGCAGCGATTTTGACGTAGAAGCATCGCAGTACAGTCATGATGTAGTCTTTAATTTGCCAAATTGCTGGATTTAGACGGCGATAATGCCCCGATTTGATAACTTTTTCAGATCGGGGTGGTCGGCATGGTCTTCGTAAGGTCGCAGCGATGTGTGACTGGCCTGTGATATCAAACTTTAGTCTAGGATTGTAACATTTCTCTGGTTTTATTTGGGGAAATGGGAGCACCTCAAGAATAATCAGTTTATCGGGATATGCCAGATAGCTATGAAGGTAAACATTCCACATTGAAACAAGATCGATGGTAAAGCTCCAAATCATCTTATAATAATAATAATAATAATAGTAATAATGATAATAATACATGTAGTAATAATATGTCTTGTTTACCCAGGGAAGTCTCATATGACACCTCATGTGAAAAGAAATGATTGAGCTAACCGTAAAAAAAGTTTCTGCCGGTTTCCCTTTTTCTGGGACACACTGTATAATTCATGCATCATGCTGCATTATTCCCAGTTATGTGCTTTAAGATGAATTGTATTGTGTGGTTCTTATTCATTGAACGGACGAAGAAAAATCATTTTGTTAAATAACTGCTTCGGTATTGTTTTCTTTTCAGTCACAATTTCGAGGAACACCACCATCCCAGCTTTGAAGGGTATTCTGTTGCAAGTTCGTCGCACTGGCAGCGATCAAATCATCGGTCAATGGTCGCTAGAGGGCATCGCGGGTTTTCAAACGCTGGCATGTAACGGTGCTGATTCGGCTGTAACGCATACTAATAGTAACGACAAACCAGCTACTTTTCAATTGAACTGGACACCTCCTAATGTCAGCGGAGATGATATCTATGTAACGTAAGTAGGCCTACAATGCAATGCTAGCTCAAAGACTTTCGAAAAATCAACTCAAGGGCGATTTCATTACTCTTTGTCATGCCCCGTTGAACTCATGTTTTGATAACGTAACTAACGTACAAGGCCATTGAAGTTTCCTAATGTTGCTTTTTCGGAAGTAGTTGTGCCCTTGTTCAATGCGATATTTGGTCCACTGTTGAACTTAGGAGCTCGGTTATCCGCCATTCACACCAATGAGGCCGATAATAATTTACAACTTCCGACAAGGCGCGGTACGGTAAAGTGCCTCAAATACAATATCAAAATATTACTCGCTTCATTAATAAACAGTAGTACATTTGAATGACTATGTTCCTTGTGTTGTAGGGTAGTTCTATTATTTGAATTATTAATGTATTAATAATCATGTTCATGGCATCTTCAAATGCTTAATTTACCCAATGAAGATAAAAAGTTTCACTTAAAGTTATAAGTAAGATAACATGGAAAATTATTGACACCCTTCATTTACTTCTTAATGGAGATGAAGGCTGTGATCTTATATTTTCACAAGAGATGTTTTTTTTATTATTCATCTGCACTATAAGGGCAACATTCGTACAGACAAGGTCAATCTTTTGGGTTGCAGAGAGGACAAGCAATATTCAACGTAAGTCATGTTTTATGTCCTGAATTTTAAACTTAGATATATTAGGAGATCCCGTATGTATGAAATTAAAATATGCTCAATTAGGGTGCGATAATTTAACAAGCATTTGAATTGTATGAATTGATATTAGGTGTATACCTGTCTTTGTGTTTACTTCTAATTTTACGGGTATAGTATTTTTTTTAAAGAAGAAAAAAAGAAAACTAATTCTCTGGTCCTTTGATGTAAAGAAAATTGTACGTCCCTTGCATTTTTTCACAAATTAGCATGTTTTTGTGACTAGACAAATTGTTTAGTTTGGTGCCTTACGCACCTATGTATTATGGGAAGAAAGTGTGAATAGATATTGTACGAATCACTCGCTGTATAACCTAGAAAGGAAATGTAGAATGATATTTTGCTCATATCCTGTTATAAAATTGTTGTAGCACTTGCTTTACTCCCACCAACGAGTAATTTTGATAGAGTTTGGTACATTATTGGCATACAGGGACGTCACTAGCCGAGGGGAAGGGGGGGGGGGGTAACGTCGAACTTAATTCCAAATTTTCCAAGAAACAAAACTGGCCGACAACTGGTCGTCAGATATCTAAATAAATCGACAGATGTTCACATTTTCTTCATTAAACAATAACGAAATATAAAATGGCACATTTTGTGTTGGTGATTTACCTTCAGGACATAACCCTTCCCCTCCTATCGACGCTCCTGGTAGCATATTACATAACCTAGTGCAGCCGCAAAAAAATAGGCAAAATGTAAATCTTTTTTCTATAACTATTTATGTAAATATTGAATTTGTTTTGTATTTTGAGTTCGAATAACACATTTCATTCATCACAACAGTTACTAATATATGTTATTAATATATTAATGTACTTATTTTGTTCATAAAATATGCATTGTTTAATCATGTAAATTGATTCGTAATCCTGAGAACTCAGAACTGAAAAGTAGACCTTCCTGTACTTCCAAGAATAATGTTTGTACATAGTTAGTGCCGGCATATTGCACAACCATTTGCTTCTCTGTTTAATTTTTTTAGTAATTCCGTTTGCTTTTGTCCCGCTAACAATGTAACTGTTCTTATACTTTTTGTTGTACTCCGTGCATGGCGTGTGTGTACATGCATCTTTTAACTTACTTGTAATATCTGCAAAACGTTCTTGTGAGTGATAAATTCTCCACTTTTATCCTTGCGAATTTTAATGACTGGTATACATAATAGCCTTTCTAGCGAGTCCTTGCGCTTCGGATCCGTGCGTCAATGGAGGAACCTGTACGAACTCTGCTGATGGTTCAACCTACACATGTTCCTGTCCTCCCCCTTTTGCGGGACCCACATGTCAGACAGGTAACGTGATGGCTGTCTAAACTATTTACACACTCAAACCTCAGTCACACCAATTAAACCGACACCAGACCCAACATAAAATCATACTACCCTGATCGAATGGCCTGGAGTCGGTCGGTTTGGAGTCGGGGTGGAGTCAGTTTGGCGGTGTGACTGAGGTATAGCGCGTCTTTCATTCTTTCACTTATTACCAAAATGTCATATACATTGCATTTCACCATGGCAATGACTATACATTTGTTAAATTAAGCCAACAAATAACAAAAGCTAGTCAAGGTAAATAGAAACCTTTTTACATGCAAATGAATGGAAAATTAGGGTTAAAAAAAAACAGGTGCACGTAAAATGTGTTAACGAGATTTTCAGGTGAAAATCTATAATCTATTTTAAAACAGCACACCGTAAGGTGCAACATGTAGAGTTTTAGAGTACAACTAATACATCGGTTACCCTCACCGTGCTCATTTGCACCTCTTTTGGTTCAAGACTGCAACCTTCTTAGACAGACTTCGTCCGGGGTGCAAGCTTCCACCAGTTGTGGTACAAATTTGGACACCAAGAAGTGATTGAAGGGGTACTACTATTGTGTACTATCTGGATTAAAGCTGGAACGTTCATTTCTTATTGCGTGGAGCCATTTGTTTATTTCGACATAACATGCATACTATAAAACTGTTTCCTAGCGTAGTGCTGATTCACTCATCATTATTTTGTACAATTGTGCCGTAATCTAGAAGTTTACAGGTGCTTTCCATGTTAACTGTCCATTTTTGTACATACATTTATTATCCTTACTATAATCATAGTCTTACCTATGACGTTTCTTGTGATCATAACTAGCATGGAAACCAATATCCGTCTCAGTAGGCTATTGTAATTATCATTGTTGTTATGCCCATACCGCTTTATACATCTTAGTTTTGAATATACCTGCATGTAATAAATTAGTGCTTAGCAGCATTGATTTTTAAACTTTTAATTCGTTATAGTCTTAACGCTTCGGAATTTATGCATATTCTTCATCAACATTAATTCAAGAAGCGATAGTCCGTCTAACATGTAAAGGCGTAATAAATAGAATATATATATATATATTCACTGTCAAGAGGTAATAATCTTACTTTCTACCCATTTGCCTTGCGTATTCACGGAAATAGATACATGTGCTAATAACACGTGTGCAAATGGAACTTCCTGTTTTCCTGTGCCTAACTCTTTAAACTATACGTGTGGGTGTATGATTGGATTCTCGGGAGAACGATGTGAAACAGGTATGTATTACAAGCCGGAAACTAATAAGGCATTTCCATTTAAACATATTCTCATTCATACTTTGTCCTGGTTCATATTTTGTTTTATATGTTTCCCTCTACAACCTTCATATTTGATACTGCATAATTCTCATGGCCAAACCAAAACCCATAATCAGGTGTTATATTTTCAATTACACTCTTGAAATTCAAATATATAAGTATTGTTATTAGGAAGTTCCAATATCTGCATAATAAGATACAGACAAACCAATACTATATTTCAATTTTATATCTGCATGTAATAAATCAGTGCTTTGCAGCATTGATTTTTAAACTTTAAATTCATTATAGTCTTAACGATTCGGAATGTATGCATATTCTTCATCAATATTAATTCAAGAAGCGATAGTCCGTCTAAACTGTAAAGGCCTAATAGGTAGCATATATATATATATTCACTGTCAAGAGGTAATAATCTTACTTTCTACCCATTTGCCTTGCGTATTCACGGAAATAGATATATGTGCTAATAACACGTGTGCAAATGGAACTTCCTGTTTTCCTGTGCCTAACTCTTTAAACTATACGTGTGGGTGTATGATTGGATTCTCGGGAGAACGATGTGAAACAGGTATGTATTACAAACCGGAAACTAATAAGGCATTTCCATTTAAACATATTCTCATTCATACTTTGTCCTGGTTCATATTTTGTGTTATATGTTTCCCTCTACAACCTTCATATTTGATGCTGCATAATTCTCATGGCCCAACTAAAACCCATAATCAGGTGTTATATTTTCAATTACACTCTTGAAATTCAAATATATAAGTTTTGTTATTAGGAAGTTCCGTAACATCTACATAATAAGATACAGAAAAACCAATACTATATTACAATTTTATACCTGAAAGCTTTGTGGTTACAGCTACCTTTGCAATAGCATGTATATGTTATGAATAAATCAGTAGATAGGCGAATCAATTAGAGTAGAATTAAATCATTTTTTTCTCATTCTACGATATATTTATACAGAGTGATAGATTTACTATTTGCATGCATTTAATGCTTTCACTTATACGGCGAGCTCGAATACAATGTTTATATTTATTTCAGAGCAGCTGTCATATTGTATAACAGGTTTGAACAGTGTTGAACATTTTGTGATTAGTAAAAACAAATAATTCTTCTCAATGTGAAGCACATATATTCTACATGTATTTACAATTATTGTCACATTTGATATCAGGTTAGATAGGGGCAAATATTATTATGTAAGGTAACACCTGCCCAGCTTAATATACTGGGACCCTCTGTGAGACATGTGAGATATGATGACTTATTAATCACATAGACAGTGAGACGTCGGTCCAAGTGGATTTTAAGCTCGGTCTGTATCGTGTAAATTCGCAGAAGCGACAGTGAGATGTCGGTCCAAGTGGATTTGAAGCTCGGTCTGTATCGTGTAAATTCGCAGAAGCGACAGTGAGACGTCGGTCCAAGTTCCTTCGATTTAACCCATTGCCTACTGGACCTGAGTGATCCCTGTTTTCACAGGGTATCAATTTCTCGTGATATTGCCCCAATGCTTCTAAGACGACCTTTCTGCTATGATATCCTTTGATACTGACATACAAAGAGTGAGAAATCATCTTTACAAGAATTCAATCTTCTCTTTAACCTTTGCTTGTTGTATGTCCTAGCTGTCAGCCCATGTGTGGAAAACTCTTGTGAGAACAGTGCGACCTGTAATGGCGCTCCCGGTGAAGCGGCCTACACCTGCACCTGCCCAGCCGATTATACTGGAACCCTCTGTGAAACATGTAAGATAATGACTTCATAATCGCAAAGACTTTAGGAAAATTTAACGCATGGGCACTTCCGAAACCGTATTGTATATCCAACGTAAATCTTGTCGGGACTACTTAATATGCCATTGCAGTGTTTGCAAATTTCAGTAAAACTTTTTGGGGATTTAATGGAACACTATCATATTTCTAATGTCTTGTTATGTTATAGTAATATATGTTCATATTCGAATTAACATGTGATACATATTTTGTTGTTCGTTTCATAGACAATATTCTCATTAGCCAAAGTGCAGTAATGACAGAGTTTTTACGACACATTCTCTTGCGAAAATTACTCCGCAGTCAAGTCCCTATACTAAATGAATTCCTAACTTCAACCCTGGTCTCAACACCATACCTAACCCTAACCCTAATCCAAATCCTAAACCTGACCTAAAGCCCAATTGCAACCCTAACCATATATTTGTTCTCTTTGTCGCCGGAGCAAATACCAGATCCCCAATGAAGGTATTTAATAAGGAAATACATTTTGCTTCTCTGCTTAGCTGTAAGGGGACTACCAATGTAGTGATCTGAATTCACCACATTACGCCCCCATGTTGATAATTCCTGGATACGCTATTGCATAATGTTCATCCTTTGAATTTTCTTTACAGCCCTTGCAAGCACTCCAATTCCTGTGCCAACAATGCCTGGAGATGGACAGAAACTAACCCACAACATATTCATTGTGGCAACCGCAATTTGCGTTTTCCTCGTGAATTTTATGAATATGTAAATGAGCAATAATACATTCAAAAGTGACAATAATTTGAAGTTTAAAGGGTAGTTTTGGAAACAAAGTAGGCTCCATATCTGGTGTTTGATGGAGAAACTCGTTTAGATACCAAATCGGCTGTTAGGAGCCAGAAGGGCGTTAACTCCTTATACAATTATATGAGTTGTTGCTTTATGGCTCTCAGCAGACGATATGTGATTTTTAGTTTGTTATCAGTTTATACAAAAAGAGATAATCGTATCATACACAACCGAATGAACAGATTTATTAGCTGAGTACAGAAGTAGTTCGTAATAATTTCCAGAATAAAGGCCATACACTTCGAGACAGTGTTATCTTTAGTTTCTGTCAACATGCAAATAAACACGAAATATGAAAGCTCGCTCTGTATGAAAAGGATTGTGTTTATTGCATTCTGTCTTGCTACTGTAAATATTGTAAATACCCAGTACTTTCAATGCATTTAGTTAATTCAAATTCATTTCAATCAAATTTCTACGTGCATATTGTAATTTCAATTAAATCAAATTAATTCGAGGACCTATGCATGAAACCTCAGACGCAACGGTCGCTATGGTTGTTAATACCTTTGGGTCGCTGGTGTGATATTACATTACTTGTTTACTTAATCATTATACACTGTATTACGGAACATGTTATTACCAAATGTAGCCAAATTTGAAAAGCGATGCTTACTCGATTCTATTGCCTGTACATTATAAGTCTGTGTTTAAAACGTAGATTATAGCCTTTCCTCTTTTGAACATAAGCTGAGCACGAGGCCATATTTTGATTTGAGGAAGAAGAAAACAATCTGTGAAATATATGCTTCTTCAATATTATTAGGATAGTTTAGGGGATCAGAAAATCCCACCAGAACTTCAATTAAATGAATAAAAATCAATCAACGTTGGACCATATTTTAATCATGTTAATGACAAGGTAAGTACGCTATCCTTCGAGCTGTAAGCCTAATTCTCTATGTTAATCTTCTGATTCTAATATCTAAATTTATCAGTAGTCTAATGAGCTATGATTACTTTCATGAATGTACAGTGAAATTAACATTTAGGTAATTTTTTTTACCATTACACTTAAAGATTTCAAATTAACTGTTAAAAAGTCTTAATTAAAAACATTTGTTGTTTCATTTAAATTATTGAGTATATATTCTCTGAATGTTTGGTATTTCTTAAAGTTAGTTTATATCATTTTATATATGTTTAAATCTTCACCATAACTGTAAGTCTGTAAGCCTCTTGCATGTAATATTTCGTGATTTTTCCTCTCTAAAAATAAAGTTATTCACGAAAAAAAGTGATCGCTCTTTTATTTTTATCTGTGAAACAATAACAAGTAGGGATGAGTCTATTTGAGTATTTATAAACATGAGATATAAGAATAGTTAAATTGATCAGACAGACAGTACGGCAAAAGGAGATCTTTCCTCCTCTCTTATAATATTTAGTAATTCCTTTTTAAAGCAAGCTTTCGGTTTGAAAAATGATTAACTTTTGCATTCTCGAAATTGTATGTACATTATATGTTTCCACATATTACAACCACCTTGTCTCTATATCTAGTCTCCGTTTATTCTATCAAAACAATCATTGGTAAAATACAAATATTCCAACAAAAGGTCAACATGGTTAGTGGCATTGGTTCAGAAACATTGGAGACTTCTTTTTATCATGGTCAGGTGCCAGTATGTTTACAAATCTTTCCTGTTCACAGTTTTGGTTGTGCTTTCGAGCTGAAAAAGTGACCCCTAGTTAAGATTTGAAGAAAAAAAATTAAAATATTCCCAGCACGAACAGTAAAATTATCCGCCATCAAAACTGAACCACTATCCACCTTTAGACATGTTCTGAACGGTGTGTTGAGTTCATTGGCTATAAACTGTCTTTGTAAATCATTCATGAAACACAAGCACCCACATTTCATAAAAATTACAGATAATTTGTTTTTTTTTAAACCCCAGTTTGACCCCCTTTTCACGGTTTTTATGAATTTGGTGTAGAGTTACGTTTCAGCTAGAGTCTCGTGTTACGAGCATTCAGGGGCATAGCCACAGGACGGGCATTGGGGCAAGTTCCTTTAACCAAGTGTTTAAAAAAAGAGTGAGTGAGAAAGAGAGAGAGAGAGAGAAAGAGAGAGAAAGAGAGATAGAGGGAGAAGGAGAGAAAGAGAAAGAGAGAGAGAAAGAGAGATAGAAAGAGAGATGGAGAGAAAGAGAGAGATGGAGAGAAAGAGAGAGAGATGGAGAGAAAGAGAGATGGAGAGAAAGAGAGATAGAGGGAGAAGGAGAGAAAGAGAAAGAAAGAGAGAGAGAGAAGGGGTGGGAAAGGAAAAAGGTGAAGCGAAAGAAGAGGCTACGACCCCTTCCAAACCTCCGCATTAATGCCCTTGTTATGTTGTACTTCATAATTACCCCCCCCCCATCAGTCTGGACACACCCTACGCCATTGCCCACACCTAAGCCTATCCTGCCTATTAAATGAAATGAAACTCTTATTCCACATTTAGTTACTACACCATAACAAAGGCTTCACAATCACCCTTTTCTTTGTCCTTGTTATTCCTGTATTGAATGGTTCGAGTTATAATATTCATAGGCGAGGCGCATTTGTGTCACTCGACTGTGCTATTAGAATAACAATCAATATTTCATAGACTTACACCCATGCAACATTGATAAGTATAACGACAAAAAGGGCCATGCATTGGCTCCATATAAAGTATCTGATAAACATTAAGCAAAATAAAATGGGAAATTATTTATTCAAACAAACCTTACCCACCGCTTTTTAATTTTAAAGATTTTAGGATGCATTTAAATTTTTTAGACTCCTGACATGACAAATATTTGCTCTTTGAATTGAAATCAGGCTAAGTTAGGCTAATTGAAAAAGCGGACAAGGTTATGTGTCCATGAGGCATGGTTCACAACTGGGCCATCATAATCCACGGTACGAATACAATGGATTGATTAGTTTTCTTCAAAATTTATCTAGTATCCCTGCATGCTCATATTCCATATAGTGAATTACCCAGGGGCAGATTGTCTTGTATTGAAATTAACAGCTTAAAATTTGTTGGACTAGTGAAAAAGGGCAGTTTACAAGTATCTGTGGCGCCATTTGTTGTCATTTTAGTTTGACCGGCTGGAACCTCACCCAAGGTATTTAAATATTATATGTATATTTCTGTCATACATGGAGCATATAAAATTCCGTTAAATATCTTTGATTTTAGTTGATAAATGTATCGATAGTCAGATATATTCTCAAATTTAGAAGAAAGGGACACGTGAAAGAGATTTAGATTTTATGTGCGTTATCTAAGTTTCTTTTATCATTTTTAAAAATATTACTATCAGTATTTCTCAACGCGGTATTAAAGTGAAAAATTATTACAATTGTCTGCATTTAAGAAATAAACAAGATCTTAATATCTTTCCTGAGTATTAGGACTCTTGTTAACACTACAACCTTACTTATTTTTATTAATTGGATATAGATTTACTACTACTTAAATCTTGTGACAGAAAATCAGTGAATTCTTATGATTTTCAAACATCATGGTCAACTTATGCCAGTTACTAATGCCAGATATGAAATTTTAGAATTTTATTTAGACCATAACTAAACAACACTTGTTAGAAAATAAATGCATATACATGTTAATCCAAAGTGTACGTTTTGTTGTCTCAATACGAGTACTATGAATTTGCATATTGTGCAATTGTTCACTGGCTTCTTTTTCTTTATTGATTTCATTCAGTATAATGACTTCTTATCAAACAAGAATGGCTGGAAACCTGATGCGGGTCCTAATTTGCATTTTGTCATCGTCGTCATGGTATTTGAACCTCTCCATAGAAGCCTATTCTACTGGGGCTCCAGTCGATACAAATCCGGACATATGCAATACCATGACACCTAACCATATGGCGGAGGCTACGACCGGTCCTAGTCCATATTTTATATCGGTCGAGAGTCTACAATACACCCCAGGCCAATCACTAAGGAGCAAGTATACATGGGTCTTAATGTCAGGGATTATCAAACTGGAAGAGAAGAATATGTTCATGAACCAGGCATTATTTCTGTTTCCGGACAACTTCCACCAGTCGACAGGCATTCTGGCACATCCCCCCCCCCCCATGCTCTTTCCCGAATATCAAGGATATTTCCCACCCAGTATGTCTACCCAGTTTCCACATGGATGTCATTTTTAAAGAAATTTATTAAAATCATAGAAAAAAGAGAATTTACATGACAAAATCATTTATAGAACAAAACAAGAATATTATGATCTCGATATGATAAGCTCCCATATTGAAGAAGTACATTATATGTTTATCTGATGAGTCATCTCTATTCAAGTGTAATTCCGAGTTTAAGAAATATATATAGTTGGACTGAAATAAGCAAAATTTGTTTCAGTATTCTTTGTTATAAGAAAGCTTTTTTTAGTTATAAAAAGGGGCACCTTTTTATAGGTGGGTTTAAAACAAATTATCATAGCCTAAATATTGGATTTTGGAAAATAAAAATAAAAACATTTTAGCAGTGTTTTACTTGATATTTGATTTTTTCGGATTTCACATGTACTTTACAAGTAACCATGTATGTTTCATTCGCAAACTTTGAAGATTCAAAGTCATTGCAGATGTAGGGTAACAAGAAGAGTCATCCAATCTGTAAGAAATAATGTCCACCTTTGCAGTAACAGTCACCAAGAGTACATCCGACCCAAACAGTCTAGGCTTCAGAGGTATCTTCATGCAGATGCGACGTACAGAAACAGACCAGGTAACTGGTACCTGGTCCGTCACTGATGAGACGAACTTCAAATCGGTCTCCTGTCAAGGTCTAAGCGACAACGCTGTGACGCATAGGAACAACGCCCAGAAGGTCTACCTAAATACTTTCACGTGGAACGCTCCCTTTGGTGACAATACCAATGTGAACGTAGTGTGAGTATATGTTTGTGTGTGCGTGTGTGTGTGTGTGTGTGTGTGCGTGCGTTTGTGTGTGTGTGTGTGCGTGCGTGCGTGTGTGAGAGTGTGTAAAAATAACGTTACGTTCTGATCTTGCGATTAGGTTGTGAAAGAAACTGCATTGAAGTAGTTGCGAAAGGTTGATCATGTAGTATATAGATGAGGGTTGTGTTGTGTACTGTGAGGTTCAGGAATCATCCTAATAATAGGAAACTGACTCAATCTAGTGGAAATTCACATGCACTGCATATAGGAATTAGTATATGGGACCTCAAACACGCGTGTAATGAATGTTTTGTCCAAACAATTCAGCTATTTCTTGTCATATTTTGATATTAGACAATTTGAAGAGCAATTCTTTTCAGGGGATATAAAACATTACAAAAAATAAAAGTAAGAAAACTGACAAATTTTTTACTTTAACTCAACCTTTCCTTTAAAATTCCAGACCTCTGATTGGTCCTGATTGGTCAAAACCAACTCAAAACCTGGGTGGAGAGAAACAGCAGAAGAAAGATGTCTTGCTTAGGCCATAAGTGTCGTATGTGGTTCAGACACGTGACTTCTACATTCCCAGTCTAGTGATTAAACCACTCCACTACAACACATCGACAAATTATTCACATATCTAGGACGTGTTCAACTATTCATATGCTTCCCTTTAATTCCTGTTTGTTTATTTATTTATTTTTTTTTCTGTTTGCAGGGCTACGTACGTCAATAACAGGACGACATTTTGGGTGAAAGAAACTGGGCAAACCCTCTCGAGTACAGGTAGGTGAAGCAATTCATGATTCTTTTTGTCATTTGTCAAGACAGCATTAATACAGGCGTCACTGTCATATTTCGGATTTATACATGTCCACATGTAACCCGTGCGATATTACACTAATATTTGGTTGGGGGCGGGGGCGGCTGCCACTATTTTTTTAAGGTGACTGGAACACTACACAATAATCTGCTTTACTCACACCCGGATTATCTTATTTATATAAACCTAGTAAAAAATCTTTTGAAAGTTATTCAACAAAATTAATCGCACAAGTTAACTTTACAAGTATTCTTCTACCTCAATCTCATTGGGGATTGGCCTTGGACATATTAAACAGTACTGGGATCTTTGCCAATCCCCATACTCTTACCAAACAATCTGGTGTTCTTTATCCGTTATTTATACATGTAGTGTAATTTCATTCCAAGCCTTTGTTTCTAGTACTATAACATTTGGCTCTTGTGTTATGATTATCTTCAATGCATGTACATTTGAGTCCGTTTGCAAATCGCAATAAATGTTTTATTGATATATAGGGAAATGAATGGATTTCAATTTGAATGTTGCATTTTCACCTGTCACATTAACATGCAGCATCCGGGCCATGTAACCCGAACCCATGCCAGAACGGTGGGTCATGCCAACAAAGTGGAAATTCCTTCACCTGCACTTGTCCACCTCCCTACACCGGCCCAACCTGTCAAACAATAACCGGTAAATATGAATTGAATCACACTTCATGATGTTGATAGAGTCGAGTTCTGGTCTTTTTCACGACGTATTTGTAAAGGGAACTGTCTGGAGGTAATTTTAGAAAGATGACGTAGCAAATTTGAATTGGTGTATTTTGTGAGGATTCGGGATTATGGAATTGATAGGAAAATGAATCAATCTTAATTGAAAGCACGTGGACTGCACACGGAATTGGGAATAAGGTTTCTTTTATTTCCACATAATATAACAAAATCAAAAGAACATGTAATACATACAAAGATACAACAAATAATTATACAATTATTGTTCAAATAAGTAATTTAAGATTGGCACATTGGTGAAAACATAGTGGAGGAGTCTTTTAAAAAAGCATGGCTTGTATTTTATAGACCCCTTGAGAATAAAAAAGGTTACAAGTGCTCTGTAATATAAATTTAAAAAAATATGTATATGTATATTGGCCGAATACACACATGTCACATGGTTGATTCATCCAAACATTCTAGCTCTTCATTGTCATCATTTAAATATGATGGCACTTGAAGAGCAATCTTTTTTCAGGTGACATTTCTATTAATAGTCATGCCTATCTTCCAAACTGACATTTTCACCTTTGCCAGAACTGAAACTTATCTTTAATATCATAAGCAGACATGAATATAGGGATGACGTACGTAGGTGGATCCAGGGTTTGGCCGAAGAGGCCTCTCCGCAATTCAGAGTTAAAAGATGATCGCTCTAAATACCGAGAGAGGAATCAACACTAAAACGCTGTTATGGAAAAGGGAAGGTTCAGAAAAGCAGAGTTCAGGTCTAGATGACGCAGTTTTCTTGTATTTTATCTTATTCGTGGTCAACATTTTAAACAGCCTTATTGGCTGTACAGTAATTTGGTACAGAGGAGGCAACGGCACTTTTTTTTTTGAAATCTCAATTTTAATCATCGATCGAGAAAATAATTAATTGTTAAATCACTCATTTGATCAGCTAATTCTTGTGTATCAATGACGTATAATGTGGATATTGGCAAAAGGATTATAATTTAGACAAAATATCTTCTAACGCATTATGATGCGATTTCTTTCATTTATAATGCAATCATTGGTATAGCAATAGTGATTTATATAACCCCTCATACTATGACTCTGTATGTTTGACTGATACAACAAGAGTTATTTTTCTTTTTCTGTTAACCCTCCCCTGCAATTCCAATCCCTGTTTCAATGGCGGAATATGCTCGAATGTAAATTAACAGTCTTTCGTGTGTTGTTGCCCTCCTGTATACATACTGTAGGATCAATATGTGAACAATCATTTGGTTAAAAAACGCGAAATCTATTATATTACCAATCAGCACCAATAGTGCTTTTCCACTATCGCTCAAAGAAGCGGTTTATCATTACTTTCAACAAAACACTATCAGTCGAGCACGTAGAATCAAGAGGGTTCTACAGCAATAGGGAAAATCCCTCTTGTACAAGAAAGTTTTATTTTTGTTGGTGTCATCACTAGATCCAAGAAATCACAGTGTGTTCAATCATCTGATCCGGAAGATGTTACAATAATCGAGCAATACTATTCTTTCAGGAGGCAGGTCTTTTTCTGGTATTTCTTTCCATTTTTGGCTAAAACCATCCTTCTCAAACGGTGCCTATATCCCTTTGTAGACAGTGCTTGGACAACACTGACAAAACGTTACTTTTGGCGATAGTTGATAATTGCTGTTTATCCTTGATGATTACTGAATAAATTTATGTTATCTCGGGGACTCGTAGTAATTTGTGCGCTACTTACTGGTGACATTTTCCTGCTGATTATATAACTTTCTTTTCACATCTGCAAAAACGAACAAGATTAAAATGTTAGTCCGATCTTTCAATCGTTATTTCTGTAAAAATATTCTTAATAGTTTCGACTTCTCCCAATCATTTGAAAATAATAGCTGGAAGGTAGAAAATGTATTCTACTAAAAAATTCTCGTTGTCCCCATTTCGGTGAGACTTTTTAAGAATAGTATTCTGTAATTTATACAATGGGTTACTTGGTCATTTTTTTCCAGCACTTCCCTGCAATTCTAATCCGTGTCTTAACGGAGGATCCTGTGTGAATACAAATCAGCAGTCTTCATTCACGTGCTTGTGTACTGCTGGATACGCTGGATTGAGATGTGAAGCATTTTCAGGTAACGTTATACATCCATGCCCTTGCTAAATAGGTGTATAATGTATTGGGGTTTGGTAGTGCTAGCAAAAGGCCATTTTCGTAATGTAACCAAATTTAGTACATACGTCTTTGTGAAGTAATTGTATTTCAATAGTCAGTGTGCAAATTGCATATATTACACGTTCTTAGGTAGGGAAAGCCATTTTGTTTGTCCTACATAGCAACAACTAATGTATGCAATTCGCACACTGACTATTGAAATACAATTATTCGGTACAGAGGAAACAATGGCAAAGTTTGTTTTCTTAAATCTCAATTTAAATCATCGATCACGAGAATGTTTACGAAAGCAGAAAAGGATTCATTAAAGAAGAAAACACACCCTACAAGCAATCGGATACGTTTGGCCAAAGAGAGAAAATAATTAATTGTTAAATCACTCATTTGATCAGCTAATCCTTGTTTATCAATGATGTCTAATGTGGATATTGGCAAAAGGATTCTTTAGACAAATTATCTTCTAACGCATTATGATGCGATTTCTTTCATTTATAACGCAATCATTGGTATAGTAATAGTGATTTATATAACCCCTCATACTATGACTCTAGATGTTTGACTGATACAACAAGGGTTATTTTTCTTTTTCTTTCAGCCCTCCCCTGCAATTCCAATCCCTGTTTCAATGGCGGAATATGCTCGAATGTAAATTAACAGTCTTTCGTGTGTTGTTGCCCTCTTGTATACACAGGATCAATATGTGAACAATCATTTGGTTAAAAAACGCAAAATCTATTATATTAACAATCAGCACCAATAGTGCTTTTCCACTATCGCTCAAAGAAGCGGTTAAACACTACTTTCAACAAAACACTATCAGTCGAGCACGTAGAATCAAAGAGTTCTATAGCAATAGGGAAAATCCCTCTTGTTCCAGAAAGTTTTATTTGTGTTGGTGTCATCACTAGATCCAAGAAATCACAGTGTGTTCAATCATCTGATCCGGAAGATGTTACAATAATCGAGCAATACTATTCTTTCAGGAGGCAGGTCTTTTTTCTGGTATTTCCTTCCTTTTTTGGCAAAAACCATCCTTCTCAAACGGTGCCTATATCCCTTTGTAGACAGTGCTTGGACAACACTAACAAAACGTTACTTTTGGCGATAGTTGGTAATTGCTGTTTATCCTTGATGATTACTGAATAAATTAATGTTATCTCGGGGACTCGTAGTAATTTGTGCGCTACTTACTGATGAAATGTTTCTGCTGATTATATAACTTTCTTTTCACATCTGCAAAAACGAACAAGATTAAATTGTTAGTCCGATCTTTCATTCGTTATTTCTGTAAAAATATTCTTAATAGTTTCGACTTCTCCCAATCATTTGAAAATAAGAGCTGGAAGGTAGAAAGTGTGTTCTACTAAATAAATCCCGTTGTTCCCATTTCGGTGAGACTTTTTAAGAATAGTATTCTCCAATTTATACAATGGGTTACTTGGTCATTTTTTTTTCCAGCACTTCCCTGCAATTCCAATCCCTGTCTTAACGGAGGATCCTGTGTGAATACAAATCAGCAGTCTTCATTCACGTGCTTGTGTACTGCTGGATACGCTGGATTGAGATGTGAAGCATTTTCAGGTAACGTTATACATCCATGCCCTTGCTAAATAGGTGTATAATGTATTGGGGTTTGGTAGTGCTAGCAAAAGGCCATTTTCCTAATGTAACCAAATTTAGTGCCTTCGTCTTTTTCAAGTAATTGTATTTCAATAGTCAGTATGCAAATTGCATATATTACCTGTTGTTGGGTATGGCAATCCATTTAGTTTGTCCTACCTAGCAAGAAATAATATATGCAATTCACACACTGACTATTGAAATACAATTATTCGGTACAGAGGAGGCAAAGGGCACAGTGTTTTTTCTTAAATCTCAATTTAAATCATCAACCGGATACGTTTGGAGAAAGAGAGAAAATAATTAATTGTTAGATCACTCATTTGATCAGCTAATTCTTGTTTATCAATGATGTCTAATGTAGATATTGGCAAAAGGATTCTTTAGACAAAATATCTTCTAACGCATTATGATGCGATTTCTTTCATTTATAATGCAATCACTGGTATAGTGATAGTGATTTATATAACCCCTCATACTATGACTCTGTATGTTTGACTGATACAACAAGAGTTATTTTTCTTTTTCTTTCAGCCCTCCCCTGCAATTCCAATCCCTGTTTCAATGGCGGAATATGCTCGAATGTAAATCAACAGTCTTTCGTGTGTTTTTGCTCTCCTGTATACACAGGATCAAGATGTGAACAATCAATAGGTAACAAAACGCGATATCTATCTTATTGCCAATCAGCACCAATAACGCTTATCCATTATCGCCCAAAGAAGCAGTTTTTCACTGCCTTCGACAAAACAATAGTACAAAAATACTCCCTAGCAACGACTTATGTTTGCTATTTGCATTCTGACTATTGAAATACAATTATTCGTAACGGGTTAATGGAATAATATGCATCACGGTACTTCACAAACACGTACACATTAAATGTTGTTAAATTACAAAATCATGCCCCCTTATACCTGCTCCACGCGAGGCATTAATTGCTGTCGTAGGACTACGTCAGCGACTGGCACTGTCCTTGACACGCCATGTTTTGGAATGACCTTCCCTTGGTTTGCTGTTTTATGATCCTTTTTCAACAGTTCCCCTTTCCCCACTATTTGAGGTCGAGAGACGTAAAGACCTTTAATACATACATGTTTCTTATACATCTATTCCTAAGTATGGTTATTGGCCAAACCTTTCAATTAATTTTCCTCATTTCGGTAAGATTTTTGTCTCATGCTTAGGATTACTATTTTTTGTTTCAGCACCCTGTAACTCTAACCCGTGTGCCAACGGTGGAACGTGTGTGAATGGAAATCAACAGTCTTTTGTGTGCTCATGTCCGACTGGATATTCTGGATCGAGATGTGATCAAGGTGAACAAGACTTTCTTAATTGGTTGCAATGTCTCGAATATTGTTGTAGATCTGGTTGCTCAAATGGTGACATTGTTTTTTGTTACGCGTAAGGCTCCGTTGTAGAACAGTGGTATTGGGGTTCCCATATTCCCATTTTCGAAACCGATGTACTACCCTTTGGTATAAAGACATTGATCCTTATCAAATTCCTCGGGTATAACTGAAAGACATAAGTCCTTTGGATGCTTACCTTCAAGCGTAAGTGCTTTCTTAGTTCTTAGGTGAAATAACAATCAAACAACCAATTTATTTATGTAACAAAAATGCGCATTCTGTTTGATTAATGATGTGCAAGACAGAGAGATGTTTGTTCCGTGTCTTCTGGCTGTTAGAAGATGCACAAGGGAACTTCCCTTCTTTGAATCGTTGTTATTGAATACCTTCAATCGTGTGGATATTTTTACTGTTATCGGACGATCAATGAGCATTAAGACCAAGAATAGTAGATTTTATGAAGGTTTCCATTCTATTTGACCTCCCTGACTCCCTGAAGTCACCCTTGAAACTTTTTAGACCAGGATCAACATGGAAGTAATTCAAAAAGCGTATCAGTGACGAAGCTAACGGGTGCGCGAGGAGCAAGGCAGAGGTAAATATTAGAGGAAGGCAACGCGAACAGATGAAACGTAACCCCCACACACTCCCCTCACTCTATATCTTTGTTCTCTTGTGGTTTATCTACCTAATATTTCCGGTGCCTCCGTCCCCCTCCCGCACTGACACCAGTACTCCCTCAATGGTCGAACCCATGATACGCCACTGTAGTTAATTAATGACCATCCATTCTTTTCATGAACACGTTATTATTCCTGCAGCACCTGATTCATGTAACCCTAATCCTTGTTTGCAACAAGCAACGTGTATTCCTCTTGGCAATGTTTTCTTCTGTGTCTGCCCACCTCTATCTACTGGCAAGACGTGCAATGAAGTGGGTGAGTTACGGATTCGAGTTCAGGATTTCCGTTATTATATTATTATTAGTAGTAGGAGTAGTATTGTCATCATTTAATATCACTAATATTTATCATTTATATTTAAATTAATATGTTTATATATATTTATAATACAAAATGCAATTAAAATTAATGGTATTTACAATGTGATTTATCTAACTGAGTCGATCCTAAACGGGACGGGAAGAGGGGCATTTGGAGGTCCCCCCATAATTAAGGAATTGAAATAATTACGTCCTACGTGGTGTATGCCTACTACTAAAGGCTTTTTATAATTATAACATCTGTTTTTTCTACAAATCTGGCAGTTGGAAAGACATTGGTGAAGGACAAAGGGTAAACTTCATTTCAGGCTATGTTCACAGTAGCACTATTTTTCATGATCTTTCATCTCCTCTCGGTCAGTATTTGCCTCAATAAAATATGCAATGGAAATTAAAAAAATTGGGCCTAAAATATGTTCAGTCTAATTTCTGATTGAAATACATGAATGGGCCTATGAAGTATGAAATTCTCTTGTTTTCCATAATGATGTTTAACTTGGAATTCGGTATTAAACTGGAGACATCAAGAGATAAGATGACTGTGCGTAATGTTTGTATTTGTTAAAACTAGGTTTTTAAACATCAGAAATATTTTAAATACAAATGGAATTGTTTTCATTTAAATAAATCCTAGAAATTTCCCTTTGAATTCTGTTAGTTCTCCCATGCGACTCGGATCCCTGCCTAAATGGAGGGTCTTGCCAGAGTGTTAACATGCAACTAGAGTTCGTTTGTGCTTGTCAGATGGGGTTTTCAGGAACATTCTGCGAAATAGGTATATATATGTAAATAGTAAATCATTCAAGACATGTGTGATCTTATATATAATTTATAGCTCAGGTTACTTTGTCGAATTTGTATATGAACCAAATCAATGATTTAACATCAACAGATTATAGATAATCCGTAGAGAATTCAGCTTAAATTTTACATTTTATTCAATAAGGAATGTGTCATGGTTCAGTGGGTATCAAGGGGTTCGCAGCTCGTGTCCCAACACCACTAATATCCTTTGGCAGGACATTAATTTGTATTAGCAACTCTCTAAAAAAAACTCAGGGGAAATAAATTGATACCTGCTTAGGAATGTTTTATTTAGTCCTTGAATGTTTCCAACAACTTAAGGGAAGCTTGGCCGCAGCCAAGAAAATAGCATTTCTTTATAAGCACCTTGAGTAAATATGTGGATGTATCGCGGTAAAGTGGTTCATTCACTTGAATCTCAATCCAAGGGCTGAGGATTAGAATCGCAGCCCGTCGCTAACATTCTTTGGCAAGACCTTAATCCACTCTCCACCCTGGTGTAAAAGGGTGCCTGGCTTGGGTTATAATAATTGCAAGTCCCGAAGAAGAGCAGTAAGCATACTGGTGCGGCTACCCTTGGTATAATCATCTCCTCTAGTACACAACAAACTCGAATACCGTGTATTAAAAAGCTATGTTATCTACTAATACTCTTACCATTGCAGACGATCCATGTTATCCAAACCCATGCCTGCAGCTAGGTACGTGCACGTCTAACGGAGATGACTTCATCTGTAGCTGTCCACCTTCGTATGATGGCAAGACATGCAACAACTTAGGTTAGACGATGGGAAATACCGTGTTTGAAGATTAAACATTTATTTGCCTGTGAGATCAAAAGTGCTCTGAAATGCAAATTTGCAAACTACAACAATAAATTGAATTGAAAATAAGATAGTTGCATCATCATATTTCGTACAAAGATAAAAGAAAGGAATATCAGAACAGAGTAAAATATTGAAACATACATGTAAAATGACATTAAAAACAAAATTTAAAACAAAAGATAAAGAAAATATTTTAAAAAGTACAAATGGAAATTAGTGCATTCGTAAAAGCCAATGAGGCTTCACAATTGAATGAATATAAAACAATATTCTGCATACAAACCAGTACTAGTTTCGGTATTCTGATTTTCGTATGACCTTTATTAGACAATAGAAAATTACTCGCAAGGGCTGTTTTGAAAGTGTGTACTTTGATGCAAAAAGGTATACAAAGTTTTACGTATTACAAAAATAGAGATGTTATGATAAATATGCAAAGTGCAAAATATATGAATTGCAGGGAGGAGAAGAGGTGAATAATGGATTTACATCAGGGCTTTTAATATCAGAAATCAGCCTTGATATTGTTCAACTCAGTGTTAAATTTTATTTATATGACATTTAAAATGACTTGTAGTTTTTAGGAGAAATGAATGATGTAAAAATTCCAGGTAATATCACTACAATACTGTTGCATTGATTCCATCTTTAAATGTTACTCAATTGTTTTATAAGCTATATTAAACAAAATAAAATTAACAAGAAATTAATATTTATTTTAAAACGAGTACCTGAATTCATGCAAAGATTTTGGAGATATCAAGATTAAAGTCCGGGATCCGAAGGCATAAATAGAAAGAAAAATATCTATCAAGAGGAAATATCCAAATATTTGTTCCTTTTTTCAAACAACTTTTTCAATACTTTGGTTTTGAATTCTTCTTCAATTGTTTCTCTATACCTCTGAATAAGATAATGGATGTATTAAAATCAAATACCGGATCAGCTTAAATTTCCTTTTTTTTAAATCTAAAGTAAAGAAAATATCAAAATATATTTGTCTATTTTTTCTTCCTATTTTAGTGTCTCCTTGTGACCCCGATCCCTGCACTAATGGAGGAACGTGCAGGGATCTCAACTTTAGAACGAAATTCTTCTGCACCTGTGCTTCTGGATTTAAAGGACAAAGATGCGAAGAAGAACAAGGTACGTAGAGATCGTGGTCTAATGGATACGTCACCCTATTTTGGATCACATGGTTCCGCCGCGGTTCTGATGTACTTTAGCAAGATATTAATAAACATTTGCCACTCTCCACCCAGGTGTACTAAAGGGGTACCTGGTGAGAATGTATTCCTTGAATGCTTCGAGCGCCTTAAGACATCTGGGTATAAATCCAGTGTAATCATAGTACTTTGTAGGCGCCTTGAGCGCCCTCTTGGGTGGTTATGTGCGTATAATGAATATATTTATTATTATTATTATTATTATCATTATTATCATCATCATTATTATCATCATGATTATTTTTATCATTATTATTATTACGAAGTAAAGGTATCTTTGGTTGCTCCTAAAAGGTCTGTCGTAGGACGTCATATATGTACAGGACCGTTGGCACTTGAGCTTTATGAATGAGCCTATGAGGAGATCTAATCAGTGTTAATATGACGTTTTGTGCAAAAACAAAAGTGTTAAAGATAAAATTTAAAAAAAAAAAATATTTGAATAACTTCAGTTATTGATAAAATAGAAATTAAGGATGTGTTCTGGTTTTTCCAAAAATCATTCCGTTACCAATATTGACCTTTTGCAATTGTCAAATATTCACATTATTATTTGATATTTTTCAAAGCCTTACCTTAAGCAATTTTTTTTTACTACTGATGATGTCGTTCTTGAGTAGCTGAAAGTTACTCAATAAGGGTATTAAATAAATGAATTCGGTGTGATTCATGTCATATGATTTGTTTTAAATTCTTTACATCCACGTGCAGATCTTCCACCTACGACGGAATCAATAGTTGGGGCCATGTCAACGATATCCAGCTCCAATTTAAAAGGCAATGGTAGGCAGCTGTTAGGAAATGCAGCTATCATATTCATGACAGTTGTACTTTCAATCACATTCTTGACATTCAAATAAAAGTATTGATATTAGGAAGTTACGCAACATCTACTTAATAATATACATAAAACCAATACTAAATTACAATTTTATATCTGAAATCATTGTTGCAGCTAAGTTTGTATTAGAATGTATATGTTTATGATTAAATTAGTAGATATGCGAATAATAGAAGATAGTAGAATTAAATCTGTTCTTCCTCATGCTACGATATATTTATACAGAATGATAGATTTACTATTCGCATGCATTTAATTATTACCCTTATACGGTGAACTCTTACCCAATGTTTATATTCATTTCAGAGCAGCTGTCATATTGTGTAACACCTTTGAACAGGGTTAAACCTTTTGTGACTAGTAAAAACAAATTATTTCTTCTCAAAGTGAAGAACAGATATTCTATTCACGATCATTGTCACGTTTGATAACACGTTATATAGGCGTATATACTATTTTGGAAATGCCGATTTTAGAAGTATTAACTAAGTATATAGGCAATTCGTCATGAAGGCAAATTTTTGTTTGCTCAGCTAAAACATAGAGGTTTCAAGAAATAGATATTTATGTGTATCGGTTTGTGTATTGGAGGTTTAAACGAGGAAAATGAGTGTTTTGTTATATCAAAGGGTTTACCATGGGCTTTAGGGTTTATAAAATGTATAAACAGTTGAGTGATTTGAATACCTCCAGTCAACGTTCCCAGTAGAGATAGGAGCATGGAATTAACTGATACAAAATTACGATTGTGAAAGGCAGCAACCACTTATAGATTGTTTGAGAATGTGATTCATGTAGATGTGGTGGTGTTTTCCTATGTCTCTTGCTAATAAACCTTGGAATGATTGTAGCCAAATTATAGCTATTAGTTAGATCGCTAGGCGTGGAATACAACAACTATTTTTTGTTAAATATATGTTCCTTTTCAGTAATATGTCTCACAATATTTTGTTTGTAATTCATTAATTTCGTGTCTGCATTCTGTGGAATACCTGATATACCTATTGTAGAAACGCACGGAGAAAAGTGTAATGAAAATATACATGTAAGCTTTATAGATCTAGTATCACAATTTGTTCTTTCAAGTAATTTTATTTCTTCCTTTGCAGCAGAAATCATGTTTTTTGTTTGTCGTTTACTTATTCTTGAATTGTCAAAGCGAATTGCATGGCATTCTAATTCAATATGTATCCACGATACCAATTGATTTGTCATTTATTTGTTTTAATTACACATCTATCCAATCAGACGCCAAATTCCTGTGTGAGAGAATATGGGTATGAAGAGAGAGAGAAATAGAGATAGAACGAGAGAGTGACAAGGAGAGGGAAAAGAGAGAGAGAGGGAGAGAGAGAGAGAGAGGGGGGAGAAAGAGGGAGAGGATATGGGTATGAAGAGAGAGAGGAATAGAGATAGAACGAGAGAGTGACAAGGAGAGGGAAAAGAGAGAGAGAGGGAGAGAGAGAGATAGAGGGGGAGAAAGAGAGAGAGAGGATTTGGGTATGAAGAGAGAGAGAAATAGCGATAGAACGAGAGAGTGGGAGTGGGAAAAGAGAGAAAGGGAGGGGGAGAGAGAGAGGGGTCTAATGTGTTTTTAAAAAATACAGAGAAAATCGTTATAACGAACTATTTGTAACCAAGTATTCATCCTGTTTTAATGAAACCTTGTTATATCAGGGCAAATCAAAAGGAAAAATATAACAAACAAAAAATAGGCAAAAAGATAATACAGAGAAATGGCAGTAGCAAAATAAATTTGCTATAACGAGAGTTTGTATTAACATCATGCATGCTACATTAACGAGTTTTTCCTTCACATGTTTTCGATTTGAAATCCTTGAATGCTTATTTTTCTCTCACACAGTAATAATGACAAATATTTATACTGATAGATTTTTAATTTACGTGTGAAATCGAAATCGATACTGATTCATTAGAACAATAGACACTGGCAACAGATATTGTTCAAGGATAATATTTTCACTGGCACCGTTCTCTAAGCAGGCTCATCAGTTGGTGCGGAATCAGGGAAAGAGACTCGCGTCCCTACTTTATTGCACAAAATAATTCTTCTTCTCGATCTCCCGCTAAGTGTTATTTTCAGAGGTGAGTAAATCAAATTTCGAGAAATGAGGCTGATATGTAAAATAAGATTTATGTGCGAGTTTATTGGTCACTTATATAATACATTTCTCTTTTTGTGTCTGGTAAAAATGTATATTTTTAGGTTGATATGATTTGTATTCTCATTGAACTGTTGAAGATCGATAGAAATAGCATGCAAAGCGTTTGTTGATTCCCATTGTAGACCATAAAGTTTGTGATGTAGACTGTTCATGCATAAGAATATATTTAAAGACCCTATACGATAAAAATACAACTTGTAATCCATGGAAAGCTGAATGAACATAGAATACAAATTAAAGGAATTCAAATTTTTTTCCCTTTCAGTATTGCACAAAAGCGAATTAAAACCATTTACCGCACCTCTCCAAATTACAGGTCAACAGGGGTTAAATTTGCCGCAGTTACAGTGACGACACCATATGTGCTCGCCTATATAGCTTAGGCGATGAGCCATGCTTAATTAATGCAAAGTCATTGTGAATATGCGTACTTCACATATGGTAATGTCATCCATTCGATATCTAGTTTTTAGGTAAACAACTTCCGATTTTCACAGCTTTAGATTTCGAGTTTTCAGAGAGCTGCTATTCGTCTGACAGGCACTAAAGTAGCATATAATTGGTATTGTTGTAATCTATGGCTTGTCAGCTTTTCTTTGATATATAATTCATCTATTTTATTTTTCACTTCGGACAGGGTCTTTAATAAACGTATTCCCGATTGCATCTTATGTTTATGCACCTCGGCTACAGCCCGGCGGCGCTCCCGGGGGGCAGGGGGCACAGTGCCCCCCACTTTTTCAAGTACCCCTAAAGTGCCCCTTTTTACATAGGAAAAGTATCCTTTTTACAAAAGAACAGTGCCCCTTTTACTTTGACTAGTGCCCCAATTACTTTGTAAATGTGCCCCTTCTCCTTTTCACCTCTGATAAGTGCCCCTTTTATTTTGTCACGTGCCCCTTTTCCTTCGACAAGTTCCCATTTTCCTTTGCAATAAGGTTCCATTCTCATATGTGCCCTTTGTAATCTCTAGTAAGTGCCCTTTTCAGGTACGAGAAGAGCCCCTTCTCACTTTTGATAAGTGCCCCCATTCACCTCTGATAATTGCCCTATTCGAATCTGAGAGGTGCCCCTTTTACTGCGACAAGTGCCCCTTTTCTTCTTAATGACTACCCCTTTTTAACTCGGATAAGCGCACCTTTTATTTTCATATGTGTCCCTTTTCCTTTCTAATAAGTGCTCCTTTTCCTTATGACAAGTGCCCGTTCCCCCTTCTCATAAGTGCTCCTTTTGATCTCTGGTAAAAGACCTTTTTCAGGTACGAGAAATTACTCCTTATCATTTCAGATAAGTGCCCCCTTCCCCTCCTGATAAGTGCTCTTTTCATCTCTGATGATTCCCCCTTTTTAACTTTAATAAATGCCCCTTTTATTTTGACACGTGCCCCTTTTCCTTTCTAATGAATGCTCGTTTTCCTTTTTATAAGTGCCCCTTCCCTTTCTTATAATTATCCCTTTTCATCTCCTATAAGTGCCCGTTTATTTCAACATGTGCCTCTTTTTCTTTTTAATAAGAGCAACTTCCCCCTTCTCATGAATGCCCCCTTTTCATCTCCGATAAATGCCCCTATTCAAATCTGATCGGTGCACCTTTCCTGTCAACAAATGCACATTTTTCTTTATTATAAGTGCCCCTTTTTCATTATCATAAGTGCCCCTTTTCATATCTGGTCAGTGCCCCTTTATACCTCTGATAATTTCCCTTTTAACAATTATACATGCCTCTTTTCCTTTCTAATAAGGGACCTATCCCCTTTTCATAATGGCCGCTTTTCACCTCTGATAAATGCCTCTATCAAAATCCGATGTGTGCCCCTTTTCCGTCGACAAATGCCCATTTGCCATTCTCATAAGTGCCTTTTTCATCTCTGGAGAGTGCCTCTTTACAGATGTAAGAAGTGCCCCATTTTCACCTCTGATAATTACCTTTTGTACTTTGACACGTGCTCCTTTTCTTTTCTAATAAGTGTCTTAATCCTTTTCGGTAAGTGCCACCTTTTCCTCTCATCATTTAACGTGCCCCTAATTTAAAGCGACTTAGACCAATTTCCACCAAAGGTCGCTCGATACGCTTGCTCGCATTTACAGATGATATAATTATGTTAATATCAAAGGTCTTTAAAGTCTTCCGTCATGAGAATTTGCTTATAACCCCATCAGGATTGGGTTTTCTCCTCTTTGTAAGATGTAATTTTTCGCACTGCGACCTCACAAATCTTAACATTTTTTCTCGCTTGCTTCGCTCGCTCGCAAAAGAATATTCAGTCCATCACACCCAACTGGAAAGTATGTTGCTTTAGCAATATCTTGTATGTTGTATAAAGAGAAACAAAAATTGAAATCATCCCTGATAATGTAATCACAATGTAGGGGTATAAACCAATGTTTAAACAAACTGTATATTTTCGCTTTGAGATTTCCATTTGTAGGTGCCCTTTTTTCCAGAAAGTGCCCTTTTTTGTTGGTGCCCCCCACTTTGGAAGTCGCTGTGCCGCCTCTGCTACAGCCCAAGAGACCGACAGTTACGGTTCAATGAACTTCCTGAAAAGTGGTTAGAAGTCGCGCAATAACTACAGTTCACGAGACCGACAATGTTAGTCGAGCGAACCTTCTGATAAGTCTAGTAGGTCTTCATGAGTGAGTGAAAGTGATCGCAGCATGGGCACTTTTTAAAAGACTATTGACTGGTAGGCGGGTATGGCTAAAATCACGACTTCAATTTCGACCAATCAGATGGCTAGATTTTTAAAGTGAGGTATATAATGGTGTTTATCTCTCACCATTATTTATACTGATAGATTTTTTTTAAATTTACGTGTGAAATCGAAATCGATACTGATTCATTAGTACAATAGACACTGGCAATAGAGACTGTTCAACGATAATAGAGTCACAAATTCTCACGGGCAACTTTCTCTAAGCAGACTCATCAGTTTGTGCGGAATCAGGGAAAGAGACTCGCGTCCTATACTTTATTGCACAAAATAATTCTTCTTCTCGATCTCCCGCTAAGTGTTATTTTCACAGGTGAGTAAATCAAATTTCGAGAAATGAGGCTGATTTTAAGAAAAGATAATTAGTTAATTAGCGAGTTTATTGGTCATTTATATAATACATTTCTCGTTTGTGTCTGGTAAAATGAATATTTTAAGTTTGATATCAGTTGTATTCTCATTAAACTGTTGAGGATCGATAGAAATAGCATGCAGAGCGTTTGTCTATTCTCATTGTAGACCATGCAGTCTGTGATGTAGACCGTTCATACATAAGAATATATTTAACAAACGATTTCCCGATTGCATATAATATTTATGTACCTCGGTTATAGCCCAAGGGACCGTCTTCCCAAGAGGCTGACAGTGTCGGTTCAATGAACTTTCTGAAAAGTGGTTAGAATTCGCGCATTAACTATACAGCCCACGAGACCGACAATATTGATCTAGCGAACCTTATGAAAAGTTATTAGAAGGCCGACATGTCGGTCTAGTGGGTCTTCATGAGTGTGAGAGAGATAGGGAGAGTGAGATGAAGTGAGAGAGATATGGAGAGAGAGAGTAAGAGAGAGATGAGGGAGAATGAGAGAAGGCGAGAGAAATCGGGAGAGAGAGGGTGAGAGATCTAGAGATCGAGAGAGATAAAGAGAGATCAAGAGAGATATATATAGGGAGAGAGAGAGATGATATAGGGAGAGGGGGAGATTTGGAGATCGAGAGAGATAGAGAGAGAGATAGGGAGAGTGAGAATGAGAGAAAGGGAGAGATATGGAGATTGAGAGAGATAAAGAGAGATAGGGAGAGAGAGAGAGAGAAATGATATAGGGAGAGAGAGAGAGATGATATAGGGAGAGGGGGAGATATGGAGATCGAGAGAGATAGAGATAGGGAGAGAGGGTGAGAATGAGAGAGAGAGAGAGAGGGGGGAGAGAGATAGATAAAAATAGGGAGAAAGAGAACAAAAAAAAAAGAGAACAAAAAAAAAAAGAGAAAGGGAAAGAAACCGTAAAAATAGATGGAGGAGCCCGTTCCACCACCACCACTCAGTCATATCAATTATTGATGGCCCTTTGTTCGCATGTCATCCCAAATCATACCAGTATCCTCTCAATGAATGAACCCACACGACGCCACTGTTTGCAACCACACCTGCCTATATTATGATAATTATCTACCAAGCAGCAACATTATTTCATGTTTTTAATTTGCAAAAGCCGGTCGGGAAGAAAGGCCATCTCTTCTTCCCCAGCAACTAGACTGAAATAGCGAAATAATTATGCATTTATGTTTCTTTATTATTATTTGTTACCTTGATATTAAAACTGTTCATGATAATAATAATGATAATAATCTCACCCGTCATTGATCTCATGTGAAGCTGAAAATGAAGATTGCAAGGAGAGAAGCCTTCGTCTTCTTGGCCGTTATGCTGGGCATCGTCGTTGTCTATGCCCGGTCAACTGGCGCTCCTGTTGATTCCAATCCTGAAATATGTGATACCATGATGCCCGGTCATCAATTACCAGCTCAGAGTGCACAGAGCCCTTATTCCATCGTTCCCGCCAGGATGAAGTACATGCCCGGCAAAAAGTTCACTGGTAGGTGACATTTTCTCGTGACATTTTCTTGTGACATTTTCTCTTGCGAACTTACTTCGTCAAAAGGGCCTAAAACTTACAAGCATAACTTTCACCATGGGCCCCTTTATATTTCACTCTCCTTTTTAGTTCATTTTTTTTTTTTATTTAATGCATTCAAACAAACTGGAATGAGGCACTCACTTTCTTGTTTCTTTTTGTCTACGTTAATAGAATTCATGTTTATTCGTACCATTTGTTTAATTATTTTGTGAAATCTTAGCAAAATGTGAAATATGATTTGAAACGATAATCTGAAACTTAGACTGCACCAGGTTAAAAAAGAACATTTGCTCAGGCGACATTTTACTCCTGTGACCTTTTCTCGGGGCTTTATTTCGTCAACGATAAAAGATCATGGTTAGGGTTGCATTTACAAGTCATCATGGTTTTTGGTTGGGGTTAAGGTTAGGATTAGTTGTGGTGTCTGGTCTGGTAAGTTAGTTAGGAATTCAGTAAGTATAGGAATTTGACCGCGGAGCAATTATCGCCGGTGTAGTATGTCGTATAACGCAGACCTTACATTATCTTCATTCGGTACACCCAAATGCTTAGGCCTGATAGTAATAGGAGATTTTATAATCAAATAATTTTTGTATGAGGACCAATTTATAGTGATATATCAAAAGGAGGTATCTTTACTCCATTATAAATTTAAAATTGGGGAGACGGGGTAAGGTGACGAAATGAGGTGACGAAATGAGATGAGGTAGTAAAAGTTTTCTGGAATTTTATCTTTACCACACAGTCACAATTAACGCTCCCGAATCGGAAGAATTCAAGGGAATCTTCCTGCAAATGCGACGCAAGGACACCAACGCTATCTTGGGGACGTGGTCTGGGTTGGACGCGGATAAGTTCAAGACCGTGTCATGCGCAGGAGTGAAAGACAATGTCGTGACACATGTAGACAGTAGAAAGAAAGGCATTGCCAACAGCTTCATGTGGACAGCTCCTCAAGATTTGGATGCCGACGTTTACGTTGCGTAAGTATGAAAAAAGACAAAATATCATGAATGAAGAATAAAGAAACAAACAAGCAATCAAATGAATTGAACATACTTGGAGCAGGAAGCTTCCTGCTTGGAGTAATATACATGTAAAAACGGATATCACAATTCCTCCGTTTTGATTTATGTTTCTAAAACAGGGGCTATATTGTTCTTGAGTTCTTAGTAAACATATAGGTCACAAAATATTCTTTGAAATTCTTCCTCCTGCACCTTGATATATTATAGCGCATACATAGAGGTGTTGTGGCGTAGTGAATAAGTCGTCGGACTGTGGATCACAGGGTCCGCGGTTCGAGTCCCGCCGCGGCACTAATGTCCTTTGGCAAGACATTAATCTACACTTGCCACTCTCCACCCAGGTGTTAAATGGGTACCGGTAGGAAGGAATTCCTTGAATGCTGTGAGCGCCGAAATCGGCAGCCTAGCATAGCCGGGTAATGTTGGAGCGCCTTGATCACCTTGCAAGGTGGATACGTGCGCTATATATTAAGAAACCAATATTATTATTATTATTATTATTATTATAATCATGAAGGTATGCTTTTTATATGGAATTAATTTGAATACAAAATCAAGCCTTAAGAATAACATTCAGTATTGATGATAATTATCAATAAAGCTATGTTATCATGGAGATAGAAGGAATAAGAAAGACAGAAATAAAGAAAACAATAGAGAGAAAGAGAGTGTCTTGGGAAAATTTAGATAGATAGACACACACAGAGAGAGAAGGAGAGAGGAAGAGAGAGGGGAGGGAGAGAGAGAGAGAGGGGGGCATTATTCACATCGAGATTCCTTGGCATGTCTTGGGCTGGTCAAGGCAGAGTAGAACAGTAGGACAATGCAGCACTGATCTGTGGGTCTAATAGCTTTTAAATTGTACAATTAAAGATGAAGTTGAGTTCTGGTCATGCGATGGCATTGTGAAAGAAACGATGTGGAATCGATTAGGAAAAGTTGATCATGTAGCATATAAGTATTGGTGCGTACTGCAAGGTTCTGAAGTAATTAAAATGATAAGAAATTTGGCTGTCTTGGTTAAGTAACAAGCACTGTACCCAGAAATCGAGCCACAATTTTTAAGCTGTTACTCTTCATATCTAGAATATGAACGCATTTGAAGAGCCATGCTTTTCAGGAAACATTTTTTTCTCTGATGTTCTTCCACACTTGCATAATAACAATTATAACGCTCACAAATTATTTTTCACTTCTCCCCAGAACTCAACCTTCTCTTTAAGTGATAGGTGTTCTCAAAAATGATTTGATGAAAAGAGAACCTTTGTTATCTTTTTAGGGCCACATTGGTAAAGGATTACGGAACGTTTTGGGTCAATCAGACCTCGTCAACTATCAGTGGTAAGTATGTTGGAATCATCTGAAATTTAGTAGTATTAAGTGTAATTTAATTTTGTTGATCAATATTGCGCACATAATTTTATCTTTCCCAGGGGATGTCCAAGGCGCTTGCAAAGTACTCTATTTTTTACCCAGCATGGCTTTAGTCCAGCTGCCCTTAGGCGCTGAAACCATTTACTAGACCTGGGTGAAGAGTGGCAAGTCTAGTTTATTGCCTTGCCAAATAATATTAGTGCCGTGGCTGTTTAAAGAACCACAGAGCCTTGAAATAATTGAAATAATAATTTTTTAAATATATTTAGCATGTAATTCATCTATAATGTCTTATGAAAGACTTTCGAGATGTTGTTGAACAGAGGCCTTTTTCATGAATCTTGTGGCATGAATATCACTACTGAAAGAACTATTTCTCAAACAAAATTGTACACGGCTTCTGAAAACTATACCGAAGTTTAAGTTATATACTGAAGTTGTTAGATTTGTTCTTATTGAAGACCATGTTTACTAGATGTACTATATACCACTACGTGACTACATTTAAAGAAATGAGAAATAGTCAACCTTAAACAAACTCAAGAGCTACGGCAACTGCATGACGGTTACTTGATAACCAGCTTGAGGAGCTTACTCAGTTCCATCGGGTCTTTGCGCCAGGTCGGGTTGTCGGGTTACATGAACTTTCGGGAAAATATACCCCCATAATCATGAAAGGTTGGATGCATCACGTTGGCGGGTTTTACACGAACTTTTGTGAAACCATACCCCCCCCCCCCTATTCACGAAAGGTCAGGGTAAATTGAATGCAAATGATCACATTTTCCCCTCAAAGATAGTCCATGAGCTAAAGCTAATCTGTTTACATGTTCATATTTGTAAAAACATGCCCTTTTACGAACCCTTGTGATTGAAAAGAGTTTTTGTAGATTTGCTGTAGTTTTTCAGACAGTGTTGGGTAAACTTGAACCAACACTTTTGCGATAAGAGGGGTGTCATGGTATTTCACAAACGCTACACCCGACCCTTCGGGAAGTAGGTCTTGACTATTCATGAAAGTTCGTGTACCCGACAACCCGTCTCGACGCGAAGACCCGATGGAACGAAGTAAGCCACTTTTTTGTGTGTACAAATCTCAAGACAAGATAAGTTGTTGAAGAGGGGGTGTTATCAAAGCTCTCTTGTTGAAGGTGAATAATTCAGCGCATTTTCAGATAATCATCCTTTCCATTTATATATTTTTTTCCAATTCAGCTGATACTAAAGGTGGGCAGGCACCAAACTTGACAAGCAGTCTCATCCTGACTATCGTCATGACATCCATCTCTCTCCTGACAAGATTTCTCGGCCTTAAGTTTTAGACAGTTTTGTTGATATATTCATCTCATTTTTGACAAGTTTTCTGGGACTTAAGCTTTATACAATGGTGTTGATATTCATATTTTTTGGCCTTGGGTTTTAAACATACATGTACATGATGATATTCGTCTCTTTTTTATAAGATTGATTGGTCTTAGGTATTAGAAAACCGTCTTGATATTTATCACTTTCTTCAAGAGATTGTTTGGATTAAGATTTTAGACAATCATGATGATATTCATTTTTTTGTTCTTTACAAGAATTCTTGGCCCTATAGGTTTTACACAATGATGTTGATATTCTTTTTTTTTTCTGTACAAGAATTCTTGGCCCTAGGTTTTAAAGAATTTTTTTGTTGTTGTTTACGTTTTAGCCCTCCAAAGGCTTTTTTATTGAATCAGAATCAAACAAAACATTTTACAATTCAATGAAATCAAGTCTTACTTTAACTCAAATAAAACAAAATACTTTCACATTTCTCTCCTTTTTTCATATAAACAAATGATGCAGTGCCATGCCACTTTGTAAAAAAATTGTTATACATACCAGATATAGAATGAATATATCTCTCGTCTTAAACAATCATGATGATATTCATTTCTTTCTTTACAATAATTCTTTGCCCTAGGTTTTACACAATGGTGTTGATATTCATTTTTTTTCTGTACAAGAATTCTTGGCCCCAGGTTTTACACAATGGTGTTGATATTCATTTTTTTTCTGTACAAGAATTCTTGGCCTTAGGTTTTGCACAATGGTGTTGATATTCATTTTTTTTCTGTACAAGAATTCTTGGCCCCAGGTTTTGCACAATGGTGTTGATATTCATTTTTTTTCTGTACAAGAATTCTTGGCCTTAGGTTTTGCACAATGGTGTTGATATTATTTAGTTCTCTTCACAAAAATTCTTGGCCCTAGGTTTTACACAATCATGATGATATTAATTTCTTTCTTTACAAGAATTCCTGATCTTAGGAGCTAGGTCATAGGAAAAAAGAATTATAGTATTCTTTAGTCTAGAGCTGGTGATCATTAGTCATTTAAATTCAAGCCATCTCCATCGTAACTGATTGTAACTGCAGTTCATTATTTGCTTAATTTAATTAATCTAATTATTAATGCCATTTCATTTATGACTCATGGATTGGAAAAGAAGACAATCGAGCTAAAATCGTTTAGTTAATCTTTGTTTCTTCTTCTTTTTTAAGGCATCGGCGTGACTCTCCTTAAAATTCTGTTGTGTATATTGTTTAAAAATGTTTATTGTCTTTGCTAAATAAAATGACGACGAAGATAATGGTCACGAAATGATATTTATAATGATCATGATCATGATGATCATGATAAAATGATAATAGTAATGATGATAACTTAGCAATACAAATGGAATATTAGACAAAACAAGTTGATAAAATGTAGTGGCGTATTCAACGTAGTATGAAGTATAAAAAAGCCCCCTTCAAACACACACTGCACAAGTTAAAGTTTTTTTTTTTAATCTAATACAAATGGGTGTCAAATGGGTAACAGGTAGGATGCGAAGGTTATTGTAGTTTTCTCAGCATTGTGAGCGTCTGTAAAATGGCGCTTGGTTAGAATGTATACGTGATCCCCAGTGATTTAATAGAGACATCGTCGATGCATTGAACGCTATATAAATCCAGTATATTATTATCTGTAGTATAACCCCATCTGGGAGAATGTCGTGCCCTTATGAAGCAATGTCAGTGGAAATATTTTTACACATCTTTAATAAATGATACATCTGTTAGCTCAATAGTGATCTAGTGACGTATTTATTTTTGCTATGAGGGTGTACAACTCCGATTAATTAAGCAATTTCCCCTAAAGATTAATTTTCAAGATGAGAATAAAAATGATCACAAATTTTATTTTTCATTTCTTTTAACTACAAATTAATGTTATTTCGTTATGTTTGCATTAATACTCTTTGTATAAAGATTGGGTAGAATATTTAACGCTCCTAATGGTATACGACAACAATTTGGTAACATGTGCACTAGGAATCCTGAAGAAAAAACACGTTTATATAGACACAAGTTCAAACAACCTTGTGGATCGACAAAGGAAAATCAAAACTGATCAATGATTTTATCACATCAGGGGGGTGTTTCACAAAGATCCTAAGTTGAACTTATCTCTAAGTTGGACTTAAAAACTATGGAAAGCCGTTAGCATCTTTGAAAATATTTTGTAAAAGGCATAAAATGTTGATTCAAATTATTCATATTTTCTATTATCAGGGAGATTTCATGTTCTTGATGTGGAAGTTATGAAAAGTCTAAAATACTTGAATTTTTGCTTTTGAAATATATTTTATTTTAAGGCTACAAATGGCTCTCCATAATATTTAAGTCCAACTTAGACTTAAGTTCGACTTAGGATCTTTGTGAAACACCCCCCAGTTTTCTATTAGCGACCTAATTTTATGGGCAGGTCCATGATAATATTCCCAACTGATCGTTGTTTATTTGGTTATCAAATCGATATCGTATTTTGAGTATTTGGGTGTGGCCATGCACGCAGTGGCGTAGCCCGCGGCATAGGAGGATCCCAACTCATTGATAGAAACCGGGGTAGGCAGGAGGGGGAAGAAAACATGGTGATTTTACACCCTCGATCCCATCCCCACTCACTAAATAATAATAATAATAATAATAATAATAATCAGTTCTTGTATAGCGCATATAATACGTTATGAAATAACATCTCCATGCACTTCCAACTGAAGAGCTTTGGCATTGCTTTTCATGCATCAGATTTAATTATTCCTTGACCGAAAACAGTGAGCCCCCGACGCAGGCTAAAGAGGGGCCCTGTTTCAGCATGGATCACTTTATTAATAACAAGTGCTACAAATTTAATGAGATATTTTATAAAGAGAGAGAGAGAGAGAGAGAGAGGGAGGAGGGAGAGAGAGAGAGAGAGAGAGAGAGAGAGAGAGAAAGGGGGTGAGGCCATGAGGGTAAAGTGTATGCCGAACCGCGGCTTCGATCGTGGATGCATCTAGCCGGCGGCAAGAGAGGGGGCCCAAAAATTTAAAAAGGGGCCCTCTTCGAGCGAAAATTTGAAAATCGTGCTGGTCGATTTTTCGCTCAGTGGGGGGGTGTTTTTACCTGTTTTTTGGGGAGGAGAGTCGAGATCGAGGGAGGAGAGAGAGAGAGAGGAGGGAGAGAGAGAGAGAGAGAGAGAGAGAGAGTGAGGGGTGAGGCCATGAGGGTAAAGTGTTTGCCTTCGATCGTGGATGCATCTAGCCGGCGGCAAGAGAGGGGGCCCAAAAATTTAAAAAGGGGCCCACTTCGCGCGAAAATTTGAAAATCGTGCCAGTCGATTTTTCGCTCAGTGGGGTGTTTTTACCTGTTTTTTTCGAGGATGCCCCCTGGATCCGCTACTGGATGCATCGCCTCAGCTCACTCCAGCAAAGCATAGAGAGTCAATACTGCGTATGGACCTTTAGCGCTGTACCATATGTGCTAATAGGCAGCAATTTCACACGTGAATAGTCACAAATGCACACAATCATGCCGATATAACTGTAAGCAAGTTTGACAGTGGACTTACGATTTTTATTTTTAAATTATTCTTTTTAACATTGGTGAGTTGAAAAATTGTATTTTACTGCTATTTAGGTGTCATCAATTGTCACTAAAGTACCGATTTTGAGTGAAATCGGTTTAATTTTGTACAGTGGTGTTTGAAATGTTGAGATCAATAAAACGGGTTTTAATACACAGCCAGGATAGCGATGCAGCTATGTTTGCCTCAGCTCAGCTACATCGCGCGCGCCATGCACGTGCATGCAGTACATACAGTCACTAGTCTAGTCAGTCGCGTCTGTGTATCTAGACTAGTTCTTAATTGGCCTGGAAACGAGTGACGCGACACCGATTTATTACGGCGTTATGATTGTCTTTTTTCGGTGAGTTAAGATTACACTTACAACTAATTACAGTTTTTAATCAAATATGTGTACAATATATGTTCCAGTTTAAACATTCATAAATTTTAGAGCATTTAGAGCGAGATTTTTTAAAATCTCAAATCAGTTAATTTCACAAACATAATCTGTTCCTAGTGGGACTGGGTGTTTTTAATTTTAATTTATGACACGGCACTGGGAATGAACGGCCTCGGACTCTGGACGTGGAAGCAAGCGCCAGTATTGGCACGGATGTTCAGTGTACATAGTGCAGATCATTGATAAATTACATGGGATTTTCTTTTGCATACTACCTTTCTCTTCTTCATAAATAGTGACTGCATAATTAATGTAAGAATTTGTTTCAATGACAATGTCAATGGATATTTATTTTAATTTAATTACGATTTAGACCTATGATATGATAATTGATAGAGTATAGACTACATTCTATTGTCTATTGAGTATTGATGGAATGATGCCATGCAAGAATGAAGAGGAAAGGGAGATGATAAAATAAAGAGTTTTAAAAAAAAATACGAGTAGATCTAGGTCTAGAACTGAAATCAATGAATGAAGTATAATGTAGGCTACAGTAAATTAATACCAATTAAGGTGTTTCAAGTCAATATAGATCTAGATCTATTATAGAATTAGAAACAGTGATGATGATTAAAATTACTGTAGGCTACAACTGCAAGGAGACGAAAACCTCAGGGTAAGGAAAGAAAAGAAGAAGAGGATGGATAAGACTAGGATTAGGAAGAGAACAAAAAAGACTAAGGAGAAGAGTATCATTAATTTGAACTTTTGAAGAATCTACATTTGCATATATGATCTCAAGGATTTTTTGAAAGGATGCTCTCTTTCCCTAATGCCTAGTATATATCTATATGGCTATAGACTTATAGTTTTGTTAAATTAAAGCCCTTGTCCTGTAGATTCTGATGTACAAAGGAGATATTGCACTACACCTGTGTCCTAGATCATTGTAACATTAGATCTAGTGCCCAGCTTGTACTTCCCAGTGGCCTAGCACTGCACTGGGCCCAGCCTAGGATGAGGGTTCACATTTATTTACTGTAGGCTGTCTCTGCTGATTGCATTGACAGAATCGATAGGATACCCAAGGCTCCGCAAAATTGTTTTTGTTATAAATGGAATCATTGTCAAAGTTTGTACTTGTGTACCTGGTGCACTGTAAACCTGGGGCCCGTTTCTCGAAACCGTTATAAGTCTAACTTCTTGACTAAATCAGCATTAGTAAGCTACACGAAGCCCTCTTAGCCAAGATCAAAGACAACATCCTGACTAAGTAGTTATGACGCTTCCGACCCCGTCATATCTCTGTCATAACTTTTTAGTCGATGGGCAGCGCCATCACATGTCATTTATGGGGTAGACTATGGCTGGCAAAAAGGACAAGAAATCCTCCAGCTATGATCTTTCTACACGTTCACTTTTTATCATTTTTTATATCTGAAAGTCTTGAAAATATGCCATGTTTATATTTAAGGCTTTTTCCACTTAACTGATTATACGCGTTTATTTCCACATTGTAAAATCATCGAAGGGCTGGGTAATCTGCCACGGCAGGCAAGCCATAGTCAGAAGTGTATTTCTCTAGTTTTCAGACCCATATTAATTTCAAATGTGTAAACTGAATAGTTTAAAACATGTGTTTTAACGTTTGGAATGTTGAAGTTTTGTCATTTCAATATTGTGCTGATGCCTAAAACATTTGACAAAACTTTCATAACATCGTATTTTTACTAAGAATAATATAAGGGTGTATTTTTATAAACTATCAAACGAAAATATCCGGGGGGGACCCATTTCAAAAACAAAACTGATTCACCGGTCATGAAATGAAATACTCACAATTATATTTTACAAGTAATTCTATGGTATAATCTACTCAAATTTTAAAGTATATTGCACCTATTATTCCCCTATTACCATTTTCAATCTGTTTTAGTCCTAATTTATTTAAATAATTGCAGTTTTCCTAAAATTACTCTTTTTTTAATACGGTGGAACTGCGACTAAGGCTATGTCTTGGCTCCTCTTCTCGTCGATAGTATCGATTTCACGAGATGTCTAGCTAGTAAGCTCTTCGTGAAATGGTTTAGGAAGATCAGAGACATCTCCGTAGTTGGCGGATAAAGTTATGACTGTCTTGTCGTTGGTTTCGAGAAACGGGCCCCTGTGCACTGATTGTGGTTGGCACAGTTTACTTTGATACTTTTTAAAGCTCTTTGGAAACACATGTATGGATATACTATATCATGATGAAATAGCACTGTATGTTATGGGTCTACAATTATTGAATTATTACTATCGTTATGATCAACGTTTCTTACTTAGATCTACTGAAATTACACAGGACATTTGAAGAACTACTGAACATGATGTGACATTGCATGCAGAACCACTGTGCTTTTACAACTCACCTTGCAACTCAGGAATGTCAAGCAACCCTTCTCGTGCCCCTACCAGGGCCCAGACTGGAGGTAGAGATGGAGCCACAAGCACCAGACCACCAAGCATGGCTTCCAGATCCACCAATCTTCATCGCAATCAAAGTTTCAGGGGCCTCAAAAAGGTCAGCATGAAAGCACAACTGAATGAATGAATGACCATTTGATTGATTGATTGATTAATTGGTTGATTGAAAGAACATAAAATTATGGAATGGTTTATTGATTAACAAAGTAAATATATATATGCTGTCCACAATTGCCAAACTGTACATGATTTTTTTTCTCAAAAAATATTATTTTCTTGTTTTAAAAAGGAATAATATGAAACTACAGCACCTACAAATATTCTCGAACCGAATACCCTAACACAATACACTGATCTATATTTGTTTTTCTTACCTAGTAGTGCTATGTAACTGAAGATAAACTCTAAACACATGTATTTCATTAATTTCATGTTTAGATATACTCTAAACATGGAAATATATATTCAACAAGTAAAAAGGGATTGTGGACAAATTAAATCCCAATATCTTTGGGGACAGTTTTCCTTGATATTAGCAAATGTTATTTGTGAAAGTTTGTTTTCGGAAGAAGCACAAACACATAACACGTACTCAGTACTTCTACTTCTACTTCTATGCCATTTCTCATCGAAGCCTGTTTAGCTGTGTAGTCACAATGAAGAACTCAACCCGTTGAAATTTGAATTATTTTCATTCCCTAGGCTTAGTACATGAACCAATAGGTTCCCATAGGCAAAGAGTTAAGAACTTCTTGGAAAGAGATAGTTCAGTGAAATGAGTAATCTGCTGTACTTTCTTGATGCAGGCACAGTATCGGCCAATGGTAACTGTAGCTCGACGTCGAACTGAAAGCAGGAGCACAAGAGCGTCTACTGCCGAGCCTCCTGGACCCAGCGGGAGAGATACTGTCCATCAAGATCAGCTTAGCACCATTGATGAAGATGCATCAGACTCCAATTCAATCATTACAGCAGTAAGTATGGAAAAATCCAAGTTTGATGTAATATAAACTAATTATTCCCAAGTCCAGACTCTCTTCTATTGAAAAATGTTTAGTTGCTGCTTCAAAAACATGGAACAATATCCCACTTTCCCTAGAAATTGATCATGAGTGTGCATGGGCTGTGTGTAGCTTTAGCAACCTTCCAGTTTGAACTGACGCAGTGGGCGTGGTATCCGTATGCCGCTTGGATGCCACAACTCGATCATACCAAAATGATACTTATCTGGCCATGAAAACTCATGAAATGTCATGAAATTTGGTTTTCCTATTTCTAGGGGAACCTGGCAACAATTAAGTCCTCAACGTGTGAAAAATAAAACAAGGCATTGCCTCACAGCGTCTCATAAATAACATAATACTTGCAATATTCATGTTGTGCATTTCCTAGTAGCATTGCCTAGATTCTTTAAGATGTTTTTGCTCAAAACCTGTGATGCTTAAATGAGCAAGCAATGTCTGTAATTACCTAATACCCTTTCATGACATGTACTTTAAGATTCCATGTAATATATCAACAAATTTTGTTAGGCGTGTATGAAATTACTTTTTTCTTGCTTTATTCAGTTGACCAGTGATATTCCCAAGCCACGCTACACTTACAACCCTCCTGTAGACGACATGGCAGCTAGCGAGATGAACATTGTTACGCAGTATCTAGATGATGCCTTCGTCCATGCCCACATGCTATCCCTCTGTCAAGGACTACTAACCAACCCAAACCTACCCTACAATCCATACCCAGCCTTCTTAAAGCGGCTGCGACACCTTGCTGAAGCGTAAGTTTTGTTTTCCTAGAATCAATGAGGGAACCGTTCTTTAAGAGTTATTTTCATGGGTCCATTGGTATGTTCCATCGGAAACGATCTTCTGCATGATTAGGCTGCTGACCTGGTAGCTAACCAAACAAAATTACCCCTTTCATATAATACCAATCTGAAGTTAGGGTGCAGGGCAAGAAAGGTAATGCTTACTATTGGCTTAACTGATCTTAGCTTGGGTTGTGATCTATTCGCTATCAGCAATTGCAAATTAAGTGCTATTGTTGATGATTGACTGTAGATTGTGATTGCATTAACTTGAGATAAATGATCAACTTTCTTTTTCATTAGATTAAACAACTGCTAGCAGTAAAGCAACTATAGCCAAATTCAGATGTGGCTTCCTAGTCGGCGTCGGCCACGATTAAGTTAACACGACCTTCCACCGACCCACTCTTACTTAGCGTAACTTCCGGAAGTGGTGGCGCCTGCACTAGTCGACCTCAACCCAGCTTCCGCATCTAAACCGCGCGAAATCTAATTTTCATTTTCAATTGGAAAACAAACTTATTCCTAAATCATAAAAATCACTATAAAGGCATCAAAAAACTTGCATGTGGTAAACACTGTAGGTATGACCCCGGAAGTTTTAAATGTTAGGTCATTCAACCCCTGTGAAGGGCCAAATGAGAGCATCCACACGGTCAACTTACGCAACTCTCTAGTCGTGTTAGCGCGTTACTCCTGGAAAAATCCAGGAGTAAATCAGTCGGCGTAAAGGTCGGCATATAGCTAACACGACTATCGTTCAGACGGTCACTTCACCGACCTTTACGCCGACCTTACCATACTAACGCCGACCAAAATTGCCATCGTGTGAACACGGCTTATGATGTTTATGTTTGAAATATGTTGTATCTATCACACTGGCATTTTCTTCCAGATTTCACATGCACCGAGAGGCGCCAGAATCGATCGCTGCCATCCTCACAAACCCCTTACAGAAGACCAGTACACCGGTGATATGGGGGGTCAAAGGTCACACCAACATCTGGGGTTTGAAGGATATTGTCCATGCCATTGACCCCAAGGTCATCAGTGATTACTCCTGGCTGTTGTCTTCTGTTGCTCCACCTCAGATCGCAGAGGTAGAGGACAGTGGTGTGAAGGTAAATCATCCCGTGTTATTCGAGTAAACCCTGTACACAAAGACCAATTAAGGGAGACAAGAAAGCCGTCTTTACAAGCCTTTGTGTGAAGGTTAACTTGATTTGATTTGATTTGATTTGATTTATTGGTTTCTGCATCTTTTTTTCATCATATATTTTCATGAACATAATTTGGTTTGATACAATATTTCATATGTATATAATTTTATACAGAAAAGATACGAAATTAAACAAATATATTGAATGCATAATTAACATACATTAGATGCAGGAGGGCTACAGCATAAGCAAAGTAGCTTGACGTGCCCACAGCCCTCAACTTAGAAGGAACAATAAAAATTAAAAAGCAGAATTGAGTGACTTGCAGAGAAGAAAAGGAAAGGGGAGAGAAGGAGCGTTGGTTTTCTGTTAATACAATAAAACTAATACATCTGCTGATTGAATGCAGGTTCATTCATGGATGGATAAAGGATGCTAGGTCATGGAGGATTAAGAAAAGCTGTCTTTAATTACAAGCATATGAGTTTCTTGTACAGGTGACTTTAGAATAGTGAAACCTGTTTACAAAGACTGCTTTAAAGAAGACAAGAAAAACAGTTTTTAAAGCAGGTGGTCTTAATTATATATATACAGGTTACCTGTACAGCAAAACCTGTATATAAAGACCACTCAAGGACAGAAGACAAGAAAACCATGCTTAAAGGTAAAGACCAGTTTTGGAAACGCCCCTCTCTCAAAAAATGAAATGGAACCTAGCTAGCTCACATTACCAATCATATGAAAGAATATGTTTTGACTAATATGTGATGATACAAATTTTGCCAGGAAACCGCCTACTATTGATATATTTGGTAAATTATTATATCTAGTGGGACCAAATAGATATCGCGCACATGGTCGCGTAGTCCCATATACATCTTTCTGTGTACAGTGCTTGTAACTTTACCAAGACTGCATGGGCCAAATTTCTTATCATTTTGATGATTCCAGAACCTTGCAGTACACACCAATACTTATATGCTAGATGATGAACCTTTTCTGATCGATTCCACAATGTTTCTTTCACAATGCAATCGCATGACCAGAACTGGTCTTTCTCTTTAAACATATGGTCTTTATATAACATGCAGTTCATTTAATGCATGATTTAATGAGAAAACATGCCAAGGGAAGCCAATTAAACATGCGGTCTTTATAGACAGTTTACCCAAAGTCATGATTACTCCTGGTTATTTTCTGCCCTTCCTCCACCACAGATAGCTAAGACAGTGGTGTGAAGGTAAAATGTCTATTGTAATACTTCCAAAAGTACAAACTATGTAGGAGATTTAGGGAACTATATAATAAAGTTTTGTAACTACCTTGGATTTTGAGATTTATCATCTTGAATAGAACCTCAACCATCTTTTCATTTGTAAGGTTGGAAACAACATACCTCATCATTTACTGGCATTGGTCTCTCAAGGGACGTACAAATCATGGCAAAAATCTACAAAACTATACATGTTTTGATAATTCATTATTGGAAGGAAAAAATATTGTCTAAAGATCATAATGGTGAGAGCAAACAATGGCACGAACGGCTTGTTATACTTAAGTCCAACTTAAAGTCGATCTTAGTCTTTGTGAAACACCCCCCTGATGTAACACAAGATATTATCAGTGATAGATAGATTATATGAAATCAACATAGCTCCTGTGATGGGATATGCAGATGTTTTAGAGTAACTGTTTTGGGGGCTGGGTTCTTATACCGGGGTATTCTATTTTATGACAATATTGTGAAGATGAAGGAAATGAAGGAAATCCATTTCTCACCTCAAATTTTATTAAGACTGTACATAACATTTGAAGATTTTGTTTTTGTATTGACAGGGTGATATATTACTAGCTCTCACCGGTCCAGCGGTCTTCAGTGGGACTTTCTATCCAGACCCACCTACTATTGACTTCAGGCTTGAGTTCATGATGTATGGCACCAGACTAGATATGGTAAGATCATGTTCCTTTTGTTTCTGAAATTGTGTAATGTGTTCCAATGCCTGTAACGTTGTGCATGAATGATTTGTCATTGCTCGTGCATCCAAATGTAATGCTTTTACCTCCTACTTTGCATCCTACTTTGCTTTCATCATAATGATTTCCCATTAACAAGAGAGAAAGAATGCATGTGCAATCTGGCAGGCACATGTGGCACCTTATAATGCCACCTCTGAATATGTATTGAGAACCATAGGGAATGAAGATGTTTGCTATTGAACAAGGATCTCTGGTATAAGCTTTATTGTATGAATTTGATCATTAAAGTCTTTTGGTTTTTATGATTGAATATGAATTATGGCAGATATTAAAGGGAAAGTCCGCCCGATATTAATTTGATTTTAACCAGAATAGAAACAGTTCAGTGAAAGTTTGAGCAAAGCCCAATTTGGCAATTAATAATAAGAAAGTTATTAATTTTGCAAATTTAAACTGATCTTATTTTATTCTCATGCAGGCTTTAAGAGTGTTCTCTAAGACCTTGAGGGAAGATGTCAAGAGAATAACATCTAGCAAGTGTCCTCACTGCTTCCTCGGTAAGATTCTTATTTCATTAAAGGGAGTGTAGCATGACTAGACTATGTGTCTTTCCCGTGGCCCTAGACGGGGCCAATCAGGTATAATACGACTACAGACGATGCGACCGCAGCATTCATGTGCGTGCAACATACCCGAAACCGAAGCGTGAGGAGAACTAGTCTGTTTCGTGAACGCTAGCGCGCTGACCATGTAGAGATTAAGTCACTGACTACCGTTAATCAAGTCCATTTGTTTACGTGCAGTTGTCCAAAAGAAGACGTAGATGGCGTTAACCAGTATTTGCCATGCGCCATTCCCATAAAGAACAGTGATCATACAAAAATCAACAGGAAGATTCCCGAGAGTAAATAGGAACCATGATGTACAACACTTGGTCACCATTTGATTGAGTGAAAAGTCAATCTGGATCTATATAGCGCTAATTAATACAAAATACCCTCTCTAAGTGCTAGTTTATTTATACTGATATTATTAGCCTGGTCATTGGATTCTTTGATGAGCACAATGTGCACCATCTCCACTCCCTGAAGAGCATTCCTACCGTATAGTCACTGTGATTGCATATGACAATTACTTTCACAAAGGCTAGCTTTCATCATCCTACCAGGTCCCCATTTCTTGCCTTGGTGTGGAGTTGCAGATGTAGATGAATCCCTTGCCAACCTTTGCATTTGCAGTCAAGTGCTCTAGAAAATGTGTACCGTACATAAAAGTGTGTCATAAACTTGGAATTCACATATATATGAGAAATTTAGGTTTTACATGTACCAGCGTGTACTTATCATGAAGTTTAGTTCATATCGGTTCTTTTTATATTTTATGGAGAAAAAATTCAGCAGAGCGTCTTCAAGACAATATGAAATTATATAGTATTTATGTATTTATGAATTTTTATTGCAAAAAATGCAAAAATTTGTTGAGTTATGCTATGAATTTTCACCGGCAGAAAAGACAAGACCTTTTAAGGACTAATGAATGTGCAAATAATATTTATATTTATCTCACAAAGGTATTGTGACAGCTGCTAATGGCAAGCCCACACTATGGGACAAGAAGAGAGTAGTGTCAGAGAAAGATGCCTTCTTTGCTGCTGTGGAACAAGCTGTCAAGAAGCGTAATCCTCCGGTCATGAAGGTGAGATTAATCCTCTAAGCTAACTGAACACAACAAGTGTTTCATATGTGAATTTATTTGCTACTATAACCAGAAAATATAAAGAGAAACAAATTATGCTGGTCTTGTCTTGTGTTTACACAAAATGCTTCGTATCTTTACTTAGCAGTTTCACATTTATTAGAATAATTTGGCAGTTTTTAAGTTTACAGCTTTATTTAATTTTTTTTAATTGTTTATTTATGTATTTACTTGTTTATTTATTTATTTATTTATTTATTTATCTATCTATTTATTTATTCATTTATTCATTTATTTATGTATTTATATATTTGATTAATTATTGATCAATTTATTCATGTATATATATATATATATATATATATATATTTATTGTTTTATAAATATATTTGTAAAGATATGTTTATTTTATTGTATTTCTTCTTTAACAGAACTCAAAATTGTATTTTTTGGGAGGTCTTTATATCATCAGCTTGCAGGCCTTGTGACATTTCTTTTATCAGAAGGCATAAATGTCATATAACTGGTTCAGCTTGTTCAATCAATTTAATACTCTCTCTCTCTCATTACAGGTTATATACGCATTGAATGAAGAAGGTAGAGAGTACAAAAAGGGATCCAAGAAATACATCTTCCACTTCATCGAGACAGACAAGGATACTGGAGTTGAACAGTAAGAACATTTTGAACCCTTCACCCTCCCACTGGATTAAATGTCTGTTGTCATCTTCCCCTTATACTGATAATTTCTGTGATATGAAATATGTAGAGGTGTCATGGTCTAGTGGATATGCCTCAGACTGTGAATCACGTGGTTTACGATTCAATTCCTACCGCAGTACTAATATTATTTGGCAAGACATTAATCTACATTTGCCACTCTACAGCCAGGTGTTAAATGGGTATCGGTAGGAAGGAATTCTTTGAATGCTGTGACCACTGAAATCGGTAGCCGGGATAATATTGGAGTGTCTTGAGCACCTTGTGTGGTGGATACGAGTGCTTTAGAAATGACCATTATTATTATTTAGTTATTTCCTCTACCAGTTGAGTTTAATTCATCATTTTGTATACCGGTACGTGATCTTGACAGATTGAATTATGTTTATACCTGTACAAGTCTTCTGTGTACATTACTGAATGCATTATTTATTGTGTGAAAATATAGTGCCTTTCTGTTTCTAAATGTTCTTGAATTATCTGAATGTGAAATTGATCTATATAGCAATCAGAGATTTAATTTTTTTGTTTTTGTTATGTGAAAAGAGGCTAGGTGGTTAATAGTACCCACATCACCTATTGTCAGTTCTGCAGACTGCTTCGATCACACTGAAGTTCATATAATGCAATATTAATTTACATATTCTTAAAATTCCTCTACATTTTTCTCTTTGTTGGAGGATTTAGGACCCATAAAACTCGATGCTCTTTGGTTCTATTAATTACTTTAATAACAAGCTTTATTTCAAAATAATTTTCTTTTTTTCATATTGATATGTCCCTAACCATGATTCTAACATTTTGGTTTGATACAGGTTCAGCAGCTTTGCAGAGTACCCTTACGAGACTCTCTTCTCCTCCATCTTCCTGCGTAAAGCAGACGCTGAATCATATGTCGCTGGCTTCAAACGCTACCACGACCCGACGGGGCGTGTAGCCACCAGGTCAACGACGAGAAACGAGGGCCCAAGTAGAGGCGAGACCAGAAACCAGTCTTTCACAAGGAGAGGAAGGAGAGAGGATCAGTCTCAGAAGCAGTCTTCTCTGACAACAATGGCTGAGGATATCAAAGAACCAGTGAGGTAAGACTAGATAGTGGTAGAAGGTTTCATTTTGATGTAATTAATTTTCTGAACGGAGTCTTCCCAAAACATGTATGATTTGATTTCATGTTATTTGTTGTACTTAGCCTAATATTCATGAAAATTTCCCTTATTTCAGCCATCAATAATTTTCCCAAAACATATCTTATGGGGAAAGATCATTTTCATATACAGCCACTGTCTTATGGCATAACTTGTCGGAATACCTTGGAAATATAGAAACTTATGAAAAGTTCAGAAGTAATTTTAAAACATATCTATTTACCACTTTGTAAGATCTGACAATTATGAACCCAATGCGCCATTTCCACTCCTTCTGTATCCTGTTCTGTAAAGCGCAAAGAGATATGCAATTATGCCTATGTGTTATACGCTTTACAAAAATGTTTAATTATTATTATCATTATTATGTTTGATTTTATTTCATGTTATTTGTTGTACTTTATATACCTAAGATTCATGAAAACTTCCCTTATTTCAGCCATCAATAATTTGTTGATAATTACTATAGGAAAGTGGTATAGTTTTATTGGTTTTTTTTCTTCAAATACCAATTTTAATTGGCTTAGCATATCATTTTAATGTAATGTACAATAATAAAATCACATTTCTCGTCAATATTCTTTTGCCCTTTATTTATAGGTTAGTTTTTACTGTGGTATGATTTATGATTTTTTTTTTTTTTGCAAGGAATGCTTGGGAAAGGGATCTAGCAAGGTTGAATATTCTGAAAGGAGATGCTTCTACAATCGTCAATATTCTACTTCTCATTGTACTCATGGATAGGTAAGTCTACTTTCCACAATTTCATTTTGAAAGATGAAATGACTGCAGCAAAATGATGAATTTAAGACTGTACAGTGTGCATTACGAATCCAGGAATATCTATCAAAAATTGAGATCCCAGAGATTTCTCTATTCAACTGTAAAATGTATGAACCTGAACATTCCCTGTGATATGTTTATGGAATTTATTTACCAAGTTTCATCAGGTTTTGTAACTCTGAAGCGAAGGTCCAGGGGAGACTGGGGGTGGACTTAAACTCCCCCAGCTGTGATATCAGTAAACAAAAATTCTGACCATGTTAGGGTTAAAGAAGTGCTTTCTGTATGATCTATAGAGGTTTAGGATATTTAAGATCTACCACATCATCGTACTGCAACAGCGCCCGTTACAACGTAGGTCTAAAGGAGCTTGCAGCACACCAAGTGAAAGCTCACCAAAACAGATAATTTTCCACTGATTGTGAAGAAAGAACTAATTTTCAAGTTAAGTTCTGAACTGAATTATCTAAGAATAATGATCCAGTTTTTAAGACAGGAAAAATGTTTGAGTAATTTTTTCGAAACTTTACACTAAGCCTGGTGAAAGGCATACCGACATTGTATCATCTGCTATTTTCTTCTCGACAGAAACTCCTTATATTCTACTCTTGTCAATATGTACTTTTGACCTGATCTAATTTATACAGTCTCTATTAATTGCTTCTTTCTTTCTACTATAGAAACAAATACAAGACAGAAGAGTTGGTTGACCTTTATCGCTTCCTGCGCAGTACAGCTAGTCAGTTTCATGTGGCTTGTTCTCTGAATGCAGTGCTTCGCTTGTATGTACGACAAAAGGTTAGTTACTTTGTAACCTCATTGACGTTTCCAGTGACAGCTTTTTTCATTTCTGTTTTTTGGCTTTCATGCAGTAAATTTGATAATAAGGTTCTTTGACAGATGCTCAAATGCATTGCTATGTGATCAAGTTAACATGCTAATATGAATTCATAACTTACACATGGGTCCAGCACTATACCTATTCCTAAACCCATCCAAAAATCTGGTCGCAGCTCAAACCATATCCTTACGTATTTGACTAAATGAAATCCTGGTACCTATTGCACTGGAGGAAATATTTGAACACAAACTATCTGGCATTGTGCATTTTCTCTGCCACTAAAGTGGCAAGTATAGACACTTTTTGACCAAAAAAAAGCAGCTAAAATTGTTTATTAAAAGAATTGCAGTAAATTTTAACCCATAAAATTCTGAAAATAAGAAAATTGCAACTAATGATATATTAAAGTGTCAGTCCTAATGATATATTTAGGAGAGAGGTATTTGTTTATTTTTTGTTGTTTTTTTCTTCTTACAATTGTTGACAATATAGATTCATTGTCTACTAGATAGTCAAGAGTATGTGACTTTTCTTATTCATTTCAGGAGAGCAATGACCAAGAAATGGGTACAAAGCTCTTCATGCAGTACAAGAAGAATCTCCTTAGAGTACTGGATCCCACATTGTAAGTATTATAGCCATTACGAGAACTGGTAACATATAGGAACTATTTTATTACACTTAGGTGATTTATGTAGTAAAAAGATAAATACATGTAACTGTACATAGAGTCAAGTCCAAGATGAGTACTAGTTATCTACCGCAATGGTATACAGGGATTGACAGTGAATTCTAGTTTACTCAATGTTTGGACATATTCCACCACTGTAGCTGATGATGATTTATGTTGACTGTTCTGGTAAACTGTATTTTATACATGTATTGGATACAGTTAGTATTTGCCTCGGACTAGCCCATAAACTATCCATTTATTATTGCTAAGTAATTACCCATATTTCATATTATTTGTTATGATTTGTGAAACAATGAATTTGGTTTGTGAAATACAATTTAAAAAGAATTAAACAAACAAAACAACAATGACAGCAACGACAATAATCATGTTATCTTTGTAATGTTTAATTCTTGTGGAAAAGTAAGCCAGCATGGGGTCTATGAAGTATTTATGGTTTGTGAGGGAAAATGTACCCATATAGTGATGTATGTGCAAAGTGTAATTTGCTCAATTGTATTTTGATTTTGAAATTTGTGCTTCGCCTAGGAAATGTCATAGTTGCCTAATTTTTTGTCATAATTTTATCAGACATGAGAGATGCTCCGATCAAGTAGCAGCATATAACTTCCTCAAGCTCAAACTAGATAGAATGACCAGAATACAGAGAGATGACAAGGGGTCAAAGGTCACAATCATTCCACTGGAGGTTCAGGTTAGATATACACATTTTATTATAAGTATTAAAACAAGAACTTTGAAAGGTTCTGTTAACATTTTAAGAGAGGTGTGAAAGTAGTTGATTTTTCAATTAATGTATAGGTTTTTAGAGAGATGATAATAAAAAAAACATTGATAGTCATTTTAAGTAAGAGTACCATGGGATAAAAAATACCCTAAAGTTATAAATATCACAGAAGAGTAATTTCAAAGAAATTCCATACCACATCGTCTTTTGGATCAACTTGTATTTTCAAAAGTTAAATTGTACCTGTGATGTTGCAAAGTAAATTTTCTCTATGAAATTTATGGTTCCCAAAACTTTGCTAAAATGATACACCCTAGACTGCTGCTAATAAAGTTTCTAAATATATTTGCATGAAAAATATTTCTTTGATTTATAATGTGGATTTTTTTTTCTTTAAGCTCATCACATCTTCTAGGAGTCTAAGTCTAAAAATGATGAATATATTTAATTTTTGTTTATGCTTGTGTACTAGACTGTTGTCCAATTGGTAGAGCTGGACCTCATCTGTTTGTCCATCCAACTTGGTCTAAATGAAGATGCTCTGGCCTACCTCAAACATCTCAACATCAAGGTACAGTCAAAACTAGGTCACAATCCTGAATAGATTTAATTCTGATGTGGCAACAGAACATGGCAACAGAACCACTTTAACATTAGTGCTTAAAAAGATTTTTTTAAACATATCAAAATCATTTTGAAAATGTGGTAAAGATTTTGCCTCCTTGTAACTTCTGTTACTAAGGGGGGCTACAAGTTGAAATTTAATGGAAGAGTTCAACATATGTGAAACAGGTGTGTTTTTGGATTTTATTTTTGGGTGTGTTAATCTTTTGCATGATTTACATACATTTTGATACAGATTTTATAATGTTTCTAAAAATGTTAGAATTAAAGTTGAAAAGGATGACTGTGTGACCCTCCATGTGGTTCTTTTAGGATGCTTAGCAAAATGTAGTGGCACGGACAGGCGTGTCTGGAATGCAAATTGCATTATATTGTTGAAAATCGTAATTGTTTCATGACACAGAAGTAGAATCATATTGGAACTGGTAAATACATGTACTTTCTTGATTAGTCTTGAGGTGACCTTAGCTTTCATTCTGATATGTCAACAAAAAAAGAACTTCTAATTAGCAAGTATCACTAACTTTCGTGCCTTTCGCATTCTGGATGCGTCTATTTTATGCCACTACATTCCACCAAGCTACCTTAAATCACACTAAAAAAATTCTTGTGAATTTAGTCTGATATTTATTATCTCATGAAAGTTTTAGTGATGATTCTTTATTGATGTGTGCTTTCCAGAAATTGCTAACTGATTACAGAGAGAAGTACCCAGACAGCATGCCCCGCCCTCAGATTAGAGAGAAAAGCATGCCTGAAGATAACAACAAAAAGAAGGTAGATAATAGTATTTGGGAACCAGCATGTGTCTGAGATATGGATTTGATAGAGAGAAATAGAAGAAAGAGTGGAGAAAATAGCGATAAAGAAAAAGAACTGAAGAGAGAGAGAGAGATGAAGCAAGAGTGATATTTAGCTAAAATTTAGCACCGTATTTAAATGCTATGAATCATCATCATCATCATCACCATCATTAACATCTTCTTTATCAGCACCATCATTGTCATCATCATCATCATTATCACGGCCATCATCATCATCATCTTTATCATCATCACCATCATCACCATCATCACCATCATTAACATCATCACCATCATTACCACCATCATCACCATCATCATCACCATGCTCATCACCATCATCACCATCGATCATCATCACTAGCATTACCATCATCATCACCACCATTATCATCATCATCACCATCATCACCATCATCATCACCACCATTATCACCACCATCATCATCATCATCACCACCACCACCATCACAACCATCATCATCATCATCATCACCACCATCATCATCATCATCACCATCACCACCACCATCACAACCATCATCACCATCATCATCACCATCACCACCACCACCACCACCACCACCACCACCATCATCACATCCATCATCATCATCACCACCATCACCAGCACCATCATCACAACCATCATCATCACCACCACCATCACCTCCATCACCATCATCATGATCAGTAAATGCTGAAATCTGCTTCTCATTTATACCTTTATAATCAGGGAACGAAGGTTGCCCCACGTAAACCACCAGTCATACTGAAGCACGGTGTAGAGGCTAACTCCATCAGTCAACAGAGGAATTTATGTGAGTACTTTACCAATATTTTCTCCAAAATATTCTCTTTTATATTCATTCAAATCTTCGCCATGCTGTCAGAAGTATACATATTCCTGAGTTTGACTGATAGGGAATGTTTCAGGAGGGTATTTCTTCTATAAACCTTTAACTTACTGTGTAATTGAAATACAAGGAAAAAATAGATAACAAAGATTCATTTTATGCCCTTTTATAAGGAATTCATTAGGAGAGTATTTCTAGCAGTATCAACTTTTTACTTTTCCTCACAATTGAAATAATAAAGGGGAAGAAAATATGTATTAATGAAGACTCATTTCATTCTTTTTTGTAAGGAATATATTAGGAGAGTATTTGTACCATTAATCTTGTACTTTCCACTATGATTCAAATACAAGGAATAAAATATGCAAGGAAGGGTCATTTTATCCATCCACTACTTAAAGATAATCATCAGTTAACTGAATGTAGGTGAAGACATATTTTACACACCATTACATATTCATCTAGTTGTCTTAAATGTATGCTTGGTGTAAGAAGAACACTTATGGAATGCCAGCCGTACCACTGGTGTTTTATTTCATACTGCAGTTGTGAACGTGGAGTGGTCTGTTCAGTCCAGTATGCATCCCGTTGTCATGGCAACTGAAGGAGTGCTGATGCAGGTATGTACAGTACCTAGCTTTCAATATATGTCTCCAATAGTACTGGTATAGAGGAAGTTTAGCAAACGTTGCATTCAGGTGGTGCAGTGTGTCTCGGTCATTATAAAAGTACATGTGTTAATTGATTGATTATTTGAATGAAACTCAATTTCTTATCAACATTACAACATGTTATTTCAAATTACATGGTCAATAGGTTACCTTTAATTATTATTTTGAGTGTTGTTGAATGTTAGATGTCCCTGAATTATTATGGCGTATTACGTCACAAGTCTACGATGACACCATTGAAGATTATGGCAGTAGTATTATTAGTAAGCAAATAATTACCGTTGGTGAAGGTGATGGGACAAACTATCACTTCCGAGGCGATCTGGATGTAGCTATCTTTCCGAAGCGAAGCTGAAGAAAGATAGCGTATACATTCAGATCGCCGAGGAAGTGATAGTTTGCCATCGCCTAAAACCAAAAGGCGATTACTTGCTTTATATTCCACATCGGAAACATTTCGCTTCTTCCGTCATTTTAGAGCAACAAGTCATCAATTAACAGCTAGCAAACGGTGTACGATATGTACAGTGCATGCAGTATGGTGGTGTGACCATGCATAGTTCGCGCGTGACCAAATTTCGCGTACCAACATTAAAAGCGCTTAAAGAAGAGAGCAATACACAACATATACAATTAAAGTGCGTTGCACTCGGTAGATAGTACTACTATCTACCGAGTGCAACGCACTTTCACTGAAGATAGTAGTTCTATCTACGCAGTGTAACAAACTTTTCTTCTCCCATCAATGATGGGCGAAATATCTTTCATCACGTGATTTACTTTTGACCAATCGTAGAGCAAGATTCTTAGTATGTGGAATATAATTTGCAATCTCCAATCCTTTCCTTGTAGTATCTGATAGACATAAAGATGGATCAAGTTTGGCGAGGCTATCTCATGGATCTGATTAACGGAGACCATCTCCCACCAAACCCATACCCGAGACTGATCACCAAGCTCAGACAGGCAGCTTTCAAGTGAGTTTTATTATTCATGGTTCGGACTAATTAGGTTAGGGTTTGGGTTAAGCTTAAGCTTAGGCTTAAAGGGACTTGGTAACATTGTTTAGATGAGAGAAAATGGTGTTAAGGTAGTGACTTCAAAGCTAGATGTAAAAGTAATAATATATCTGTAAAGCGCTTAGGCACATCGTTGGATCGATGTATTGGGCGCTATATAAAAGCGGAATATTATTATTATTATTAAGTAAAGATAATCTGAAAGTTTGAGTGAAAACAAACCATTATTAATGATACAAATTGGGAAAAACTTATCTGATTGATTCCTTAATTCTCCCAACTATATTATTACAATTTAATTACATTTTAGGTGAATTTAAATTGTCACAAAGCAACGAATTGGCTCTATATATACCATTCCAGACATTTGTTTGACAAGTGTTGAAAGATTTTTAAAAGCCTGTCTTAATTATGTCTTATTTTCATGAAAAAAAGGTTGGGAAAATTCAAAAATGGTTGGGAGAATTTACTGTTACATGGTGTCGCACAGTGACGCCTTTAAAGAAAACCATAAATTTCTTTGTGGTTTGAGAATTTTCTCAGGATTTTTTGCATGTTAGAGAGTTATTACAGTAGTAGGAATATAATAAGTAACATTTCATATAAAAATTACACAGTTTTTTCTATCAACCTTCAACGATGTAACCGATCGAGTCACTTTAAGGTTAGAAAATCACATTTATCTTCTGAAGCACAGATTTTATCTATGAACTGTCATATTGATCTAATGTTCACCGAAAAAATTGGACATTTAAAGTAGTTTGATTGAAGAGGGGAAATATGCCTGCTTTATCAACTAGAATGGAACTGTGGAGAGAAGCAGACGCCAAACTACAAGCCAGACTCCTTCATCGCCAGTCAAGACTCCTTGACCGAGCCAACTATATCTTCACCCTGGAGGAGTGCAGTGGGTTTGGGGTGTCCTCTGCGCTGTCGGCCATCATGGCACCGAGCTTCAAGAAACTGTCGGTCTTAGCTAACCTGATGGCTAACCAAGATGTCGTCAGTCACAAAGGACAGTATCAGGTATACTGTACATGAAACTGCCTTTACATTACTAACAACTTGGATACTAACAACCATGTACCCTCCTAGGAATTACCCTAAAGACAAGAGCTTCCTAAGTAGTTTATTTGAGGGATATTTGGTGTCATCATTTAAGGGATGTCCTCTGTGCTGTCCGCCATCATGGCACCGAGCTTTAAGAAACTGACAGTCCTAGCTAACCTGATGGCTAACCTGATGGCTAACCAAGATGTCATCAGTTACATGTACAAAGGACAGTATCAGGTGTACAAGATAGTCCCTTTGATTCTAGGAATTGTACCCCCTTTCAGTTCTAGCTAACATGAATACCTGTTCTCCCTTATCATTTTTACCATCTACATATCCATGTTAATCACAAGGTTTGTTTCAAATCTTTATTTATGACCTACCCCTTCTTGATGTTCTGTGTCTTTGCAGTTGTCCAGTGGTCTAGCGATAAGTGGTCATTCCCCCCTCTATGGTCGAGTGATGCCTTATCTGCCCTTTCTGGAGCTTCATGAGCATTACTACATACGAGGACCCATCGGTGGGGACAAGGGAGCTATCGAACTCTTTGCAAAACTAGGTATGGAGTTGGTATTATTTTTGTTAATGATAGATGGAATAACACCCCAAACAAGTACCAAGTAGTACAGCCCAATTAGTGACACGTAGCAAATGAGTACATGAGGTGGTGTAATATGTGGCAAAAATGATGGCTCCAAAAGCCATTTTGAAAAATGACCCAGACTGTAGAGAGAACTGATGGGCTTCATATTCTTGCCAAAAGAAACCCCCAAATACTTTTTGATATTGCATAGAATCACTGTATAGAACAGATCCTATAAATCTCATACCAAAAAATATATACATGTACATCATATACATTTGGTCTTTAAAAGACAGTAGACTTAAGTTTGAGACCAAGACCATTGTGAACTCTTCTGTAAGGTATCAGTCGTAAGTAACCTAGTCCCTCAAATAGAATCTAAAGCCCTAGGTCTTCTGGAACTATAGCCTACAATCATGTACAAACTTCATGGCACTTGGGTAAAAAGATAACCACAATCATTACCCAAAAAAAAGAAGGCCTTGAAATTAAGACTATTTTCTGAGCATATTCATGAACTAAATGTTCTAGTAATTTTGAGTACTATGCTTGCAAGTGGAGCACTATTTCATGAAAATTTCTTGATCTTGCAGCATATGACCATATGGCAGACTTATGCAGCACCGACAAGTACATCATCATGGGGCTGTTTGTAGACCATAGACCAGTTCTGGACCAGGACCGGCTGGAGGAGGACCAAGCTGGGGCTGAGAAGGTCATCATAGAAGCTGTCTCTCAGAAGAAACTAATATATGTGAAGGTACTAGAACTGCTTGTGTGAAATAGAAACATAATTAGTATAACTTAAAGATTCTGACTCGCATGTTGAACATCCAATAGGATGAAGTACAAATTGGTGATATCAATCAGTGAAAATTTAAGAGTTAAATTATTGTATCGTTATGGACATAATGAGTTTGTGTTTTTATTTTAAGGAATCATATTACGAAAAATGTAGCTTTTATTTTCCAATTTGTACTGCATGTGAATGGAAAATGCATTGTCCTTTTTTTAATTTTGTTTATCAGACTATTTTTTTGTCCAATTACAGGTAATGAAATTGCAATATAAAGAATGATTTTGTAAGATTTGTTCCCGTTTAACATTCACATCTGATCAAGATCTTAACAAGTGGGCTTGTCTGTGTCATATTGAGTTTTCTGTATAATTGTTACTCTTCATCAAGTAAGTACACTATACTTGTATGGTTTGTTGTTTTTATCATCATTATTTTTATTTTTATTTTCACTCATGCCCAGCTATACTACGCAGTAGGATGGAGGTATGTGGAGATACACAAGTATTACATGATGCACTATCTCTATGTAGACCATGCTGAAGACAAGTGAGTTAATTGTAGCTTATATTTTGAATCTGTTGACTTCTGAATCCTCTCATTCCCATAGAGGCTTAATGCAGGCTCTAGGACCGCTTGGTTCCAGTAGACAATGGGGGTTAATAAAAGATTTAGCTGTGGGTTCTATCTACCTCCCTTTTCTTGGACCCATGTACTATATATACCGTTTAGTTTTTGATCATTTTCTTAAATTAATAAGGTCAAACTATTGAAGATACTATCTGAATATAAATTTTATTTCAGCTCTTGAATCAATAACATTGTAGGTTATGTCTTCGGAAATCTGAAAAAGATTAAATGAACTTGTTGGATGTGTTTATACATGTAATAGGTTGTTAAACAGAATTACTCTATGTATCTAGCAATATCCTTTAAAGAAAAAAAATCTTATTATGAATTGAATCAGGTGGTCGATTCAGTTGTAATATTACTACTACATACCGTAGATAGAGAGATAAATAAATTCTACCATGAAGGTAACTCTGTAACAAATGTATGTACTTCATTCTTATCTTGTTTTTCAACAGACATCAATCATATTTCCTTGACAGTCCGATCTACCTATACCAGAATGTATTCTTATCCTTAGAAGAGGTTAGTCCAATGTATTTATTTTTTCATTTGATGTTTGCCCCCTTCCCCCTCTTTAAAAGGGATAGCTGTTGATTTTAAGGTGTTAATTTTTTTTTTACTCATTTCATCAGTTAGATTGAGCATATAACAAATTCAATAGAAGCATATATGTCAAAATATAGTTACCCATCCTTCTCTTATTGAAAAACAAGCTGTATTTATAATTGATTGCAAATATAGTATACATATTTGCATTTTTGAAGAAAAGGTGGTAGCGAATGGACCTCTAATCCAATGGATAGCATGTATGTTTTCTTACAACAGTCAGTTCTTGGGGATATCCCCCCCCCCCCTTGTTCTGTTACTGAACTACTTGTATATGACAGAAGCCATTTCTTTTTGTGTCATTAAGGCAGTGAATCACTACCAGCAATGTGGAGCCTCATCGCTGGGGAATCCCCTGAGCGCATCCAACATGGCCGCCGTCGGTCGATCCATTGATGACTCCATCAAGACTTCCTTGCAGCAGAGGAACTTGATTCAGGTTCACATGCTACTCTTGACCAAGGCTCTCATAAATAAGGTTTGATTCTAAAACTTGTTGTCTTGTTCCAAGTAGGAGGGCACTAAAGAGAACTCTGTAAAAATTGTAAAGTTTAGTTTTGTTATTAAAGGTAAATTAAGACCAGTTTTGGAAACGCCCCTCTCTCAAAAAATGAAATGGAAGCTCTCATTACCAATCATGTGAAAGAATATGTTTTGACTAATACGATATATTTGGTAAATTATCATATCGATCTGGACTGGATAGATATCGCGATCGCGTAATATTAGTCCCATATACGTCTTTCTGTGCACAGTGCTTGTAACTTTACCAAGACTGGGCCAAATTTCTTATCATTTTTATGATTCCAGAACCTTGCAGTACACACCAATACTTATATGCTAGATGATCAACCTTTTCTGATCGATTCCACAACGTTTCTTTCATAATGCAATCGCATGACCAGAACTGGTCTTTATCTTCAAAGGACAGAGAATAAATGGTGGAGATAAGTTGTGACTTATCACTGTCAACAATGTAGCAATACTTAGGCTGATATAAGTTGTTTAGGTGTAGTTAAAGGCACTTTAGGATGCATATATAATAATAATAATAATAATAATAATAATAATAATATTTTATAGTCCACTCCAAATTTTATTAAACCGAAAATGGAAATTCTTTGTTCCCAATTGATCGTGAGCCCGGCAGCCACTGAGCAGCGCCAGATCGACATTGCTCTATCCCTTATTGTTGAACGCCAAACAAGGTAGCAGCGACTCCCATCTTTTAACGTCTTTTGGTATGACGCGGCCGGGGTTCGAACCCACGACCTCCCGGTTGTGAGGCGGACGCTCTACCGACTGAGCCAACACACCGGTATAAATATATATATCAGACTCTAAGAGATGCAAGCAAATTAATCTAAAACTGATAAACATTCACAAGTAGAGCCTCCAGTATCAATGAATCTGTGATGAAAAAAAATGTTAACAAAAATTTGATTTCAGCTTTTATTTTAACCTTTCCCACAGAATGCAGATTTTCTCTGTGATACCTGGAGGATGCTACACAGCGTAGCCTTTCAGCTGGAGTACATCATCGCTCTCATCCAATCCTTGATAAACATCATCCGCTATGTCCTGCAACATCCTAAAACCATGGAAACCACAGCATACCTGGAGGAGATCGCTGCTGCCAAGGCCAAGGCGAAGAAAGGAACCACTGTGCCTACCAAAGCAGTGAGTCAACTTAGTTGTGGAATATGCTAATAAAAATCCCTTCCATGATCATTAAAGGTTCTGCGACTCATGTACTGCACTGCAGCGATCGCTCCATGGTCTATTTTCTACAACTAAATTCCTAAATTCAACCCGTAGCCCCAAACTAGCCAAACCCTACACCTAACCTAAAACCAATTTGCAACCCTTATCCTATATATTTGATGAAATAAAGCCTAGATAAATTTCCACTGGAGCAAATGTTGTTGGACCACCTCTTCAAGGACTATTATTTTCTTTTGGTTCCATGATCTGTTTATCAGGGTTAGTTTTAGTCTCCCAAAATGAGTGGATATTGGCAGACTTTAGGGTTCTAACGCAGGACTTATTATAGCCCATCTAGAGATCTAGAGACTGTTGCATATACACTGTCGAAAGAACACAAATATAACTTCCAAGAGGCAGACAAACTAATTAACAAAACCTTTATCTGCAGCAATGTGACGAGCAATACATTTCAGGGACCGAGAAGAATACCGGTACAAGTTTATGATATTCCATTTCATTTTTTCTCTCTCCTAGTTTCCAGTACGAGAGTCCACCCTGGGTTACATGGTGACTGCGTTCCGTGAGAAGGTGGAAGAGGTGTTGAGTGAACCCTGTAGCTTGGTACCGCTCTATCTACCAAAGGTGATCGGTGACAAGCTGAAAGAAGTTGTAGAGCGGCACCCTCAAACAGAAGAGCTCTCCCTCATCATTGAGAAACAGGTTTGTTAAACATCCCTTGCATTCACTGCTGTAACTTGAAAATTGCTTTTTAAAAATACCATGGTATAATGATGAAGTAACCATTTTACAGTTCCTTAATCCTGTAACTCGCCTTCCAATAGTTCTTCTCCTTAACCTAACCTCAATCCATTCATAAGCCACATCCTAACCCTTATGTCTGTGATGAAATAAAGTCTAGAGGAAACTTGGTCTGAGTGAATGTTAGGTCATGAAAATCTCAAGTCAACAGCCCTTGAACTAGTATCAGAATAAATGATGTTTTGATAAGAGGAACACAGTTGGCTTCGCGTTTGAGTACTGGTAATGGTCTGGAAAAGTGAGTTTGTTATGTTCGAAACCTAGTCATGATGAATTGGTGATTATAACATAAATCCTGATCTACCCACATGTAGTGCCTTGGAAAGATTCTTTAGATCCCCTGGTTGTTTTGCTGCACTCTCATAAGATCAACTACAATCTACATGTATCTCTTGAACAATTAGTTATGCTTTTTGTTGTCATCACAGAAAGTATATACTGTATTGTCCGTTTGGAACCAGAAGGGCATTAACTCGTATACTTTAACAGAGTTAAAATCCTTCTTGTGTTTTTGTCATTTAAGTCAACATGCATAACTGTGTTTGATTGAGAAATCTCATATTCATGGTTTCTTTCTCTCTTTCCCACTCCTAGACGAGTATACGACTGAATGAGATCCAGTGTCTACTTCTCCCAGTCAAGGCAGCAATAGAGACAGATATCCACCAAGCCTGCAGTAAGGTGCAAGAGGCTCTACAACATTTCAAGATGGGTAGTTGATACTACTGGTGCAAGATAAATCTGTGCAATGCTATTAAGATTTAAAGCTGAATGAGATGTAGAAATAGCTTCTCAATTTTGAAGCAGCTACAAGCATTAGTTGCACATTCATTAAAGGGATCCGGTAACTTTGTCTCAGATTCTGAAACCCGTTCGCCTGACGGTTTTCATAACACTATAGTCTATTAGGGAAAACGAGTATGGTAAAACCGGTCAATCAAAGATTTTTACCTTTTTGAGGCACTTCTTGATCATTTTGAAGCGCAATTTTTTTAGGGCTTCATTATTACACCATATCACAGACACTAATAACCTGTAGGGCCGTGTATCTCAGATTTAACACTGTTAAACGATCCCTTTAAGCAACATTACAGCAACATCTGATGTGTGTAGTTAATTCCATGAGAATCTTCAAAATTCAAGTGCTTTCACAAAGTCTACTTTTTTCAGAAGTTAGACTACATAATTCTAATGCAAGTTATGTGTGTTGCATTGAAAGTTTCATATCAAACAAAGCAAAATGTAGGATTTTGTGTATAAATTGTTAACTGATGCACTAGTTTTGAGATTTTCATAACTTACAGCTTGCAGCAGATTATTTTCATAGCTAGCCCTAGGACACCTAAAAAATGTCTGAACCCTAACATACATTTCATGGTTTTACCCACTTCTTTGATGTACCCTACATCGTTCCTAAGGTAACATTGAAATAATGGTTACAGCATCCCTGCAGTAACACGTTTAATTAGTTTCCAAGTACAGTTAACTTGCAGAAGTCAAATTTTCCCTCATTTTTGGACCAAACGATGCAAAACAGGTTATTTACCTTACACTTCCCAAGTCAAATTTTGCAGAAGTCAAACTCTTTGTGTGCTTTTTGATTTGACAGATTTAACTTATGCAGAGTCAGATAACATCCATAAATTTGAACATCAGTAAACTAACTTAGTGTTCAGAATTTCAATTGAGATTTCTCTTTATGAATATTTTCTAGAATACAAACCCACATGACTTCAACCCAAACAAAGGACATTCAAGCAAACTGTTTATTGTTGTCGTCACCCTGTTGCTGACATATTTATTTCATGTCATAGATACAACTGTTGCATATAAAGAAGAGTAAAAAAAAAAATTAAAAAAAACATACAAATGCATTGCCATATCTGAATACTGATATTTAGCCAAAATAAACAACAGAAAAACAAGCAAAAAAGAAAGAATAAACCTAACAAATCATTTTTAAGTACAAGTCCATACTATACACATTAACTAAAATTAATCTAAGTTTCTCCTTGGGTGAAGAGATATTCATTTTCAATCTTTAATTCAACTGGGAATTTGCTAGAAATTATTTTGACTTAGCAACTTTATATGAATAAATCGGGTTGCAATTTTATCAGTTTGACATTACCAATAGATGTGTATGTATACTGTGTGTGACCCGTTCTGTAGTGCAATACTGGAAGTACCATATTGAATAAAAATAAAATAACCTAGCAAAAATATAGTTCCTATATTAATACCTTCTGAATATTCATTACAATGTATCTTGTTTATATTTACTTGTATAAATGTACATATGTATATACATGTACAGTGTAAATAATAAATATTTTGGTATCTCAGTATGGTTTGATAGTGTGGCTTTGATTTACTTTTGATTTTTAATGTCATCTGAGGTAGAGAGATCATTTGTTTTTTGCTCTTTATTAAATGAAGTCTTTGAAATAACTAACTTTTTTTAATATAGCTCGGAATTGAAATACTTATTTCAAGAGCATGCTTATTGATGCCTCTCATAAGAAAAAATACATGTATTTTTTACCATGTACATGTACCTTTGGGTTAATACTCTAATCGTGTTAAAGTCTCAAATCTATAAGCTCACGGTCAATTTTGGTGTCAAACTGCACAATGTAGGTCACTCTGATAAATATTAAATTTATGTGGTTGTAACAGAAAATTGATAACTTTTAAGACCAAAGTTTCATTCCCAGAGTGTACTATAAAATATTTAAAAACAAGTCGACAACATTGAAACAGAAAATACAAAACAAACAGGAAACATAATTTGTTCAATCTTTCTTTTTAACAAGTACAATAAACCATTATCTGGTCGATAAATATGTTGAATACCAACCAGCATTTAACACCGACTGTACAGATAAAATATGTAAGAAAACATTTTAAAAGAAGATAAAGGAGGACATTTGTGAAATACATGATAAAATATAGAAGTACATACTTCTCCACAACAAAAGTACATAGCACTTGATTGGTTTCAGGAATTGATAAAGTACTTGAAATGATGTTAAAGTTTTAAGATTAATGATGTAAATGTTGACCTTTACCATGCCATTAAGAAACAATTTCACGCCCGACCATAAAACAAATATATTGTGCCCAGGCTGCACAATTTTTACAGACAAAACATCTACAGTACCGTATCTTATCTTGGGCAATACTGTGTGCCAAGTCTCACAACAAATGCATCCCACTAATCATTAATATTTTCCCTTATCTAGGATCTAATCTATCTAACTTTAACATACATGAGGGAGAATCTGAATTATGACAACGGAGCATACCTGTCCTGACTAGCAAGATCCATTATAGATGACTGCTTGACCTGGACAGCGTTACACATACTTGAACCAATCGCAAGTAAATCAATAGCAAATTTTACAATTATGCACACACTTGCGACTTAGTTCGAAATCCATTGATCTGAAGCAATCCTAAATCTTTATAGCATGGAGCCAAGATGAGATCAATTCATCAAATGCTGCAGTTTAGTGTGCGACTATATTCCACTCTACTACCCAACTGAATAGAAAATGCTTGCACTGTCTAGGGTTTCAAAATTGCTGTCATCAAGTCTTTTCGCATGAAGGGAGATAAAATGCAGATTATTCCTAACCCTATATCTTGGAATCCCGGACATCGATGACCAGGTCTTCGTTGTCATCGTGAGTTGATGAGGTAGATGGTTGAGGGAGGGGAATGCGATGGTGAGATGTGGAAGGGCCCTGGGAGGCAGAGGAGTGTTTGTCCGAGGTGTCCCTGAAATGCAGGCAAAGAAGAGTGTTTAATGACCCTTCAAATGGAGAGCAAGTACCATGCAATGCTTTTGAATAGTAAATGTGTGAATGTATAACTTCAAAGGATAAAGAGGCTATACAATTGAGGGAAAGTGGTTCTTGAAACATAATCTTATTACTGTACCCTCAATATATGCACTCTAATCTAGCAATCAGTGAATATCACCAATAATTACTACCCAACACATCAACTGCATAAGTGAGTACTGACACTGCATGCCTATCATATCAAAGACCAAATGAACACTCACTCTATCAATTTAATCTATATCATTATCTATGTCATACACGGATTAGGATTCGATTCTGTGACTTGGTCTGATGTAATCAATCAAATAACGAAGGAACATGACCTTTAACTTTCAATCCATTCATATCACACTCACTTCTTGGATTTCTTCTTGCTTCTCTCTTGATTAACCTTGTCCTGTACAGCGGCAGCAGTCAGGGCGTTGAGGTCCATATGAGGCATATCCCCTCCCAGCCCCATGGGTCCTCCCCCAAGACCCATCCCCAGCAGACCAGGCAGGGAGTAGGGCGACGGCTGAGGGGGCAGATGGTGGTGCTGCATGCCCCTGTCGAAGGCGCGGGGGTCGAAGACGTGGGGCATGTTGGCGAGGGGTAGGCCCATCCCTACGGTGGGGGAGAGGAGGCCAGGATGGGGTAGTTGGTGGTGTGGGGATAGGAGGGAGAGGGGGGACTGGAGTGGGGGTTGATGCTGCTGCTGCTGTTGGTCCGGGCCTGTAGTGGGCATACCTGTTGAATTTTTTGACCAAAAAAAACGATGAATGTAACTTTGAATCTTCTTATGACTTTTTCATTAAACACCTGTGTTAACATTTCAAACTGGTAGAATAGAACTTAAAGCCCGTCTGCACTAGTTTGGCCAGGAGGGATTACACCTCCCAGCTTGGTCACTGACAGGCGGTTATCTCATCAACTCAGCTCTCAATTAACATAAGAAAAAGAGGATCATGGGGACCAACGGGCACCGCTTAGGCATTGTTTTCTATAGAGGGAGCAAGTAGCTACAAGTAGTGCAGTGGGGCTTTAAGACTGTTCAGTAGTTTTAAAAAGCCCATGCTGACAAATTATCACTAGTTCTCAACATACATGTACATGTATCATGTTTACAATTTGATCAGTCAAGGTTTCTTGGTTCGTCTAATCCATACTGAATCTACTTGAAATGAAACATAAGAAATAGAGCCTGAGACAAGGAATTCAATGCGTACCTGGCATTTGCATCCCTGGTTGATGGGTGATCGGGAGTCCTTCTGAGGCTTTGCGAATGAGCTCTGCCAAGTGCTGAAGTGAAGAAAGGATTTATTAAAAGATACAATAATAACAATAATACTAATAATAACATGTCTTGTTTACCCAGGGTAGTCTAATCAGTATTAATACTGTTCTCCCTGAGGGCCCTGCAATCATATTATTACTTTGGCTTTAGCCAAGCTACGGTAGTATGAAATTGCGCTCAAGCATTCAAGGAATTTCTTCCTACCAGGTACCCATATACCTCACCTGGGTGGAGTGTGGCAAATGTAGATTAATGTCTTGCCAAATTCATTTGTCCATGTTTGGTATAATCTTGATGAAATATCCATAGCTAAGTAAAAAGCAAAGGATCTTGCTAGGCTCACAGAGCTATAATTTTGACAGAACAAGTATCTTCTTGAGTTACAGGTAATAACATGATGGGAATAGCACTTGTAAGAGAGCTGACCATTAACTTTGCTAAAATCGAAGGGAAAGTCCACCCATATAATGGCAGAAAAATAGAGGGACACATCAAATTTTGAGAAAATTGTGATGAATAAGATAACAAAAATATTATGAATTTTTCAAAATTTGAAACAAATATAGACAATCATTTCTGTAATTTACCTTGTGAGTTGCCAATTTGAGTTTCATGATTTTAAACTCCATAACTCACTTTTCCTGTATAAGATTTCCCTCAAACTTTTAGTGATATGTTTCGTTCATACATAGGGTTCGAAACTAACAGGAGCCCTCATCTCACCTCAAAATCCCAGTTTTTACATAGGGCTAATGCATACAATCTGTAAAAAGTTATATCTTGACCCCCTTTCAAAAAAATGAGCGTGGAGCCCTTAATAAATATGCATTTATTTAGCCAACTTGACCACAGGGGGGAAGTTAAAGTGTAGATTCCTCCATGAATACATGAACAGGTGGTCTTGACTTACCGGGAGCTGCTGATGAAGAGAAGGAGGCAAGGTGTGAAGGTCATGAGGTAGAGGATCTCTGCTGGCTCCTAGGACCGGTGTACCCATCAGCTTCTTGGTAGGTTTCTTCTTGGCTCGTCTCTTCTTCTTCACAACCTTCTTCTCCTGCTCCTGTTCCAATCAATCAATCAATGGGGTATAATGCAAGTGAGAAAAGCTGCACAATATCACTACAATGCAATTGAAGGGGGTAGCCAAATTATCTGGCCGGCATAACAAATAAACTGATGTTCAAACAGCTCAATTTTTGTTGTCCCTTGAAGATTAACATAGGTATTTATCTGGTAAAACAGTTTTCAAAGAAAAGAGAACAAACAATACAACAAAGGATAATTCCCCACCATATTGACAAGTTCCCAAGAATATTTGAGGGACATGAACAGAATAAAAGCAGACTGCCTCATTGTTTGTAGTATATAATTATATGGCACATACCGTACATTCAGACATCATTATTAAATGGCACAGTTAAACTCCATAAAATGTGCTTTTATGATGAAAGTGAAGCTTCAGTGGAATATTGTATTGCTTGGCAAAGTAGAAAAGTATTGGTTATAAAAAGATTATCTAGCATTGTATGTATGCAAAATATCAACTGCAGTAGTCCAGATTGTGGACCATAGTTGAGAAGTGTTGATAACCCACTTCACCTTGGACCATCGTGATGCCTCAAGAAAAAACATGTTTTCACTAAATCCATAGTTTTGACCAACAGCGATGGCTATCTTCAATGACTATAGCCTATAATCTAGGCGGAGTGCCGAGCTTTTTTCTTTGCTGCTAGACTAACCCTAAGCAGAACGTCTGATACGGCGAGACTACGAACCGTGAGTCGCGAAGCGGCTCACCGCCTATAATCACTGGTCTAGCTAATCAATATTCATATATATTCAAAATGGCGGATCTATGAATCATTCAACAGCCCTACCAAACAAGGTACACCTATGTTACGTTCGACCAATCAGATATAAGAAACCGCAACGAAAAAGATTGCGCTCGTCCATTACTAAATAGGGGTAATAAAAAGGAAGAAGGGGAGATGAAACCAAAAAATCTTTAAAATGATCATTTTACTACTGTGAAATATCAAAAATTAAAAAATTGTAGTTTTATGTGAACAATAAAACATATATCTTTGTATGGTAAAACAATTATCGTATCAAATTTACAATGACAAATTAGTGGTTCCCCCTTGTTTTGGTAGTGCCAGCAGTGCCACTAGTGGTACCGGTAGTTTTTACGGCGGTACTTTCGTTCTGCCAACGGCAACGACTCGAGTCATCATGATCATAGAATCCGTGGTCGCGTAGAAAATCACAGCACAAGGGGATTGCTTGGTATATTGCACTCTTTTCAAAACCAGTAGGTAATGCAACAAAAATATCCCTGCCGGCTTCAATAACGCTACGAATAGCGGATTCCTGCAGTTCTCTGAATTTTCCATTAGGAATGCCTAGTTTGTTGGCCGCATATGATAAACTTTCTCGCAGAAGATCGTCGCGCATGAACTACCCGCCATCTTGATGAAGAAAATGACGTAATGTCACGTGATTTATAATATGCATATGCATAGACTCTTCTCCATACGTGTTTCTGATTGGTTGAGTTCATTTCGTATTCATGAGGTTTTTTCGCACGAAAAACTGCCACGGATTCATGGTCGATAATAAAAACAACGACTAAAGCTAGACCAGTGATTATAGGCGGTGAGCCGCTTCGCGACTCACGGTTCGTAGTCTCGCCGTATCAGACGTTCTGCTTAGGGTTAGTCTAGCAGCAAAGAAAAAAGCTCGGCACTCCGCCTAGATTATAGGCTACAATGACTACAAAACGACATACCTTTTTGGTCTCCTTACAACTATCTTCTGACGAAAGGGTAGAATCTGAATCAGTACCAGGATCAATAACCCTTTCATACTGCAACAATCTATCTAGGAGGAAGTTCTTGTCTCTAGAGATCTTCAGGAGCTTCCTCTGAGCTCGTCTCAGCTCCTCCTGGAAACACTCTTGCTCCTATCAGCAAAATCAACAAACAATTGAATAAAAGACATAAATGTTCATTGTACTCCATATCATTCAAGTAATATTTACTTCTTTTCAATTGTTGTAAATGAAGGCAATACATAAGTAAATCAGCTACAAATGGCAGGTACTATGTCCCATTTGCAGGCCAAAAAAATAAAAAGGTTAAATTCCAACGGCATTTGAAAGACAATACTAATTTAGAACTTCCCTAAAAAAGGGGGCTTGAAAATGTCTTTAAGTGGGAAAATAACGACTATTAGTTGTCGAATCGACTTAGGAGCTATAGAGCCAGTAAGTAATAGTCTGATTTTTCAGACCATTGTACCGAATGGTCGTACGTTTTATGCTGCGCAAAGATTCAATCAGTTTAATTTTGGCCATTACAAGAAGTGGGTTATTGATGTAGACAAATGCTCATGTACCCTTTACAGCTCATTTTATGTATGTTATTACCAAAGATGAAAAAGCCAGTCAGTCACTCAATAGTGTCTGACAGTGAAGTCTAGCAAGTAAACAGGTTTCCTTGCATAATTTGAATATTAGGACACTGCTAACATTTAAATTTCACAGATAGGACATACATGACATATTCATAATTCCTGCAAAGTTCTACAGAATTTGATGTTGGCTGCAAAAGGGACATACAACTGTAGTATCTTTAAGCACGAGTTAAGTTGGGACTTTAACCAAAATGAGAACTTCTAGCTGTACTAAATACAGTTTCATGCAATTCAACTTAATTTGTACTGTAATTAATTCAACAACAAAAATTGTAATACAGGGGCCCTCTAACTTTGATTCGATTACATCATAATTTGACTCATTTGACACAACTCTTTATTGTTTACAACTACATCCAAACTCCATACAGTTAATCCCCTCACTCACCTTCTTTTTTCATTAATATTTGTTTGAGGGTGTCCTTGTATTCCCACTTTATATACCAAATTACTCCCTATTGAGATATTTAGATAGATCATGTGTGCAGTAGACAGTCATCACACAACAAATTATAGACACTTACATAAATGAGGAATCTCATTTTCCTCTTGAGAGAGCGATACTTCTCCTTGAAGTTTACTTCTTCAGGTTGCATGGGCTGTTCACCTGAAAGGATTCATAAAAATATCATAGAGTAATATTTAAAGAATTCACAATTGCTATGAGATATATTTATAGACTCTAGATCTGGATTTTCTTGTCTTTGAAGTATGAAATTAAGGGGAAGGTAATCATGTACACAGGGCCGGACTGTCAACTTTGGGGAACTGCTAGTTTGAGGGAGATCGCATGCAATTTTTTTTTGGCCGAATCCGGGCTAACTCGGACCAAAGACAACTCGGCCCAGCAGCAAAAACGGTCATTTTACCCTAACCCTAATAACCCTAACCCTTAGTGCCTTACCCTATTACCCTAACCCTAACCCTATAACCCTAAAGCTGCAAAAACTGACCGTTTTTGCAGCTGGGCCAAGTTTAGACCGAAAATTGTTACTGCGCATGCGCTGCAAAAAATTCAACACGGAGCGGAGTTCAACTTCGACGAAGAAAACCGGGAATAAAAGACCCTTTAACGCATCATGAAGTCAATCTGGTAAGTGGAACCGATGTATATTAGCCTAGACCTAGTTTTCAAAAATAAATGCATCGGATATGAATCCGCTAAAGTGAAATTTTAGTCCAAAAGTTTGGCCGGAATTTGGTGGCCAGATCCGTACCACCGAGTTTGCACAGGAGCGCCTATGTTCGGCTTCTGTCTCTAAAGAGAGGAGCCGACCCTACCCAAATCAGAGGCTAACGAACAAAAGAGACAGAAATTTTCGGTCTAGGCCAAGTTGTCTTTGGTCCGAGTTAGCCCGACTCCGACTAGACCTAGATTCTAGACTATCTGATCTTGACTTTAGTTTTTAAAAAGTAGAAGTAGATCTAGTAGGGTGTCTGAATGATTTTTCAATTTTCAATTTGGGATCGTTTTTCACCATTTTTGTTGGATATTTGAATAAAAAATGTAATCAGAATAATACATTTCAAATTTCAAGACTCACCGATGTTCCTATCAAAAGATAGGCCTACAGCCCCTCAAAAACTCTGCAATATTCATAGCATTTTGGACAGAATGGACAAAAAAGTGGTTCACGCCGAGTTATCATTTTTTGCTCAACAGCTGCATTTTAATGCATTAGGCGATATGCAAAAAGTGGGGGAAGGGTATTTTCAAACTTAAATCGTATGTGATCCCTGGCTTGGGGCTAGCGAAGAACATCAACATATTCCTTACGACTTGAACTAATTATCCCTCGGGGGGGTCGATTCTCAAAAGTGGGAAACCTCCGAGTTACCATGGAAACAACATTTAAATCGCTGTTTTGACCAAGATATTTTTAGAAATCTGAAATGACACCCCTTTGGAAATATGGGGATTAATCTGCCCTTTCATTAGACCGAAAGCTTCAGTCTCTGATATCGACGGTTGTTCCGCTGAGATTGCATCTGGCTCCTCTGACCGCCTCTATACATAGACTGAAGTACGGCGTATGGGGTAGTGTGCGGAACGAATGGTTCGGTTCGGCCGACCGCGATGAATGAGATATGCAACGACTTTTTCACTCTTTACGTCTTCATATATCCACTTTGGCTGCAATATTACACTGAATCTAAATAGCCATAATAAATAACCCGAAATATATACTTTGACTTACGATAGCTTGCTCATTTAGATCCTATATTAATGATTAATCCGAGAAAGTCTTGTAGTCAACAAGATTTGTTGTCAGCCATCTTGGTTTAAGTTGATGAATATTCATTTTTTCTTTTCGAACGTCCAATAGCTACGTATGAGTCAGCCCGGCTTGAGCCGGTGATGTTTGAATATTCATAAGCCCAATATCAAACACGTGCTCTGATTGGCCATTGGGCTTGTTTTGGTCGGTTGACCCGAAATATATCGGGCGGGTCATGTCATAGATTACCAGTTCGAATGCATGAACGTACCGTTTCCTTGGTTCTGAGATAAAAATGGATAACTCATATACGTAAGTCCGTAAATTTCGCATTTTGAAATAGGTAATAAAACTTTGAGAACTGTACATAGGAGAACAAAAATACATACTATTTTTGTATCTGATTTATAAATCAGAAAATTAGATCTAAATAAACAAAATCGTGGGAGAAAGTTTCGGGTAAAAAGTGTGTCACAATCGGCTCAATCTCTCCCCGTGATGCGAGCCGTATGGGGTACCGTCTGTGTATGGGGAATGTCAACAAATGTCAGTTTTATTAAAGGTACTATGTCCCATTTGCAGGCCCAAAAAATGAAAAGGTTAAATTCCAATGGCATTTGAGACACAATACTAATTTAGAACTTCCCTAAAAAAAAGGGGGCTTGAAAATGTCTTTAAATGGGAAAATAACGACTATTAGTTGTCGAATCGACTTAGGAGCTATAGAGCCAGTAAGTAATAGTCTGATTTTTCAGACCATTGTACCGAATGGTCGTACGTTTTATGCTGCGCAAAGATTCAATCAGTTTAATTTTGGCCATTACAAGAAGTGGGTTATTGATGTAGACAAATGCTCATGTACCCTTTACAGCTCATTTTATGTATGTTATTACCAAAGATGAAAAAAGCCAGTCAGTCACTCAATAGTGTCTGACAGTGAAGTCTAGCAAGTAAACAGGTTTCCTTGCATAATTTGAATATTAGGACACTGCTAACGTTTAAATTTCACAGATAGGACATACATGACATATTCATAATTCCTGCAAAGTTCTACAGAATTTGATGTTGGCTGCAAAAGGGACATAGTATCTTTAAAGAATGACCCATACCAGACGGTTATTTCTGTTTACCCTTTCATATGACACCTCATTTATTGAGTATCACCTTCAAGTTCAGGATCACAACAGATAAAGGTTTGAATCTAAATTTATTTTTAAAAACGTTGACCAATTTTGCAATGCACATAGACTGCATAGGGATGTGTGCAATGTCTATGAGAAGGGTTTTAGCACACAAAACCAGGTGCGCGATCAGACACCCTACATCTAGATCTAGTCTAGAATTCCTTCAAGTTCAACTTTCCTTGATCTAGCTGCCAGAGCCCAGACCAGAGATTTTGCTCCAACTTCCAAGCTATTTTTATTCGCTTGTTCTACAAACTTACGAAGTCCCCCACAATTTTGATTATCTGATTCTGGGCAAACCCGGACTTTAGTGCCCAGCTGAAAATCTCAGTTTATTATGGATTTAATATCAATAATATTAATTATGCTAATATATGCAAATATAAACATACCAAAACTTGATGATTTTTAATCATTTGACGTCATAAAAAGCAATTTTAAGCCAAAAATAGCAGCGAAGTAGGGGATCTCCTCTTTGCTTGATGCGAGATACTAGCGAACTGAAATAACCGAATAAAAACTATGGTGAACTAAAAAGAAAAGAAAAATCAAACCACCTCTGAAATTACCTTTGAAATGTTTATTAATTTTTCTTCCGATATGCGCACATGATAGGGGCAGGTTGGGATGGGATGGGGGGTGCTCAATAGTCGCCAAATTTGGGGTAAAGGGCAACTGGCCTTGGGGGGCTAAATTTATTATTTACTTTTATTTCTTTGTAATCATTTTTCTAACTTTTTTCCGGGGCTCTTTTAGTTATTCTGCTTCTTCTTTCTTTCTCACCAGATGTGCACGAAACATTGGGGTTTGAAGAGATGACAACCCCCTTTCCTGATGGGGCGCCAAATTTAAGGGTTATTTTAATTTTTTTTCTTTTAGTTTTCTCTGCTCTCCCCGCCCCTTTCTGTTTTTCTTTAATAGACATGCACGCATCGAGGGGCCGGGTGGGAGTCGGATGGGGTGGTTTGGGGTGCTTAATAGTCGCAAAATTTGGGTGGAAAGGGTGCACAATTGGTATTATTATTTTTTATTTATTTATTTCTTTATTTATTCATTTCTAAATTTAAATTTGGCGCCCCCATCAGGAAGGGGTGTCATCTCTTCAAACCCCAATGTTTCGTGCATATCTGGTGAGAAAGAAAGAAGAAGCAGAATAAAGAAAAGAGCCACCCGGAAAAAATTAGAAAAATGATTACAAAGAAAAATAAGTAAATAATAAATTTAGCCCCCAAGGCCAGTTGCCCTTTTACCCCAAATTTGGCGACTATTGAGCACCCCCATCCCATCCCAACCTGCCCCTATCATGTGCGCATATCGGAAGAAAAATTAATAAACATTTCAAAGGTAATTTCAGAGGTGGTTTGATTTTTCTTTTCTTTTTTAGTTCACCATAGTTTTTATTCGGTTATTTCAGTTCGCTAGTATCTCGCATCAAGCAAAGAGGAGATCCCTACTTCGCTGCTATTTTTGGCTTAAAATTGCTTTTTATGACGTCAAATGATTAAAAATCATCAAGTTTTGGTATGTTTATATTTGCATATATTAGCATAATTAATATTATTGATATTAAATCCATAATAAACTGAGATTTTCAGCTGGGCACTAAAGTCCGGGTTTGCCTGATTCTGATTAGGCCTAGACCTCAATGTCTATGTATAAATTATATAGACAGGTAATGTAATTTATTATTATCTGATATCTTTGTCCGCACGCGCACATCAAAATACATGACCGAAAACCCCACACCAAAACATCTCCATACGACCGTACACATTATTATACTCGGTCTGGAACAATGAGTCTTAAAATCATGATTCACAATTAACATCATTATACACTCGTATACTGAGCACGTACCTGGCATTCTGAAGCTTTTCTTTTTGCAGCTAATTGATTTTTATTGATTTCTTAGAACATAAAACCCCGTTTTCATCAAAGCTTTATCTTCGGACTTCTTCTGTTTACCGACGAGTACTTCCGGTAGCTAGACTGCGCGACAAGCCGTTTTGAGCCGAAAGAATAATAACAATTTTTAAAAAATAAATAAAGTGGTCACAGAAAATTCAAAACATGTTTGTTACAAAGATCTAATTATTTTTTAATATCAGATTTATATCTTATAATTTTAATGATAACTCTATTGTATAGGCAGTCACTTTGCAGGTCGTAGAATTAGAGTTTAGATATTCTTTAGCATTGTTTATTAAGTGGTCAAAACATTTATCAACTAAAACTACAAACACTAAGAAACAACAAGCTCACTTTTTATTTTGGCAAGCTACGATTTATACAAGGCGGAGAGGGTATGTGAGAGTGGGGGTCGGGAGTCTGCAGGCCGGGAGTCTGCAGGCCGGCGGTCCTTTCACTAAATGATCATTATTCGGGCCACTGCTGGCACCTCATATATATGCAGTGTATGCGGGCAACCCTTATCCGAAATGGTCTCCTCATATTCCTCCATAATAATAAGTGATGAAGACTTTACACAAATTTCGTCAAATAGAGGGTCAACATAATGCAGTTTGCTCGCTCGCTTCCCTTTCTTGCAAACTTTCAAAGCATCATGCACTACTATCCACTATTGATAGAATATGAATGTAAATGTAGATATTTTATGAGCATTTGTAAATGCATGTTCATATTAAGCATCGTTAGGTCCGTGATCCAATATTTACTCCGGCCGTGCTTTATTTCGTCAAAGATAATTATATGGTAATTGAGGGTTAGGGTTGCAATTGGGTTTATGGCTTGGCTTAACATGGATACGTTTAGGTTTATGGTTAGGTTAGGTTTCAAGGGCAGATCTAGCTTTTTGCTACGGGGTTGACCCAATGACGATGCAGAGCATCTTCCACGAGCCGCAAAGCGGCGAGGCGTTTTTTTGTTGTTGCCATTTTGAACCCCCGTACTTTTCATGGCATGGAGACCATACAAAAGCAGTGCATGATAATGTCTTTTTAAATCAAGTAACAGTTTAATACACAGTTCGGGAGGGGGGGGGTGACCCAATGACGATGCGGATGACCGTGGGTCTGGACACATGATGGCGTTTTTCTATGCACATCACATTTTCACTTGGCAGCCCAAGGGAGGGGGCCGCCCCTAACCTCCCCCGTAGATCCGCCACTGGGTATAGTGTTTGAATTCGGTTGTAGCATCTAAATTGGTCGCAGAGCAATAATTTTCGGAGGACCATCAGACGTAGAACGCATGATCAAGATGGAAACTTGGTGTAAGAAATGGTCACTGGAGCATCTGTCATAATCTAGATCTTAGTTGAGCTTTCATCGCATCACGTGATCATTGAGGACGAGGAGAAGGTTCAAGTTCTTTAAATTCCATGTTTTAGGAGGTCTAACCCCTTTCCGTTCTGGATCAGTGAGCCTTGATCGCTCGTATCGATTCACAGACGACACACGGAGAGGCATAAAATTTATCACTGACAGATTCTCCCACCAAAAATAAAAGATGAAATTAAAGGTGGGATACTATGAAGCTGGGTGCCATATAATTCTTTTAGAAATAAAATAGTGACTGGATTCACACATAAAAGAAAGTAATCATTTTGAGGCAAGTTTCACAAAGTAACCATACGTTTGCTCTTAATATCGGGACAACATTAGGCAATTTGGTCGGCAGGCGCCCCATATTCTACAAATTAGGCAACGAAAATAAATTATTACAAATATTATAATTCAACACCAAGTACCGATGGAAATATCAATCTGTAACTGGTCACTGGCACTTTTTCGTATCAAGATAATTACAGCCAAAACGTTTTGAAAGCACTTTGTATCGGGCTTGCATTATGTTTACCTTTTTACATATTATATGATAAAATATACATACAAATAAAAATAGGTACATGGAAAAAGAAGCGTACGTGGTTGTTTGTGACACCTACAAATCAAATGAGACAATCTTTGCTTTAACATTTCACTTTGAATTTATTTCAACGTGTAAACATTGTTTCTGCTGCATGTTTATGGCGCTGTATACAGGAATGGCGATTTTGTTTGAAACAAAATTTAGTTGACATTGATATCGCTCCGTTGATTGAGTAGACCACATACCGAAATGTGTAGGCGAATAAGATCATCACCCACGGCTAAAATACTTGAAATAACGATAAGATACGAGATAAATATGAAATAAATTATGTCTCTAGGGAAATACAGCCTACAGGAAAAAGGATTCTTCACAAATTGGAGCAAAGGCATCATAATCGTCTGTACAGAAATGATTGATCACCATAAGTACAAGTTATGGTAGATAGATTCAATTAAATTAATCTTTTAATATAACATCTTAACGACATCGTGAAAAATCCTTAATGCTTTTACTATAGCTGTGTAGAAACAAAATGTTTTTGTCATTCTTTGAAAGACAGCTATTCCCATGTCATCACACCTCGGTAACTGAGTAAACAATCAATCCAGGAAATCAGTCATTCTAATGGTGGTCGGACACTACTTAATTAATTTGTAACATAGATATGTCATACCCCAGTCACACAAAATTAATTACGGACCGGCACAGAACCGACAACAGACAAAAAACGAATATTGCATTACCCACGAATGGCCATATAGAAATCGGGCAGTTTGGAGTCGGTCCAGAGTGGGTTTCGCGGTGTGAATGAGCTAATAAAACAGCACCATCTAGTGTTTACGTGAACGGTTTGACGTGTAGTTGGTGAGTGGTCTTGTTATATCCTTTTTCCTGTGATTCTGTTTGACAGTGTTTCACGTTCATAATTAATGTTTTCAGTTGACTTTAAGAGAGCTGGCGATTCAATACCGACTAATATAAAAGCTGTCTTTGAGTGCCAATGATTGGTTGATTGATTTTTTTAATACATTTTATTGGAGGATATTTTTAATTGGAAAAGACGCTCGCATTGGAAATTACACGGCTAATTGGTAGACGTACATAATTCATGTTATAATATTATTGTTCATCGGGTAGAGTGTTCTTTACTCCTTCATCGACATGACACAACTCAGTTGGAAATGATTTCCCCTTCGCGTGAAACAATAAGTGAACAAAACACCACCACATTTCCCACTTTCTACGCTCTTCTCCAAATAAAATACCACAATATAAATCACATTAATGTATATACGCACGCCATCTTCCGCAACAACAAACCAGACAGGAAAGTGTCAGTTTTTGTCTGTGAAACAGCACATCCCATTTCCATCTCCACCGACCCCTACCTGCAGACAGTTAATCAACCCGTCCACTACGTCACAATAAACTGTCAGACTATCAACCAATGGGCGATGTGTTTATACGGTGACATCACATCTTGTGGGCGGAGTTTCTCCGTACATGTATGGGGCTCGTTGAGAAAAAGTGTTCGCGATTCAGCGTAACAGGGATCCTCGAGTCGATGCTATTTGAAGGTAGTTGGCCAGCCGCATACACACACCGAGGATATTATCACATGTGTATTTGCTTCTACATCATAAGTTAGGGAAGGAAGTAGAGAAGACGTTGTACACTAAGCGGAGTTTTTATTTCTGTGTCTCTTCTTCATTTGAAAATTATTGTGAGAAAATTCTCCTGTGATGCTTTTTTGTAAGCCAGGAGAAATCATTTCCAGACACGTTTTGAATAAACTTACTCAATTGTAACTGATGCTCACAAGATAGCATCGAGTTAGCACCTGGACTCATTTGGCTTCAACAAGTTCCATTTTAATCGCGCTATTCGCATCCCTACCTGCCTGGACAAAATCAATTGGATAATTATCATCTTCGATTGGATGTCACCCTCACCAAAGAAACACCAGTCTAAAAAGTAAGTGTTCTCTGGAACCAGGCGCCTTCGGATCTCTCTCTCTCTCTCTCTTTCTCCCTCTGTCCTCTCTCTCTCTCTCTCTCTCTCTCTCGCTTAAGTTTTTTTCTTTTCATAATCAACAACAAAAAATCATTTTAACGAATTGATATAATACTTAAACCGTTCTCAAATACGGCAAGATGAGTTACCTGGACGAGATTTGACTAGATTTTTAAGAGCACCGTCAGTCAGTTTATTTGATATGGTTTTTTAATTCCCCTTCACCCCCCTCCCCACTTGGATGTAATATTATAATTGTCTTATTATTCTTGTTCAACAAATTCGATGTTCTAAATTTTTTGTTGTTGTTGTCTTACTTCAGTTAATTATAAATCAAAATAACCAATTTAATTGTCTTGTTTTATACTTATAGGTGAATACTTCACACCTAATTCTTCAAAGCAAATCATCATCATCCTCTCCATCCTCCTCCTCGAATCCATCATCACACCGTCATCATGATCAGTTTGAGCACGTTAAGCTTGGAGCGCGTACCCGACTTCGGGCAGCGAGGGGACCTCGAATGGACGACGATTGGTTTGATGATGGTGGTTCTGGTAGTCGCTCTCTACTACTACGTGGTGAAGGTCGCTGATAGGTGTTCCTGCCCCAAGCGATTAGATGGCAAGACGGTCATTGTGACGGGTGAGGATACAATTTAGTGATGGATGGAATTTATGTTTGCAAATTAAACTTTGCTTGAAGATTGATCTAGGGCCTATAGTAAAATGTTTTAAACGATGATGAGGTGATGATCCTCAAGCATGAATAACATTTGATTTATTCATTGTTTGTTTTAATTTGCTATATTTATCAATTCATTTTCGTTTTTTTAGTGCTACAATCTTCCATTACGGTTTCCCCTTCCAAAATTGTCCAAGGGTCTAAAATCACGCGGAATGTATACAACCGAATGTTTACTGTACATAGGAACTATTTTGTGTTCATGGTACCATGTTTGATATAACTCGGAATGTTACCATTGCATTATCTAATAATATTTATTTGTTCAGCCTAAGTTGTGAAATATTGGGCTAATTCGCGCCAGTCTGGTTATATTTTTGAACTATTATACCATGCTACAAATAAGGTTTGTAGGTCAATCACTTACCATTTATAATATGTTATTTTGTTCAATTATCGTTATGTTTGATTTATTTCAAGAAATTTAATCGTTATAAATTATTTCACCGGTCACCTGTATTTTAATTCTTGCTACGATAAAATACGAAGGGCAAAGAAGATAAGACTAGTATGCAAATGATATTGCAATATTGATTACTTTACCAAAGGAGTTATCTTTTACTATAGCTTCACCTCTCTATTCAAACTATTGATTATGAGAACAATATGCCAATTAAGCCGAGACAATACTCTGAAAGCCAGTCAGATCTCCTTTATTGAAACTTCAGAAATTCCAATGATTTAACATTGAAATGTTGTTTTCATTTTATCTAGTAAACTACACCGTGGTTGGTCACTAATATAAATTAGGACAAAATAATATATAAAGTTGTTTATCTGTGACATTTCAAATGTTAAGCGGGTTATCAAAAGAGCGAGAAATGGAAAGTTATCGACATGAAGAGCGTGTTGTTTAGATAACAAAGACAACAGGGAGCATAGGTTATGGGTATCAGAACTCAGAAGTCATATTTATCCCCCGTCAAGAATTGTGGTATTTATGGATGTTTGTGTCGTCGATAAACTAGAAAATGTCATGATATACTGTATGGGGTTTGAGGTATCGGATTTAGATGTGAAAGAAAATTGCACAAAAAATGATGTGAATTATTAGCAAAACTGTCTCTGTCTCTGCACTGTTTGTGTAGAATTGGCTGGTGTCGCAAAGTACTCATTGTATTAATTTTGAATAGAGGCACAGAGCCATACCCAACAAAAACACGACTTTGCTTATAATTACCGGTGCATGTGAGATGATAATTATAGAAGAGTATTGAAGCATCATTGTGGTTGAACTTTGCTTTGTGAAGGAGAAAAATGTAGTGCAGCACATCATATATGAAACTGTATTTGGGTAAAATTGGATAGATGTACTTAATTGGCGTGGCGGCGAAGTTTAAAGAAAATCATAATACCACTCACAATCTTACCATAAATCACAGCTCTCTGATAATGATATAATTTCATAATTCTTTAGCGCATCCCGAGGGTAAATTTATATAGAGGTTAAAGGGAGCGAAACTCAATTTGCTAATTCATTTCAATATGAGTAATAACCGACATGGGAAAATATTTAGAATTATACTACAATCATTACCCCATGCCTGCACCCATCTTCTACCAGCTTATTGGTAGAGGGGTCACTAGTATTACCCCTATCCATTGTTAAAGGGTGTCTTTGTTATCTTCTTCAAAGCACCGCATTGAGCGTAGGTGGTATATCGTTGTGTTTGATTTGACAAACGAGAGATTTTGTTAGAGTTCAACAAAGACTGTATTATGTGGTGTCAGTGCAAATTCGTCCACCAATCTTTCAATAACGGTGCCTTCACTTTCAACAAGTTCCGTCTTGTTTCTCCTGTAATTAGTTTCTTTGTACGATTCCCTTGCCATGCTGTTGAGAAAAAAGTTACTGGGCCTGGATCATGCAGATTCTGGAAGTTAAAGGCTCTTTGTAATGGTCCATTATCATGATTATGATGTTTGTTTGCTTAAGATTATTATAATTGTTTAAAGAAATAAAAATCCTAGTTGGTCCAAATCGGGATGTCTTGAATACGCAGTTATATCTTAAAAGCCTTTCATACCATTTTAATGGTTTTTATTTTTTATATTGTAATTATTAACTGGCTTTGCATAGTCTATCCATCCATTCATCCCATATGAATTCTTTTATAGGCCATTGCCACCTTTTGAATGCTCTTTGAAAACCCGCAGGTCTTATAAGTATGCGGCAGTGAAATACAAAGTAGTGTTAAGTATATTGGCGTCTAAATGATGGAGCACTTGTTTTTAGTCATCTATATATTAATAGTATGAAAAATAAATCTTTGAGATATTCACAAGCGCTGATCTTCTTCCTTCCTCATCAGTTTCAGTTTTTATACATGTGTTTAAGGTTTTTGTGAAATAATCTCTCATTTGTTCCCTTCATAATCATTTCAGGAGCCAATACAGGGATTGGTAAGGAGACAGCGCGGGACATGGCCCGACGAGGCGCCCGTGTCATATTGGCTTGTCGCGATGCTGTACGGGGTCGAGAAGCGGAAAAGGACATCCGAATGAGCACGGGAAATGATGACGTGATCTTTATGAAACTAAACCTGGCAAGCTTCGATTCCATACGCCATTTCGCCCAGGAATTCAACAACACCGAAGAAAGATTGGATATTCTAGTTAACAATGCAGGTAAGATGGGACGAATTTTCATATTTTCTCCACGAGATCCGGTCTAAGTTTTTTGTTATAATAAAGGTATAAATGCGCGCCATCCATCAACATCCAAAGAAATTCAGTCTTTCATATTCCTATGATAGAACAGAACCTGGCTTCTTGCAACTATTTGAACGCATCATGCAAAAATCAAAAGCAACTTTATATTCAAGTATTATAAGGATCACCTACTGTTGCGTTTGTTTGTTTGTTTGTTTGTGTTTGCTTCTTCTTTTTAGCTACGTTTAAACTAACGACTTTTTAAAAGAGAGCCCTACGAAAGCCCAGATGAAAAATGCTATGTAAAGCTAACATCGAAGTCAAGCTCTTGAATACTACTGGAGATCACAGATAATATACACGAAATCAGTGATAACTCAAACAATACTTAAATGGCTGTGACAATTTGAGAGTAGTTACAGCCACGGAAACGAAACAAATATTCCCCAAAAGTTAAACCTTAACCTTTCAAAGAATGACATCTTGTATTGAATGCAGTCGATCAACGATCCGATTTGCTAACTGATGAAGAAAGTTCCAATAACGCAAATAAAAAGTTTTCCCGCCCAAACTCAAGGTCAAGTCAAAATGTGCAGGAAGCGAACGTCTGCACAACTCGCCTGGGTTTTATCATACCTATTGGGTGCAGTAAAACGCAATCTCTAACCTTATATACTCTGCATCGTAAAACATTTTGATCTGGATGTCAAAACCTGAATTCGTTGTTTTGATGTAATCGTGATAAACGTCAAGTTTGATGAATGTTAGCTTGGACATTTTGATTATGAACGAAGTTGAAGAAGACCGAAAACTGCCGTTTTCGTTTATGATTTTCTGTCAAAAATTCGAAACTCGACTTCTCTGCCATCTACCCTTGAACTTATTATTTTCCAGGCACCATATATAGCCAAAGGCAAAGTTCGAATTCTTTTTTGTAATCGTGAATGGGCTTGCACTTCATGATCTTCACCATTAGTATCAGCAAAATGCAATCAAAACAATTGCATTAATAAAATGAGGTCACTGATATTCAATTCAATTATCCGTTATTCAACATGGTCAAATGTAATTTGGTTATCGTAGAAGTGCATTTTGAATAGCTCATTTCCTTAGGCCTTCGCCATTTATGCTCTGAAAATCCTTTTATTTAATCCTCGTTTTATTTTCATTCCATTGAACAGGTTGAGAAAGAAAACAAAGCACCTTTGACTAAGTCTACCTTCAACCTTGGTTTTTGTTTTGGTCATAATTAAGTGACTTCGGTAGACTGAAATTGAAGAAAAAAAATAAGTTATTTATATTTGACCCAAATTTTGAAAGCTGATTGAAATTGTCATGAACAAGATTTGAGAGAAAACTGTGTTTTCTTTTCATGTCTAACCTCTTTGCTCTAAATTTGACCTTAATTGTAAATTGTATTCGGGTAACCATTTTTCGCAATGAATATTATAACAATATCCATTAATCAACCATCCATTTTATCAATTTAAAATTGAAGTCACGCTATTAAATCCATTTAGGCCGCAAGTCGTTTCTTTCCTCAGAAGTTTGATTTTCGGACATTATCTTCATTTCTTCTAGGTTCCTTAGTATAATATGTGTTCTCTCAAGGGTGATCTTTCTTGTTCAGTGACAATAATAAAGAAAAAATAAAACAAATTTCGCGTTCATGAACTAAGGAATTGAGTTACCAAATAATTCATTTTCTTCGGGAAAGCGCATTTCATTGTCATTTCCTTACATTTGAATTACAGTTTTCTTGTGAATCCATGAATGCATGAGTGCAACAAACACAAAACAAAAACGTGTAAAAGCAAGATAAATCGGCAAAAACATAAGCTCTCTCGTTCACAAAAGTAATAGATAATCATCATATTCGGCATGTATTTTATCCACTAATTTTATGTGGTTGATAGACCAATAAACCAATCACTTTAATTATTCTCTTACTTCTTCAGGTGTGATCAACGATGGCTCGCTACGCACCGAGGAGGGACACGAACTCGTGTTCGGCGTCAATCACCTTGGCCACTTCCTCCTCACCAACATCCTCCTCGACAAGCTACAGAAATGTGCTCCGTCCAGAGTCATCAACGTCTCCTCCGACGCCTATATGTTCGGCAAGCTCGATCTCGAGCGTCTGGCGGTGAACGATGGTCGGGTGAAGTCGTACGCGAGGAGCAAGCTGGCGAACGTGCTCTTCACCAGGCAGCTAGCCGCTAAGATGGCCGGGACGGGGGTCGTCAGCTTCAGTCTCCATCCAGGTGAGGAAAATATTTCTGGCTTTAGAAACTTGATGAATAACAACACAAATTTTCGAACGAATTGCAAAATAGTCTTTAGATTTGTGTAACTATTTTGCCGTGTGAACTTGAAGTTAACTTTATCACCATCTAGCGACAGTCTAGGATAAACATATAGTTTGGTTGTATTAAGAAAACTATTTATATTATTAGTGACTTTTAATTTTTTTTTTCTTAATCTGACCGAGAATTAATAAATTTTTATCTTCACATCGTCGTGTTCAATGCACAAAGGAAGTTCGAAATATTATATTTTATTTGATATTTTATTTCTGTATTGCTTTTTCTATAATTAAATGTCAATCTGTATTGCAAAATACCTTTTCATGACCATGATGACATGAAATTATAAATTAGTCACTAAACAGAAATCAAATATTTCTCATTACAGGTTCTGTCAACACTGAGATCAAGCGTAACTGGGCAGGTTGGTTGCGGGCACTCGCCCCTCTGATCTCCTTCTTCTTTCTCAAATCAGTCAAGGCGGGCGCTCAGACGTCGATTCACTGTGCAGTATCAGATGATATCTTAGATCAATCTGGAGAGTTCTTCAAGGGCTGTCAGGTGCAGAAGCTCTCCAGGACGGCACAGGACCAGGACCTGGCCCAAAAGCTCTGGGATGTCAGTCTGGAGATGACGGGTCTTCAGAGCTCGTGATTGTATACATAATTTATGAGAACGTCATCTCGACCGCGGGTTCGATGGAGACATTAATCAAAAGACTCTTAACTTATTACAGACTGTAAACGCTGTCGCAGATGAAATGATGTTTGGCGGATTGCTTGTAATATAGAGATGGTGGAACGAAAGTTTGGAAACATTTCACATGGAGAAACGCAACACCACCTTTAGTGATCTCTACCTTATTATGATGAATAAACTTGGACCTATACAAAATCAAACGGTACCAATTTATCGGATTGGACAAAGCGAGATTATTCACGTTTGCTGGTGTCGAGGGTGATATTTTTTTTAACATTGCAGTTGCTTTGTCATACAGGAAATTGGATGACTGTTTTCTTTCACATCTGTACAAATAGATGCGTCCGATTACCTGGAAAACATCTTTAAAAGTGCCGTTTCCATGGATACAGAAAACGTTGTTAAACCGAAGAAGCAGACGTGACGAAGTCCGCGTTACTATTCATGACGTCATGATTTGTGTCTTTTTGTTGCAATGTCGATGCTTATGGCTTCCAGTGACATGATTCATGATACACACTCTTGATTTATTGTTGCGATTGAACGCGAACAATATATACAAAAGCGATGTTAATGTCGTTCAATAACTTTCAAAGAAAACCGTCGAATGTATACTAAGAATAACATGAATCTTTCTGTTTTCTTGATCTTTACGCTGAATTGCAGCGAGGAAACAAACATGAGCACAAACTTGCGGCAATTGTATTCATTGATGGGGTTGCATTTAACTATTCATTCAGTATTTAAAAAAAAGTAGATTTCTTTCATGATCATCATTGTTTAATTCGAAAGATGCGAAAGTCGGCTCGGACCAAATTCATAGTGAGACAAAGTTTGTAATACAACCAGGTTCAGGTTCATTTTGGGGTCTATGTACGGCAGGGGCAGATCAGGGCTTTGCGGAGGAGGAGGGGCATAATTCAGAAGAAAATGACAAGGATAAATGGGGATTATATGATTTTTGAGAAAGTGCCTTTTGTATTCAAAAAGTTCTTTGAAAGTGTTGGTGGAGCACATTTTCATTTTGTGTACAAAATGATATGCCACATTGGTTTAAATAGGGTGCCCCCCCCCCAGCCAAAATCCGCCAATGACGTACACTACGTTTGTCAAGAAGCGATCAGTAACACCTCATCAGCCATTGTCGTCATAATGATTTGTAATGAGTTTGAGGGCTCACAACAAACTAGCAACATTTGTAATGCCCATTACGATGGCATAAAATTGAGCAACGTAAATTCTCCATTCCTCGATACATAAGATTTAAAAAAAGGTCTGATTTATGTAACACATGGGTTATTGTTTGCAGAACTCAATTCGCCATACATGTTTCCAATGCCGTTGTCTTTGGCCCATAAACTATATGGATATTGGTCTACATAAAATAAGTATCAAAAATAAAGAGAGAGAGGGGGGATAAAGTTATTAATTCTGTTTATCAACTATTTGCTTTTAAACTGAAAGCCATATAATATATACACAATGTGTTTTGAAGGAAGAATTTATTTTCATCTACCGGAGGATTTCTACCCTACATGTAGAAACGCATCAGTCAGTATTATTATTTATTTATTTATTTTCATAACATATGCAATGGCTTTTTATCAATTAAAATATGACGCAAGACTTTACAAGTTGATTAACGAAAAAAACGATGTCTGACTTCGTGAATTCAAAGTGACCCGTTGTAGTTATTCATCCTGCCTGCAGATCATGAAGAAGTAGCTTCATTTTTTGTAACCTCACTCTCAAGTGATCTTAAACGGCGTGCAAGGTTTTTATTTTCTACGTCTTACTAAGTCACTATGCAAAATCTTGCATGTTGCTATGCAAATACAGCTTTACAGTACATCAAATATGTGTGTCATAAATAGGAAGAAAGTGTCTGATTCTCTTTAAAACCTTAAAAAGAACTTTTAAATTATTGCAATGTTATAAACTATTGACGATTTCAGTCATACTTTCATAAACATCATATTGAATTAAATACATGGTACTTTTTATTGTAATTATGTTAAACATAACGTACCTATCTGTCTAAGTGTGGTGAAATGATTGTTCTCATGTCTGTCCAGTTTACTTTGGATCTTTCTATTCTATTTTTTAAAAATAACAATGATATTTGTTGGTAGGAGATAAAGGCTTCCAACGCGCTCTGCCTTATGTGTATGGTATTGTATAAAGTGATATTTGTATTCAATAAATTATTTCTTTAAAATATAACTGATCTCATTGTTTGTGCATCTTAAATTTTCGTGAAAATACGGCATAGTTTTTAAGAAAGTTGTAGATTGCTACATAAAAAGAATACGATTCTTATGCGGAAGTCCTTAGGAGATTTGACGGGCTTAATGAACGAACTTTAGAAGAGTGGGAGAGGGATGGGAAGAGAGGAGAGCGAGATAGGGATATATATATATAAAGAAAGAGAGAGAGAGGGGGAGAGGGAGTTGAATGAATTAATAGAGGTGTATAGAGAAGAGATTGGATTCATAAGCGAATTCAGAAGAGACAGACGGGCAGACAGAGAGAGAGAGAGAGAGAGAGAGGGACAAACAGAATTGATACAACATGAGTTGGGGAGTAAAGAGAATATATTATAGCAAAAATGTGGCACAGCAAGCATGGCAGTAAGTTCAGGAAAATTCAGAGACAAAAATATGCAAGAGAGAGAGAGAGAGAGAGAGAGAGAGAAAAAACAACAACAAGATTTTTAAGTAAAAAAATAAAAGAATGTGGGAAAGCGTTGGGGGGGGGAGTGCAGAATATACCCGTACAAAATACCCGTATTATTCTATTTTGTCTGTAATAACGCTTCTGAACAGACCAAATGAACAGGATGAATGGATTAAGGAATAACATACCGTATAATCTAAATCGGATTGGATCAGTCACACTGTTACTGGATTATTGATTGTACAATCAGAGGGTATAACACTCTCTCACTGGACCTTTTGTAAGTTGAGAGACTATATGCATGATGATAGTTCGATTAATTGTCACCGTGAAGAATGGAAAGGGGAGACAGCGAAAGATGGATGGGGGAGAGTAATAGTGCGAGAGGATCGGAGAGACGGAGAAAATAAGTGATGAGGAAATGAAGGGAAGATGGTGAGAGAGAGAGAGAGAGAGAGAGAGAGAGAGAGAGAGAGAGAGAGAGAGAGAGAGAGAGAGAGAGGGAAGAATAGGAGACAGTCAGACTTACATAAAAACAGACAGACCAGTCAGACTAATTGTTGCATGGTATTCGAGTGAGAAGTGCTACATGGCATTCATCAAGATGGTGTGTGTGTGTGTGTGTGTGGGGGGGGGGTATTAAAATTTAATGTTGCACATGCTGTTGCATAAATTATGTAATCATAAAAATGCGAGATTCTCCTACTGCCCATGCATTTGTAACTCTTTTCATGCTCTCTATAAATTACAAGTATGATGCAGATGAAAGGTGCTACTGCATACAAAGTCTTCGTGGTCCATTGCATCATCCTGAGGTCTCGGATATTCTAGAAGTACGTGTAGATGCTTCTTGAAAACCTCTGGGGCCCGGCCGTCTTATAAAACAGTTGCGATTAATCGAAACTTGTTGGGATTGATATCAATCGCAACTACGTACATAAGAGACAAGAGACTGCAAACTTGCGATTGATTGGAGGACTTGTGATTGATTCGGATCAATCGTAACTCTTTATTAGACGGGGCCCTAGTATTACAGGAGGTCCCTATCAACACTAGAATATCCTTTTTTTCACATGATCTTAGTCCGATCTATAATTGTTCCATAGAAAGTGGCCAGTGACCTGTCATATGGACAATGATCACTGAAATTGAGGCTGATCCGATATCGATTCCGCCATGGGGTCCGCTTTGTAGACACGTTCTTTAACTCTTTACAGGCCACAGCCGCCACACGTCAACCATCTCCTTGTGCCACGTTGTATTTATCAAGGGATAGAAATACCAATCAAAAGTGTTTCCAGTGCAAAATTAAGCTATATCGGTATTGAAAGGGTTGCACATCAATACCTCCGTCAATCGGTGCCTATTGTGTCGTGCAAAACTGCGCATGTGGCAAACGGGTGACCGCGCAGAGAGAAGAAGAAAGCATCCGAAGGGTTAAACTAATGTTCGGTTTGGTCGTAGCCAGATGAAAGTCGATCTTCACTCACCGCATTAGGGGTACACTTTGATTGCGACATATTGTTATTTGGACCTCTACTCAATACGGGGTGTAGCTCCAAATTAAGCACGGGGGGCATGGGTACATGCCCCAATATTAAATGGCGAAAAACATTAACTTTAAACTAAATAAATAAGAATTATAATTAGAAGAGAAAGAGAAAGGGTTGTGAGACAGAGATAAAAGGAGAGAAAGTGATAAGGGAATTGCGACATGAAAACAAAACTAAATATCCCTCTTGCTCTAGGGGTTAAGCATGAGTTATGGAAGCAAATATTAAGCCATCCACTGATATTTGATGAAATGGGGTGGAAAATCCGGAACGTTTATGTGGTTTACGTGCCGATATGTATCTCATTTCCCTTGTAAAAAGAAAGTAAAAGGAAAGTTTTTTGTTCCTCGTGCAAACTTGCCTGAGGACGTCTTTATTTCCCCCAAGCAATTAAGACAAATTAAAGTTGACGACACGTACAATGCATCTGAGGTTTGCAGAGAAACCGTTAGCCCTCTGGGATAGTGTCAGAATGTCATTCTTCCAATTTAACTCTCTTATCAATCCACACAAAATAAAGATTAGAAGAACTTGTCCCTCAAATGATCCATATCAAAAGTGATTCAGTCTTGGTATATCATCCGTTTCACTGGCCCATGACGGCGCTGTAAGCATCAAGGGAATAATGGAGAGTTGATGAAACAATTTATTTTTGTTGTTCTTTCCCCACTTTTTATTGTTTGGGGTGTCATAAATGTTAATTCTGACTGATAGATGTTAAGCTGAGGTTTTCAATAGATCCTTCCTGAGATTGATACATTTGATTAGAAATGGTTTAAATAAATTACAATCGCAATGACTAAATCGTAACGAGGAGAGAGGGAGGTCAGCGTTTATGATAAGGGCCCTTTGATTCAGACCCCCCACACACACACACCCCCCCCAAGTGGGATGAACTATTTTCCTATAAATTTCCTATACAATACATGATATTTATTCAAATTAATGCGTTCACCCTGACCATTTCTGATATCTGTATGCTCAATAAGGAGAAAGATACACAAGAACGTAATATCAAAGAATGTCTTGTCTTGTCTTTCCGTTGACGCCCACAACCAAAGGAGTTGATTATCATGTCACGATGAGGTGTAGACCCAGACTGCTACTTTCATGTTCTGCATTGCCCTTCCATTAAAGATACTATGTCCCTTTTGCAGCCAACATCAAATTCTGTAGATTTTTGCAGGAATTATGAATATGTCATGTATGTCCTATCTGTGAAATTTAAACGTTAGCAGTGTCCTAATATTCAAATTATGCAAGGAAACCCGTTTACTTGCTAGACTTCACTGTCAGACACTATTGAGTGACTGACTGGCTTTTTCATCTTTGGTAATAACATACATAAAATGAGCATTTGTCTACATCAATAACCCACTTCTTGTAATGGCCAAAATTAAACTGATTGAATCTTTGCGCAGCATAAAACGTACGACCATTCGGTACAATGGTCTGAAAAATCAGACTATTACTTAATGGCTCTATAGCTCCTAAGTCGATTCGACAACTAATAGTCGTTATTTTCCCACTTTAAGACATTTTCAAGCCCCCTTTTTTTAGGGAAGTTCTAAATTAGTATTGTCTTTCAAATGCTGTTGGAATTTAACCTTTTCATTTTTTTGGCCTGCAAATGGGACATAGTACCTTTAAAATACATTTTGCACAAGTTTTTTTTTCTTTCATTTTCTAAAAAAAGATGACTGGCGAGGTTACTTGGTGTTATGAAGTTACACATTTGTGTCTAGAGTCGTAGCCTCTACTGCAAGCTTTTAGAGGATGCTATTCCAGTCTATATACACGGTACGTGACAGAAATGACGACCCTCTTTGCTGTATCCTGCATGTGATAAGCTTGAATTGCCTTGTGTGAGACCTCCGTGAACGGGATGCTCGTGGGACCAGTTTCGATTTATTAACTGTACAGTGAGTTTGGCTGCTGTTCATTTTGAAGAATGCTACATATATATATATATATATAATGATAATTACGCTATCATCCCGTAGGATTCGATTATAAATGTGCATTTTTTTCAGACCTAGAGTTATTAATATATATGTATATATATATATATATATATATATATATATATATATATATATATATATATATACACCCGCATATAGGCCTATACGAAATTAAGATGGAGTTGTTTTTTTTAAGGTTCCACGGGGAAACTCCCTATATCCAAAATGCAGAGGTGATTAATGTCCGAATAGCGTGGGAGTAGTTGAGTCACTGACTGAGTCACAGCCATTTATAGATAGGGAAAGTAGTATTTCGTGACATTTTTTGTAACGATACATAGTTGATTTTAAGAAAATAAGAAAATGAATCACGCAGACGATACAAATGCCTTTTAGTCATCATAGCGATTAGTATAAGAGAATCACTGATTGTGCATGGTAATTGATTTAAACAAACAAGTTAGAATTTAGTTTCCGAACGGGGTAATCGCCGATATTGTAATTTTTACGTTATTTCATGATTAACTTTCGATAGTGCATAAGGAAGTCAATGTCATCACCGTGAACTTTATATTTCGATGCAGGCCCGTACATTTTAGGGGAAATCCCTTTTCCTATATTAAAAGGTTTAAGTAGATTTTTTCAATGAAAATTGGCTTAAATTTAGATTCACAGTACACCAGTGGAAACCTTCAGATATTGTTTGAAAGGGGTGAAATCCTTTCAGATCTCAGTAGCCTCTCGCGCCGTAAGATCCACTGCACTTCGAATCTATTAAAGGGATTGGGTGACTTTGTCTCAGATTCTGAAACAAAATCCTGGAATTAGCTCATTCAGCAATGATAATTATAAACCTTTAGGTCAGTCAGGAACACCATGACTTTTACAAGCCGATCTCCTGTCTGATTATCAAGATATATATTTATGATTGGAAATCGAAATTTAAAAAAATCATTTTCCTAACGGTTTTGATAACACTACAGTCTGTTGGGGAAAATGAGTATGGTAAAACCTGTCACTCAAAGATTTTTACTTTTTTGAGGCACTTCATGATCATTTTGAAGCGCAATTTTGTTAGGGCTTCAATATTACACCATATCACAGACACTGATAACACGTAGGGCCATGCATCTCATATTTAACAATGTTAAACGATGCCTTTAATCCTGAGCCTAGCCGGAGGAGGGGTAGGGGGGTGTAGCCAGCATCATCCTATGCGAATGACTTTCTATGGATGATTGCAAACTTTGTTATAGTTAGAACATTTACGTTCGGTCCAAAAAGTGCTCTTAAAGTAGTCCTCATATAAGTTTCTTCTAGAACGTATCAGTGACAGGAGATTGTGAGAGAGAGAGAGAGAGAGAGAGAGAGAGAGAAGTAATCACACACCACTTCCAATAATCAGTCAGAATTAGCGTGATCAGTAAAAAAAGCTATTGTATACGCTCTGCTGATAAACAGGAACAAGCAGGGTAAAACGGAAGCGATTAAGACAGCCACAGCTCGATTTAGTCTCCTAATTGTTTTTTTTTTTGTTTGGGGGGGGGGGTTGGTTGAAAGATGTTGTTTACGGAATGGATTTATTCATTGGACCAATGTGACTTTGATACCATTCTTTCTCTGAAATGTATATAAGTGTGTTACATTATTGCTCTCGAGAGAGAGAGTCACTGGCGCAGCCCCCGCCCCCTCCCCATCGAAAGGTGAAAAACGAAAAAACAAATTCAAATTTAAATTAATTAATTGAAGTTACAACTTGAAGGATCATCCTCAATTTACAGTTAACAAAGGATTAAAGATAAATTGGATCATAGGTAAAGAGACAGTACAGAGAGAGGGGTTAATGTTAACATTAAAATGAAACGATTCACTTCCACTTGATCTCTTTGTTCTCTCGCATTCCGTCCATCCTTCAAGATTAGTGCGCCTCCATATACCAAAGCCCCCCCCCCCCTCCTTAATGATTTGACCCACGCTACGCCACTGTAGAGAGCTATACTAAAGATATAAACTATAGTTATGTCAAATTGTTATACGGTAGGAATAGTTCAATTCGAGTTTTACTTGTTCATGCTGAACCTGAGAAAATGTCAAATTCTTTGTAATTCAATGATATGATTTTTTTTTGTAATGGAAGCATATCTTTCTTTCTTTGTTCTCTTTTTTCTTTTTTCTTTTTTTTTGGTGGACCAAGGCCCTACTTCGTTAGAATTTTGAAATCACTTATACGGGGAGTGATAGGGTAAAGAAGAGACGGGGAAGGGAGAATGGGAGCGAAAGTGAGAAAGAAAGGGAGGGAGAGGGAGAGAGGTAATTCAATATTCAATTTAACCAGACAGACACATATAGATTTTTAGACAGAGGGACAAATATACTGCAAGAGACAGATAAAGAGATTAACGGAGAATATAACCTGAAACCTGAAAGCTGGAACGGCGTAAATCAGGATTATCCGATTTGACACGTCTTAAAGAAAGACTGTCCAAATCATCTTCTGTCGCACTCCATTGCTGTGGTCATGCTCGCATCACCACGAGGCGGTTGACAAATTACGGACTATTGTGTTTGTCCGGAGTCGGACCAATGGTCAGTAACAAGCGATGACCACCATGATGATTCATACATCAGACATTTGAAATAATCGATTGTTCAATATTCCTCATATTAAACCTAGTCTGCAGGCACAGGCTCTAGTTTGACATTTAAATGCAATTATATAACGTCTTGAGCCAAGCCTAACTCCCTCGGTCTCTAGCTCTGTATTTCTTCCATGCCCCAGAAGGGGCCGTTAAAGAAATAAAAAAAATCATTGTCATTGTCAATGTCATTGTTAGGAACAGCTATAGTACGGGGCCTATGGAGTGGAGTACACCGTACAGTCTGTATAGTCTCGTAGTTCAGACACCCTGATTTAGGCTGTTACATAATATATGCACAACCACTGACAAAGATTTATGCCTGTAAACTAGTCCTAACCCCCCTCTCTCTCTCTCTCTCTCTCTCTCTCTTCTTTCTCTCTTCTCTCTCTCTCTCTGTTTTGCTTTCTTCCTTGGTGATAACTGTTTGGTGTATATCCTCTGTAATCCTGGATGATCTTACCAGTATCTCTGAGCAGTGAACTGTGATTGGTATGATCAGACTTAACTTGTTGATTCATTTTATATATCAGAAGGAAATTATATAGCTGATAAGACTCAATGTGATAAGGATTTCATGGTAGACAGATAGACGGATAAACAACATTTTCCGAGAAATGAAAGGGATTTGACTACAACGGATGCAGAGACAATGCGTCATGGATTTAATACGTTTTGATATTTTAAACAAAACTATTGATTAATCAGACAGAGTCTCGCACATTTATTAGGACATTGGCAAAATGTGCCGCGTCCTTGACGGAATAATTCCTGTTTAGATAGAGATGTCTTTTGAAATGAAATATCTCACGCGTAATGATATTTCTACACATATCTGCATGTGCCACACGCAAAATAGAAATAACAACAACTTTAAACATGTTGAACACGAAATCTGGCCTTTTCAATTCGAGTTATCAATGCATTGATCACAGTCTGATTGTATAATTCTGTATTCTTCAGGAATATTCAGATACACATGGCTCGATGGCTCAGTGGAATTGAACAGTTGGTCTCGTAACCGAACATTCCCGGGTTCGAAGCCAAGTCGACGCGCTCCCACCCTTATTTTGGTAAGGCAGTCATCCCCATTACCAAGTCCCTCTGAGAGGACTTAACGCCGTCGGTTCCCTGCTTCCCTACTTACAGGCATACACATGCTTTCTCAGCAGTCAGATAAAGACAAACCATCAACATACTCGTTTGAAACATATCGTTGTAAATGAAGCATCTAAATTAAATTTGCTCCAATAAAAATAATAGTGTTTTGTTTTACCTTAATTGTTACCCCCCCCCCTATCCCCTTCTACGCCTACGTTTTGGTCCTGCGTCTCGATGGAGGAGAGGTTAACACTCCCACTTCATTTTCCTAATATATTTTTACTGTAAATGTATAATTCTTGCCAAAAGTAAGAAGAAAGAAAAAGAACTACAGTGCATTTGTTTAGATTTTTGTCGGAGAATGTTATTAAAAAATGGGAGGCTGCGAATCCATGGAATAGGACGAATACTTTCATGGAGAAGAATAACATTTGAAAAAAAGTATGACAAGTAAGTCAGACAAATACAATAGATTCATCCTGCGTGAAATACATGACTGAATCCTGTTCCTCATCTTCTTTTTATGTCTCTTATCCCTGCACCGACAACCGATAGCGTAGCCTGTGTTTAATAATGGGGGGGGGCGCTTACTCTGTAAATAAATGATGCGAGAAAAGAAGGCCATCGAAATTAGGATGGTGTATCATAATATTATCTCATTACGTTTTCTGCCCCTCTACTTTGCTTTTCTTTTTCGCCTTTTGATTGGGGGTACGCCCCATGCCTCCCCATATAGCTACGCCACTGCGGGTAACTTCTTCTATTCTATTCTATCGTAGAGTCATCCCCGATTAAGCCTGTTGATTATATACCGCGAACACCACCAATAACATCTCAACCAACATGTTGACCTTTTGCGAAGATGACATGGTTTATCAAAAAAAATGTTATAAAATAGTAAAACTGAATGAAATGAAGTTTTTTCAGTCTTATAATATTTTACCCTACGAAACAGAACATCAGATTCCATGATGATTAATTGTTATTTAAAGATGATACCTATAATTAGTAGAACAATAGATTTTCCTGATTCATTTTGGTAGATAAAATAATTGCAAGTCATCTGCCTGATATGATTATGAAATCCAAACATGATTGTCTTTAAACGCATAGCTTACATTTTAAGACAGCTGGGCATGAATGTCTTTTAAAAATCAGTGACAGTAGTTTGAACTGAATTTTGAAATACACAAAGGGGCATGGGGCACGAGCCTCTAATCATAGGGCGAAGAGAGAGATAGAGAGAGAGAAGAGGCAACGACAACATAAATTTATACGACTCCTCCTTCATCCTCCCATCTTGATGGCTTCGTTGTTTCACATTTTATCCAGCAAGGAAGCAAGGAAGACTGGTGCCCCACCCCTTCGATGTCACCCTCTTAATGGCCGAGCACACGCCACGCCATTATGTCAAGTATAGCCTACATGTATACTTCCAGGGAAGATATTAATCAAAGACAAAAACAGAGAGGATAAATATGTTACTTTAATTGCTACATCATCATTGGTAAAGTAGGCAACACCTATGATAAAACGCCAAGGCTTAATTACAAACATCCTAATTGTCAGTCCAATTGGCTCCTTGCTTCATTGTGTTGATTTACGTAAATGAATGTGATTAATTAAGCCATTGCGGCTTCAATGCGGTAAGGTGCAGTATTTATGCCGGATATAGATCACGAGGGTGTAACCAGATTCTTACATAATTTGTTATTGGTGGAAATTGGTGATAGCCCTTATAGGTTTTTTTTTTAATCCATTCTTATATGTGTTTGTTTGTCCTGGCTCTAAACAGTTTCATTTTAATAATTTTGCATGTACACCATTACATATCTTGGTAATCATAATTATACCTATTTTTCTTGAGGAGAGGGGGTCAGCGTGGACCAACGGTTGATATCAACGCCCCACTGCCCCGTGTGCCATGATGTACCTATGCGGGCTACGGCATTGTGTAGTATGATGACTGTAAAGGAATATTGTCTAACTATATAGCGAAAGGCATCTTCTTCCAAACATAAGAAGGATTAATTCGTATCAATATACAATCACTTTTATACCAGTAATCAAGCGAAATGGGAACATGACGAACAAAACTGATTAAGAAATAAAAGGGGAAATATAATTTTTCCTTTTAATTTGTTTTTATTAGGTCATTTTATTGGGCAGAACATAACATTTTTTAAATCATTTTTTTCTTCTTTTTTCATTAACGTATTTGTAACATATTATACTAATTATATAAACAATTGATAATCAACTGATACATACTTTTTGTGAGCATACTGAACATAGTAATATATATGATTTTTTATTTATAGTATAATATGGTACATTAGAAGAAAAAAAACATTTGCATGAAAAAGAATTACATGTCATTCAACTATAGAAAAAAAATTAAAATTAAACTCGGACCCGGTTTTATACAGTACATACATAACAAACAAAGAGACAAGACACTAACAGAACAAACAACAAAAATAACAAAATCAGCAAACAAGAAGAAGAACAAATGAATCAGAAAATAAAAAGTAAAACAAACGAAGTAAAAAAAAGGGGGAAGGAACAAAGTATCGAAACAGAAACAGACAGACAGCAAACATGTTGACAATATTGATTTACCGCTTGGTATTGTTGCTTAGCTGTTACAATACATCGTAAAAGCAGAAGCACTTTCAGTACAAAGGTATAGTAGTGGTATAATCATGTTGGTAAGAGAGGAAGCGTTTGTTTTAGAAGAATAAAAAAAGACGAACAACAAGGAAATGATGAAGACAAAGGGGAAGGCTAATGAAACCCACTTGACCGAGAAAAGTTATCACTAATTAGTCTGTGGGTGACGTATTGACGAAGGAGTGGTTGTTTTTAATTAGGCAAGGTGTCTATTTCAATCCAAACATATCAATCAGACGCACCACAGACTCTAACGTCAGGACATGACTTATGTTACGTAACCGATTATTCGTTTCCCGCCCCCTGTCTCAACACACTCGGTTATTTTTAAATCTCAAGAAGTGCGACTATTTTGAATCTCAGGGTGACATTTCATTTCTTTGTTGAATTTCGAATCCGAAGAAACTGGATGGGAACAAAAATGTAAGTATAATGATGTCTGACAATGAAGACTTAAGTTTGTTTGGAAGATCCATGTTTAAAAGTAAGCACACAATTATTATCAATACATTCAATAGCGCTTATTGGCATTCAAACTGCAAACGAAAAGGAAATACACGCAGCTACGTCATATAAGGAATTGCCGGAAATACGAAATACTTTTTTGCTTAAAAAAAAGGAAGCCCATTAAAATTCAACCCCTCTCCTGAATTACACTAGATACCCAATATCACTTTCTTACAGTATCTTATGGCGGATCCAGGATTTGAAGAAGAAAAAATGGGAGGGGGTTACAACTCCTAAACTATTATACAATTAAGGGGACATTTTGTTGTTGTGTATTTAAAGGGAGCCAATTTGGGAGGGGGCACGGGCCGGTTGTGTCTTACAAATCTTAAAAGTAACGGGAGGGAGGGGTTGCATGATACGATTCTATAACATCACCCCCCTCTTGCATTTCATCCACTCATGGGACGGTGAACCCCCAGGACACGGTTGCCCTTTAAATGGTTAGAACTCGCTACGCCACTGTGGATACAAAATGTTCAAAATCGCTGTTTGATCATTGTTAACCAACTTTTAACATCACGAGTCACAAATGGACCTATAATGAAAACTCAAATCGCATTTCTTTATTTATTATAATGAGTAATCAGACTTATACCCAGATTTAGTCTGAATGATTAAAAAATGCAGGTACCCATTCAGATTATCAGGGAACACAGATAAATCTCTTTGTGTCACTTCTCAAATGGAGTGGGTGAGACCGTGAGAGTCAGGATGACTCATAGTGGACGGGGAAGCCCATCGTGATCACCATGTCAGAATCAATCAGACACCGTGTTAATCACTGATAATGGTCAAGATTGATAAGGGTTCTAAGTTACGTAACATTGAATGGATCACTACCATTCGAAATCCAGCGAATTAAGAGAGTTTCAGGAGTAACTAAACTCTCGATTCTTCAGCTTCTGACGGATTTTATTTATCGAAACTTCCGACATGTCCATTGTCATGATTGTGACTATGCAGAGTCACTTCTTCAGATGTCACAAGACCAGTCAAAGATGAGCACAGTTAATACAGGTCCCAACTGGCATCGTCAGACCATCGTTTATAGGAGTGTTAGACTATAATATTTGAGGCAAATTAGCCCCCCCCCCCCTTTTTTGACAATCAAGTAAAAAAAAACAACAACAACAACAACAATCAATCAAACAAACAAACAAACGGAAGTCCTCCCATTCCAAATTAGCCAAGAGAGTTTCAAATCTTTTCCAAAGAGTGCAAACAGCGTAATCAATGTTTGGGATTCCCGACAACACTCGTAAAATTCAAAATTTGCCCACATAACATTATGAATATTGGGGTGTCCCACTTCTACCTTCTACTCATAAACCTTGTTATCAATGACAAGTTACAATAACTATTAACAAGCTACTGAAATCCTTGCATTTAATTAGCTGAGAGAAAATTTACTATTAGAATTTCGGGATTTGTTATTAATTGCAAGTTTCATAAAACAGGGCCCCTGATCCTGACAAAGGCTTAAAGAGAAGGTTGAGTTTTGGGAAGAGGTGAAAATTAATTTGTGAGCGTTATCATTGTATTATGCAAGTGTGGAAGAACATCAGGGCAAAAATGTTCCCTGAAAAGCATGGCTCTTCAAATGCCTTGATATTCTAAATATGGCATGTAACATCATAAAAATCTGGACGGATATTTATGCCACATGTTCGTATAGTTCCCTTATACATCTTTCTGTGTACAGTGCTTGTAACTTTACCAAGACTGGGCCAAATTTTGTATTATTTAGATGATTCCAGAACCTTGCAGTACACACCAATACTTATATGCTAGATGATCAACTTTTTCTGATCGATTCCACAACGTTTCTTTCACAATGCAATCGCATGACCAGAACTCAACTTTATCTTTAATGTCGTTTCTTCGCAGGGGGGAGGGCGCACCCCATCATGCTTTTACAGTGACAGTTTTAATTAAAAACAAAAGGCAGAGGGTCTTTATTTCTTACAAATTCACGGTATTCCAACCACGTATGAAATTAACGAGTTAAAGGTATTGTGCGTGAGGTTTAAACACGTAATTATTTTCACAGAATTTCTAAACCATAGCATATCAACAAAATATTGAAAGTGTCAGGAGATTTATTTGACAAGCAGTTGATTACACCAATTTTCACCCATAATTATGATTACCAGGGAAGGTAATGTTGTGGATTATAGTTGAAAGAAAGTCCCATGTCATATGCCAAGTTTTTAAAGACATTATAGTAGACCCAAATGAAACGTTTCCGGGCAGAAAGAAATCCTCCCAGCATCGTCGTTACAAACATCCATTTTCTCTGCTTTGGAGATTAATACCAGGGACGCGTAACGCCCGTCAGATTACAGGCTGGAATGATGTTAGGAATGCTTATTTTAAAGGTAATACAAAAACAAAGAATGTAAAGAAATTGAAAGAAATTGTATGGACTGCCACCATATTCACATCCATATAATTCTTTTCTTTTGAATATCATGTATTGTGCTTCCATTCAATACAAAAACAGGCTCATACGTTTCGAATAATATGACAAATAATGACAGAATGGAAACAATATAACATAAACACCTCAAACTCCCTCTCCCCCTTAAACCCCTACCCCTCCCCTAAAAAAACCCCTCCCATCCCCCTAATAAAATAAAAACCTACCCCCCCCCCTCCATAAAAAACCTTGGTATATTTTTGTTTTGTTCTTAATATAGTTTATTAACATCTCATTAAACAATTCCATACAGAAAAAATAAATATAATTGCTTTATTTTGTAGGCTTAGAGCGGCTTAGAGCCCCTATACGCACATACACACACACACACACACACACACACACTCTCTCTCTCTCTCTCTCTCTCTTTTCCTTTCCTCCCTCTATCTCTCCTATTCTCTTCCTTAGCTGTATCAACAATTACATCTTCTGATCAAGCAGAGTTGAACCTTTCGTAAAAAATAAAATAATGTGCAGCTTTGTTTATATTAACTTATTTTAGGGGAAGAGATAATGTGGTGGCTAAATAGGCCTATATATCATTCCGCGGCAATATATGGAAGCGGTTCCGCCACTCCGGCAGTGCTGAGCCAAAGTCTAAACATCCATTCGCAAACATGACAAAGGGGGTATACCCAAATACTCTCAAATCCGTTGTGATGTTGTTTGAGAAAAATCCGTTGTAATGTTGTTTGAGAGGATGAGTCAGAGAAGTTTCATGGAAACCATCGAATCACCAACGAGGTATTCTACCTTCATCTCCTTAAATTCATGAATGCGATAAATCTAATCCATGATAAACACCTCTGAGACATTGGTGTGTTTAGCTCTTTGATAGAAAGTGATCGGTATTTGTTTTTCATAGTCAAAATAAAATTTATCATGCAGGCCAATAGCCGCAAATGAAAATATCCTTAGCATTAAACAGTTTCTGTAAAAAAAATAAAAAATCAGTCATGTTTTCAAATACAAGCCGGATGACGCCATTTTCATGGAAGTGTCATGGAAGTCTCGTGGCACAATGTTTCATTCACTTGACTTCCAATCGAACAATTGAGGGTTCGAATCCCTGCCCAGCATTTTTTTCTATTTGCCACTCCTCACCCATGTGTGAATAGGTACCCGGTATGCTTAAGCACTAAATATTATCAGGCCACAGATATCATCGGGGTAATAATTCACTGTATAGAGTTTGAATCAGTCGAAACCAGGAAGGCGCTATATTATAATTATGGTTAAACATAACTTTTTTTAAATCGTTGACTGTGTTACCCGCCATCGTGGTAGCGTATACAACCAATAGTTGATAATACTACACGTGTGAATTTCTCTTTATCTTTCGTTTGATCAAGATCACCAGGGGAGTGTTTCACAAAGACTAAGATCGACTTTAAGTTGGACTTAAATATGGCAGGCTGTTCATGCCACTGTTTGCTCTCACCTTTACTGACATTTTACTGGCATTGGTCTCTCAAGCGACGTACAAATCATGGTCACAAATCAACAGAATTTACATTTGTTGATAATTCATTATTGAAGGAATAAAAATATTATCTAAAGATCATAATGGTGACAGCAAACAGTGGCATGAACGGCCTGCCATAGTTAAGTCCAACTTAAAGTTGATCTTAGTCTTTGTGAAACACTCCCCAGGTATACTAACAGCTGAACAAGTCATTGGACAAATTCAATTTAAGGCAGTGATGACTGAAACCTGTAAATTAGCAGTACAGTGCTATTCACTTAGCACGTAGTCTACGATTGTCTGGCTGGATTTTTCGTGGAAAGTTTACGGAACAGAGAGACAACTCTGACTAATCCATTCCTTTGTCATGACCAGACCACCGTTAGCTATTTACGGTACAATCCCATCACACACGTGAGTGGGAAAACACTTATCACTAAAAATAGACTATGAACAGTTAGTGTATAGAAACAAGCATGTCACTTGTATTCGTTTGTGAAAGGATAGTTGTGTTTTCCGAATAACTTATCTAGATTACTCTGTTGTAATGATTGTTAAAACGGAAGTGCGGTCGACCGACAGACAATAGCGTTGTATGCATTATAACTGTGCACTGCGTTTGTTTCGAATATCTACAAAACAAACAAACAAACAAATATAGAAGCAAACAAACACAATAAAACAGTAATAAAATATAAGTAATCCCCAGGGTTTTCGATTGAGGATTGACATGTAACGATATGTACTTTCCACTTGTAGGTATGCCTACACAGGGGAGGATATAGGTGTTTGTACAAACAAAACAAACAAAAAACAAACAAAAAGGAGGGAGCGGAACAGCCCCGATAAGAAAGTAAATGGTTATTACAATTTCCCGGTAGAAAAATTGAAAGGGGACACATTTTCCTTTGTATTCGTAAGACAAGTGCCATTTTGTAAAAGGGGCACCGGCCGGTTGCGCCCCTTAAATCTACTAATACCCCTACATGAATATTGATCTACATGAAGAGTAAACAATGGCGGTATACCTGGGTCAAGAAAGGCAAATAGAGATAAATGCTTTGTGTATACCGCTAATGAGTCACAAAAATGCCGCTACCCATACCCAAACAAACTTTCTCCGATCCGTTTCGTGGATGGGGTTATAATAATAAAGCAAGAGAAGGTTCACTTGGAACAGGGAGGTGAGACTCTCTGCTTGGAAGCAGCGATGTAAAGTCACTGTACTCCCGGACCTATGTATAGGTATGATGTAATGTATACATACAAAACGTTCAGGTTACTTACAAATATATTCCAACAATATTCTGAATTCTTTCATCAGCATGTGGTTGTGTTTATGGAATCAAGCAATGCGGGAATTTCCCCGGTGAAATATTGATATTTGTTTTGCTATTCACTGCGGTTGTTGATTATGAGGGGAAGCCGGAAGAAAATTGTTTGGGAAATGTGCCTATTGATTGGCTTATTAAAAAAATACAGGACAATTCACATCCCCCCAAAACCTGCCAAAGCAAAAACTAAACTAAGCAAACAAACATAAATTAATCATCGTTGTCATTCAAATTATAACATTTGAAGAAAAAACAGATCATATGACAACAACAACGAAAAATAACGGCGTCTATTTCATAATGTCTCCCTGCATAAATGTCTAAATATCTTCAATCTGCAAACTTAATAATTTCTATAGGCTGTCGGCGAATAGCAAGCAGTATAACTCTATTTTACATCTCTTTGAAATTTGTCAGCTAACTTGTGGGCAAATATGGTCCAATTTTTCACACCCCCCCCCCCCTCCCCCTTCAAAATGATCATCTGGCGTCGCCCCTGGTTCCAGACGTTTTCTCAGAAAGATATCGGATCTTGAGATGGAAAACGGAAGAGGACACAACCTTCTCCATTGAATAGTTACATTGTCTTTGCGATGCATGCGGAAAGACCCCTGAGAAAATTCTACCACTCAAATCAAATTTCACTTTCCGGCTTGCACTCCGAACATCATGAGCGTTTAGAAATAAATATAATCCTATTTATAGCTTATGAGTGGCTAAAACAAGTATGTTGCTGTCGTTATCTCGTTACGCTGGTCTAGACAAAAGAAGACACTTTCCCGGAAATATGGCCATGAATATTGGATTGTCTCTTGCAATCGTAAATTTCACAGTAAAATTGACGGGAAGCAAAATTTGATGGACAGAGAGAGAGAGAGAGAGATAGAGAGAGAGAGATAACTTATTTTCTAAATATTTTGATTCTTTGTTCTTTTGTGCGTAATTAATTCAAAGGTACGTACCTGCGTTTCAATTAATACCTTATTAGAACATGAAACAACCTTTAATCAATCTATTCGTCCCAATACTGTGGCTTTTGCTTCAGTTTACGTGTATGTGAAGATATGGACCAGTTTTAATCAGCATTCATTGAAATCATAATCGACGAATTTATAGTAATTGAATATACAATTTTGTTCTCATGAAAATTCGACGCCTCCTGGTGAAAATAAAGCGCTATTGATGTTGTTCAGATTTTTCTTTAAAAAAAAATGAAACATTAAAACGGAATAATTAAAATAAAGATAGCCCTAGCTTGGATTACAAGACGAATACACCTGAAGATTTATCAGTGCATTAAATCATAATATTAATTTGTCATCATTGTAAATAAAGTATACTTTAAACTTTAGAAACGTCACATCGGCCCATCACTGACGGTGATTCTGCTTTTAAACTTTGAATTTCTGAAGGACCGATGCGAAGAAAAAGCACTTGTAATAATCCAAATAGATCGACGGTGAATGTGTTGGTCTTGGTGTGCTACCCGGGGAGTCTCGGCGAGCGGTCGCTACAGTAGCCGCCTCTTCGCCGCTTCTACTCAGCAGGAGTATACTCCATAGTAATTCTATCGGAGATTGAGCTGGAGACACTGAGACTATGACATTAATATTAGGAATGATGAGACAGAGTAGGAAACAACAAACAAACGGAATTATGACAAAAATCAATTTAATATATAAATAAATGAAGTCCTAGAGAGATAGATACATACAAAGTGCATGAAACAGGAAAATCGAATATATTATCATTCGATATACATAAACGAATCAATAACTTTCTGAAAATTTATTCATTTCATGATTAGAATATCATAAACTAAAAACATTTTACAAATGATAGCTCATGGAGAAAGAAAAAAAACCCTCCATCAAGCCTTCTTTATTTTGTTATAAATAAAGTATTAATTCAATATTGGGTTTTCAGTCGCAAACATAATATACAATGATAACCCGACATATTGATTTATAAGCTGTATTAAACTGCAAGATTGCAAACAAAATCAAGCTTATGCTTAAGACGACCCCTTTTCTGTATAAACCATGTCAATGTCATACATCTAAAGCTATAAGATTGTAAATGTATAATATGTTGATGCATATGGAATAAATAAACATCAAATAAAGTAAATATAAAAATCAAACTTCATCAAGGGGATGATAGCCATGACTTTTTATAGATTCATCCCAAGAAACGTATATTTTCAGATGGATTCTCTAGATGGATATACAATGTTGAGAATTTAGGCAGAAAATAGATGTAAAACGTGATGAAAACATGTTTCTGAGTGCCAAGATTTGGGGAGTCTTGGCTTGCCTACATACCTGTATCACTACGGGTTCATCCCCCGGGTCGGATGTTTACTCCTCACGTAACTCCTTTCTCCAAGGACCTATTCCTTCTTCTCAAAAACGTCTCTTATGGTGACACAACTCCACCAGCTTTAGTCCTAAGAAGGAGTTAACTCCTTGGTTCTAATGATAATCAGTGTGCACTTTGCACTCCGGCAAGTGTTAAAATATGTTTTCGTTTCGATCATATTGCGCATTCAACTTGTTTAAGCATTTTGAGGTAGGCCTATTTGTGTGTCAAAACTGCAAAATCAATTTGCATGTTTGTCCATCTATACTCAATTGTTATATTGCATGACAGAAAATCCAGACATTATTTTGATCGCACAATTTTCACTTTTTAAAGTTCTGTTCAAGGATTAAGAGAATATACAATTTCCTGTGAGGCTAATTTAAAACTATAACTCAACGATTGTAAACACAGGTATTTCATTAACTTTCCAAACTATGAAAAATAATACTCCATGTAGTGTGCACTATTCGTTTTGTTTTGTTTTCAATGTTTATTCTTAGATATATGACCAATACCTTCGTCCCCATTCCCACTTTAAAAGAACCAGTCATCCTTCTTAATGAACTTGCACTTTTTCACCCAACCAGCCAATCGGAAGTCGTAACTAACCCATCACCAGAGCCCATTCTCCTAACTCTCTTTTTTTAACCACTATCCCGCCGGGGAGATCAGCCTCTCCAATAATCTAACCCTTCAAAATTTCCGTTCCATATTTTTGTCAGATTGCAGAGCAGCCGAGTTGCTTTCGACAGCAGTTCGTCCGGGGAGACACTTCGCACGCAGACGGTTGGGATACTCGCAAATACATGCACGCTTACATATTCTTTCCTACCGGCAGTCCGCACTTTGATGGTTTAAAACATAATTATTGAAAGTGACATTCCCGCCCAACTATTGCTTATGACAGCCCAATCTCAATCTTGGCTCCGCTTGATCGAGAGCCATGTTAAAGGTTTTACCATAAATGTCATGATCTGCATTTAGATTTTATTTATATACGCAGTTTATGTCGGTAAATGACTGAGTATTAGGCTTGCTTTCTTGATTTTACGTCTTCACAAGTTTCCGCGGCTCGGTTTTATTTCGGTAAAAGAAAAAAATCAATAAAGGAGAAAGAACTTATATAGATAACTAAAATCAGAACCACTGATACCTAATCTAAATTGTACCCGTTTTCGCGATGCTACAGCATCGTAATATAAGCGATATCCTTTGGAAGAATTTTTTTTCCCCTTCTCCATGTTAAGTGTTTGAATATATGGTTCGAGTGTTCACATCTATTTTCTTCTTGTGTGTTTTCTGTTTAAAATGTTTACTTTCTCCATGTCGAAAGACAAGACTGCGATAGCAAGTAGATCAGAACCTATGCAAGTGGGAGTTATATTTTAAAGTTGATATTTATTTTTCTATCAGATCCTTTTCCCCCGTATAAACAACTTAATCACTTGAAATGTTATTCTTCCAGATTTCTCGATAAAGTCTACACCTCCATAAGTATACAGAAAAGCTACGAGCATTGGCATTGCTTGGTGTTGGAGGGGGAGGGGGATTACATATTACGTCTCTTAGTATCTAGAATTATTTTTAAACATGTGTATTTTGTATAATTTATGTAAACTTTATACATGTACATTGAGCTGATACTATATGTGCAGAAATATGGAACACTTCTTTGTACATTTCTACATAGTCCTTGATCTTCAGCACAGAGTTTTTTTGAAACACCCACAAAAGTTCCAAGTTCTTGTTTAAATCAAGTGCATTCTTTTTCTGTACACATTAATGAAAATTAATAACCCCAAACTCTCCTTCATTAAAAAAAATTCAAACAAGTATCATCATACATTTTAATGTGTGTCTGGTGTTCCTAACAACCTGTACGCTTATAGTATCAACAACTCTGCATTGAACAACAAAAAGAGGGGAAAGGGTAGTAACGGTTACCAAAAAGAGGCAATAAAGAATAGAAAATTTACAATCACTTTTGGCCTCGCTAAACAATATTTGACGTGAAGAGCCATCCCCGTGGATATGTTTTGTAAGAATTCATGGCGAGGGAGTGACACGGGAATTCCGTAGATTAGACAGGCTTGCAGCATCTCAGAGACATGAGCTGTCGAGATTCATCGGGAAAAACATCCCTACAAATTTTACCCTTTTGGTGACTATTTTTCAATTGTTTTTGGTTCATTTGAAAGGGCATAATAGTCTGTAAGAATAGACATTAGAGTGGTCAGTGGCGTGGCTCCTCCCCCGAAATGACGAAACAAAAGGGTGAAAGATGGTGTGACAGACAGTGTGACAAAGAGAGAGAGAGAGAGAGAGAGAGAGAAGGGGGAGGGCTTAGGACTCCCTTCCAAATCCTGCCCTATTTGATGTCCTCCAACTTTTCTGACGAATGTTGGCGAAAATCAGGGTTCGCCTCTGCGACGTTTAGCGACTTTTAGCGATGTTTACCGACAATTAGCAACATTTTGAGCGAATGTTTTCGAAAGTGTTTGCGAAAGGCAGTTGGCGACTATTAGCGACTGTAAGAAAATGTTAGCAACAGATTTTGCGAAGATTAGCAACTATTTGCCAATCCTTTGCCACTATTTGTGAATGTTTGGGACCTTTTGCTAACTCCTGGTACTCAATGGGTCGATTTTATATAGGAACCATATGGGAACGTGGTCGCTAGCATTGGCGAATCAAAAAGAACTTCAGCGACACCGTCTTACAACCGTTTGCAAAGGCTTACGACTGTTTTGCAAACGCTTACGACTGTTTTGCAAACGCTTACAACTGTTTGCAAACGTTTGCAACCTTTTACAACCTTTTACGAACCCTGGCGAAACCCCAAATTCGCTACGTTTGCAAGCATTCGCCTCTCAGTGATTAAGGGCCTATCTCACTGAGCGGCGAATGATTGCGAACGTAGCGAATTTAGGGTTTCGCCAGGGTTCGTAAAGGCCCTATCTCACTGAGCGGCGAATGCTTGCGGACGTAGCGAATTTGGGGTTTCACCATGGTTCGTAAAAGGTTGCAAATGGTTTGTTAAAGGTTGCAAGAAAGTTCGCAAACAGTTTTCATTGTCGCAAACAGTTTTTCTTGTCGCAAACACTTTCGCAAACATTCGCTCAAATGTTGCTAATTGTCGCTAAACATCGCTAAAAGTCGCTAAATGTCGCAAAGGCAAACCCTGAAAAGTTGGCGAATCCAAATTCGCTACGTTCGCAAACATTCGCCGCTCAGTGAGATAGGCCCTTTAAGGGTTGGAAGAAAGTTCGCAAACAGTTTTCATTGTCGCAAACAGTTTTTCTCGTCGCAAAACAGTCGTAGGCCTTTGCAAAACAGTCGTAAGCCTTTGCAAACGGTTGTAAGACGGTGTCGCTGAAGTTCTTTTTGAACCGAAAAAACAAAATTCGCAACGTTCGCAAGCATTCGCCGCTCAGTGAGATAGGGCCTTAAGGCCCTATCTCACTGAGCGGCGAAGCGAATGTTTGCGAACGTAGCGAATTTGGGGTTTCGCCAGGGTTCGTAAACGGTTGCAAGAAAGTTCGCAAACAGTATTCATTGTCGCAAACAGTTTTTTCTCGTCGCAAAACAGTCGTAGGCCTTTGCAAAACAGTCGTAAGCCTTTGCAAACGGTTGTAAGACGGTGTCGCTGAAGTTCTTTTTGATCCAAAAATCCAAAATTCGCAACGTTCGCAAGCATTCGCCGCTCAGTGAGATAGGCCCTTTAACGAATAGCGAGCGGATCCCACTTTTATATCCACTTGATGGCGTGTTACAATTAATTCGCAGTTGAAATATCCTGAAGTTATTGAACATCAGGCACAATTTCAACTGGATCTAAAACTCAGTTGATATCAACCTACCCGGTCCATCATGTTTACAACCCCCCACCCCCACCCCCCTCTCCTCCCATGACTGCATAACAGATCTTCCGGATATTTCAGCACGTGTACTCCTATTTTATTTTACCGATGATACCACTTCTAAACGTGGATAAAGATCTCACTTGATATGAAACTTCTTGCCAGCCATGATGAATCATGGTATCATAATGACGCAAGTATAACGAGCATATGGGAACTATACTCATATTCTTAATTAGAAAATTGGGGAATGGAGGGGTGGGGGTAAGGGCATTAAATGTTCCTATAATTCCCGACTGACACTCCTAATTTGGCGAGTCATACATGTATCAGGATGTTTTCTAATGAAGGTCATATGCTCCAAATTCAAACCTCCCTTCACCATCAAGACGCGGGACAGATCCAGGATGGTGAGATAATGGGGGGATTTTATTTTAGAAATATGATTTTGGTTTTGGAATCCCAATGGCCTAATTGCCAGATCTCGCCCGTGTGGTGGTGCAGGTATAGGATGATCAAAACATTTGACATGATTTTCCCCTCTTCTCCGATTACCCCCACCTCTTTTCAATAGGGGAGGGATGACCTTTTAGCCCCCCCCCCCTCCCTAGATCCTACTATGCGTGTAACAACTATCTTCCTCTGAGACAAATCTTATTCATAATCATAGTAACATAAGACTTTACTCAGTTTGTATTATTCTTTGTTTTCCACCCATCAATAAAAAGAAAAGGTGTAACATCTAATGATTCAATCGCATATTCAAGATTTAAAAGTATAGGGGAGCCCGCAAACTGTATAAATGCATACTACTGGAGTTTTACACTCAAGGAAGGGGTGCGCACGTTCCTCCTGGCCCCCTTCTGTGCTGGAGCCCCTGCTGTAAAATACAATTACCTCATCAAACCAAAGCTGCCGTATTTCAATCATTGATTTTTTGTTTGTTGAAAGAGCACATGTCCAAGAGCGGTCTTTAATATTCAAGAATATTTCTTGATAAGAATGGAAATCAATATAGGTAGAAAACCTGCCGAGATTGGAATCAATGCTGGTACAAAACATGTTCTAAAACGTTGTATTTCATTACAAGTGGCGTATCCACAAATGCTTAAAAACAGGGGTCAGAGAGAGAGAGAGAGAGAGGGAGAGGGGGGATGAGGCACTCTCAATTCCGCCCTATAGCCTGGACATGCAACTATCATGAAACGTTCGGGATATGTTGAAACTACTGCCAGCCCCAATAAAATAATCGGAGATTAGCAAAGGCGTGATTAGTTGTTCTGGTTGACTAAACGTATGTATCTTTAATGTATAATTTAGTACGCGAGATAAGTAGTTAATTTGCCATCAATATAGCTTAACCTTAGTGTAACCTCTTTTCAGATGGGGATCAAAATGTAATAAAGCTACTTAAGCACGTTATTAAAAAACAGATATTCCCAGAGCGATGAAAAAAAAAAGAGAGGGAGCGACAAAAACATAGAGAAGGAGAGAGGGAGAGAGAGATTTCTAATAACGCGGAAAGGCGCAAAATAGGCATCGGATTTATGTTTCCAATACGTTAACGATGACAAATTACCAGATTTAAAGCTAAGACTGTTTGAAATTGCTCAAGCAAATCTCAAATGGTGCTGAAAACCGATCTCCTGTTTTCAATAAAACGCAACTTTGAGTACAACACAGGGGCGACACTGTCTGGAATCCCTAAACGCGAACAATGGGTAAGACGAAAAGTATACCCTCAACAATTACGCCCTTTGTCTCCTTATTCCGATTGAAACCCTAGTGAATAATCCCTCTCCTACTAAAAGTTTTTTTTTTAAAGTGGGAGAGACTGCACTAAAAACCAAGAGCTAAAGGTGAAGGCTTTCATTCACTAACAGACTGAGGGAGGTTTCATGTTTTAGTGGATAGATTTCAAGCGTTTTGTTCTCCGCCTTTTGAAAACTAAATCGGTAACTTTGGAAGGATCCTTTTCTCTGAAGTGCAAACTTCCGATTGGGAATCACAACTCCATTTTGCCTCCTGAAAGACGCGGAAATTATAATTGTGGTCGTTTGTCCCAGGGGCTAAATGAATACATTTCTTAGGTAGAAATGACGAGAGGGGATCTCATTCAACTGAAATGAAAACATTTCTTACCCACAACAGGCGAGCTGAAGTCCCCCGCGTGCAAAGCACTTTTCCAAAAAGTGTATTTTCTCTCGCAAACCCCCGGAGCACTAGATAAAACACATATGACTTTGAAAAGGGTACTCTTTTCATGGGGCAGCAGTTGCTAGCCGACGTCTTTTCATTCCAGGCTTTTAGGCAAAATGTCTGCCTTGCAATGAAAAGTATACCTCGCCTAAAAAGTGCAAAAACTACAAAGCAAGTTCTTCGTTTTGATAGTCCTCGGGGGCAGTGCTCGGGAATCTCTGAGGGAACAATGCTCGTCCAAGGTTGAATACACTCTCCGTTTAAGAAATAACATCGAGATACAAAATAATGAATGAATGAGCGAATGAATTCATAATTAAATGAATGAAATTGTGTGGATTTCAAAAAGTTGAAAATACTTTTTGTCAGTAACTGGATACACGCTGCATAATCTTTGGAGAACCTACAGGAGCTGTATTTGCGTCTTTTGATTATTTTGTGAAATAATAAGGTACTATAATTCAGTTTGAGCAAGGGAGAATTAATTTGAGCTCCTAGCACAAGTCAAGGACATCATTGTTATAATGAATATAATAGCGGGTAGAATATTGCTCTAAGCATTATTTTGCGACCTTTTATGGGCCACCTTTGATTCATTCAGCTCAATATTTTACCAATCTATGGAGCTGCTGTCACATACCGTAGTTGTAATAATATTAATAATGATGAGATCGATGTAATTTGTATGAGAATTGTCTGTATAGGTAATGGGGGGGTGGATGAATCCATACAATACATTTATAACGTGTGTATGATTTGAATAATTGACATTTACATCTATACTTCTGGCTTACTAAATATAGCTTGCAATGGTTAGATAGTGGATTATAATCAGATATAGAGGGGTATTAATCAGTGCATTCAATTCGGTAATTGATGTTGAATGAAAGCTGTTATCGCCAAAATATGGCTTTAACCTGTTTAAGTCCTTACAGCCACATCGAATATACCAACTACCAAAATACGGCACTTAGAAGCAAAAGGGCACGTGGACAATCCAAATCCATGCTCCATCCTAATTGAAAGACCAAAAGGCCCACAAGTTAATAAATGGCTTACAAGGTCTCATGAGCTTTCTGATCAATCAGTTCTCGAAGGGTTCATGAGACCGGAAGCCCACGAGATCAACTAAATATCGGTCTCGTGGGCCTTCTGACAATCTTTCTAAGGTTTCACTAGACCAAATATTATCGGTCTCGAGTGCTGTTAGTCTCTTTGACTGTCCGGTTTGTTTTATAGTGCTGCACCATTAACTGACCAAAGCGATTGCAGCTTTATAATAACCCTGGTCATTGGATTCACTTACTATTCTGCACACTAAAGTACACATTCTCCACTCCCTGGGGAGCATTCCAGCCGGGCGCACCTGGGTAGAGCAGAGCAATGGAGATAAAATTCCTTGTTACTTGTGAAATATTGAAATATTTTATTCATATCCTACATTAAATTTAAACGCAATCAGTAAATAAATGACATAACCTTTAAGAGTCATAAATCCCCAAACTCTACTTCGTCTGTGGTAGCATAATCACACTAACAATCCTCTGATAAAACCTGACAATGTATTACAGAGTACAGTGAAGTGCAATCCCCGGTGACCAATAATTGCGGTTTGAGTGTTGAAAGATTACAATGTAATACCTCAATAAAGAGGCGGGAATAATAAAATGGTGTTGACAGAAAACATTTCAACTTGGCTCCGTACTTCTGATTGGAAAACCATGCTTTAGCCATTACCGTGCAAATGTTGTGACTGGATAGAACATTGATTTTGGAGTCTAACTGTCAGTATTATAGCATTTCCGCCCAGTCCGCGGAATTTGACAATTACTTTTCGCAACATAGCTAGATATCACTCAGTAGTTAGCTCGATGATAGTCAGCTAGAAATGACATTTACATCAAATACAAGTCAGGAAGCAAATGCCATTAATCAAAATTCGTATCAATGAATGACCTTAAAATCTTCCGAACATATTCCAAATTTATTTTGCAATTTGAATTTTTACATACGACACTTCCCTCCCCTAACAATGGCTCTCAACGTGACATGTTAAAACGTGGCACTTATTCGGTTATTTAGCTTTCAAATTGAGTATTTTGATCGGGAGGTTTAATATGAAGAAATTATTTTATTGCCTTCTTTTCCTTTGATTAGGCGATAACATGCTGCTTTATGATTCCAAATTATCCATTTGATCGCTCTTAACGACAGCCCAAACACCAAGCTATTCTCTCTACATCTCACAAAATACAACAGTTTTAAGTGACCTTGGACTTAGCAGGACCCCCGATTTGTATATACAGTGTATTTGTTTTCATTTAATTATTCCAACGTATTAAAATATACTTTTTGATTAGCAGATGGTTTGAATATCTTCATTTAAATTTACATGTATATGCTGCATGCTTGTTTTACCATGCAGTAAGCTCATATAAATACTAGGCGGGGTGGAGAGGGTGCCCCCCTAGAATTTAAAAAGATTATATTCGGGCAACGATCACCTTATATCCGGGCGAGGTAATGATTATGTTTGTAATTTTACATTTTATCATGTCTTTTGATGGAGAGAGAACATTTACATAATGACAATGTGCTGAAATTTTTAGCTCACTCGAACCATAATATCGAAACTGGAAAGTAGATATTCAGGCAAGGGGTGTCAGCCCCCTCCCCATGCCCAGCAAAATGGCCAGGGGCTTATGAGTACCGATGGGTTCCCTTGAAATGGCGTGCAACGTTGGCATTATAGGAATAGTGGAAGTATTGATTTTGACAGTGGGGACGGTCTGATCTAATTTAGATCATGTGTATTGTCCGTGGTCAAGGCCACTCCTAGGCAATTTATTTGAAAGAAAGAATTAGAATCTTGTGATTTGCAGCAGCTATATGATTGAAGTGAAATATAACTCAAAGTGATTGCAGCTTTCAAAGACGTCACTTTGAGATAATTAACAATGGTCAAAATAATTATGACCAATCGAACAATTACGGTCACTTTTCTTTTAAAGTGCTACAAAAGATCAAAATACAATTGTGAATATCCTTGATATTTTACGGTAAGTAAATCCTCATGAAATGCTCAAATATTAATAATTGAGAAGATATTTTTTTCTTTATAGCACGACATAAGATTGATAAGATTTTTCAGTCGTATCATATGCAATGTCAGAAGAGTATTTTTCCTCTCTACATGCTCTAGAGGTCTACAGTAGCCGACACATGTAACTAACTATCTTGAAAGTGACTTTGCTAATATGATTTTTATTTCAATCGAGGCGGGGAAAAGTATTTCATAACTCGGCTGCATGATCGTTATGTTTACAATAAATAAAGGCGGTGGTTTAGCCTGGTTCTATTCATGAGGGACACTGGAATCATGTTTTTTTGGGGTGGGATATAGCCTACAAGGGGAAATGCCATAGAACGAGAGGGTGGAATGGGGTTGGGTTGGGGCCCCCTCTGCTTATCTTTATTTCATTATCTTTCTCTCTTTTCGCCATTTTATGAGTGTATGTGTGTGTGTGGGGGCGGATTTTCCACTGTGAGCCCCTCCCGTAGCTACGCCACTGAGTAAAGGCATGGCTATATCACTTTGGACTTTAGTAGTGCTTTTAACACGATTGCACCTCACTGTCTGGCTCGTAAGTTGATAGGAATGAATGTAGACCTTAAATTGATAAGATGCATTCACAACTTCTTGATAGGTCGAACACAGTTCGTAAAGGCGGGTGGCCATCAGTCATCTACTGTAACTACATACATAGGTGCCCCTCAGGGGTGTGTCCTATCCCCGGTTTTGTTTTCATTGTATACAAGTGATTGCGTTACCTCAAGTTCTTGTTGTAGCATACTTAAATATGCTGATGATACTGTCATTGTTGCTCTTTTGTCTGATCAGGCGAATGATTATTTCTCACAAGTAGACGAATTCATTCGCTGGTGTGATAATCATTACCTGACACAACCAAAACAACCAAAACCAAAGAAATGGTAATCGACTTCCGTCGAAAAGGTACAGACCACGATAATGTGATCATTCATAATGAGGCGATTGAACAGGTTGCAAACTATAAATATCTTAGAACTGTCTTAAATGACAAATTATCATGGAGAGATAACACACAGTTGGTGTATAAGAAAGCTAACAAGAGGTTGTTTTTTCTGCGTAAGCTGAAAAGTTTTCATATAGGTGCAACAATCCTGACCCTGTTCTACAATTCAATAATAAAGAGTGTCCTGCTTTTCAATATCATGTGTTCATTTGGCAATCTCTCAAAACAGGACAAGAAGAAATTGGAAAGGCCACGTACAATAGCACAGCGCATAATTGGGGTAGATTTAGCTTCTGTCGAGTCTTATTGTACTGAGCAAATTGTTGATAAGGTATGTGCAATCATGAAAGACAATACCCATCCACTTCATGCATTTTATTCATTTAATCGTTCTGGTATTCGACTTCGCCCCACCCCAACCCGCCTTTCACGTTTCAGATATTCTTTTGTTCCCGACTCTGTTCATAAATTTAACTCAAAGGTTCAACGTTGATTTTCTACGTCAGAAATTAATACTGAAACTATTTATAATTTGAAATACCAATGACCAATGCTTAATTCTGAAAATCATGATTTGAAGTACCAATGACCACTTTTGTCGAATCATTATCTGTTGCATGCATGTGTTCCTTATTTCATCTATTTCTATAAACGTGATATATTTCTATTTCTTGTAATTATGTATTTTCTTGAATATTATTGTACCGCCAGTGGAAACCAAATTTCTATGTAACTTGTTTGCCAAGACCAAATAAAAATATCTTGTATCTTGTATCTTGTATCTTGAAACGTTTTTTTATCGTGGGCCTACAAGAATGATCATAATTTACGACCAGTCGCAAATATTTGTGCCATACATATTTCATCCCACTTTCAAAAATCATCCCTCTCTTTTGAATGGATTCATTGAAATGTTTCAAGGTCAAGTCAGACAGCAAGCACCGATGCCAAAGGTTCGATGTAAAATAAGAGCTACGAGTGTTGAGCCAAACTAGAGATACATCGAACTTCGCAGGAGATACAAAGGACGTGTGTTCAAGCACAAGATTGAGGGGCTCAAATACAATCCAAACCAACTTGAAACTACATTGAGAACATTAAAAGATTCAAATATCTTTAAAATGGTATTTTCATTTATACCACAGACATGTTAAACATGTTAAACATGTATATGGTCATACTTCTTTGAAGATGTTTTTTCCCTTTCTGTTACCATCAATCGAATGAGTAATCCCTCTGTCTGTGGGTGGCACTCCTACATCCATCATGTACGTCTCCCCCATGGAGCTTATAATTCTTGTAAGAAATAAGACAGAAAGTGAGGATACATTTCAAGTTATACCCCAGTCACACCCTTAAAACCTCAAACCAACTCCAAACCAACTCCAATATTATTATCGACGAAATCTTGGCCTCCCGGCAATGAGGATTAATGTAAATTTTGTTGTTTGGTTTATTGTCGGTCTCTGGTGTCGATATCTTATGTGTAACCGGGGTTACTCGTTTTCTCGAAGTTTCATGATTCTGAAATACAAAATTCCGAAAATGAAATACATTTTATAATTCCGAATATTTGATACTCCGAACGTTCGTAATTCCGAAAATGAAATAAGGTTGAACCCTTTTTACATTTTCGTAATGACAAACCTTCAGAAAAACGAACCTTCGGGAAAACGACATTAAACCAGTGGGGGAAAAAAAGTTCTATTATACCTCAGTCACACCTGGCAAAACCGACTTCGACTCCAACCTGATCGATTCTCGGCCATTTTGGGGTACTGTGAATTTTCATTTATTTCGTTGTCGGTCTGGTGTCGATCTCGCCAATGTGACTGGGGTATCTGGAAGCCGATCTTTGAGCAGACGATCTTGACCTTAGAATCTGTTCATGAACTTGACGCGTAAATCTTCTCTCTTGTTTTCATTCATCGGACGCTAAATTACTGACGCGAGGGTGTTTCGACCCTGCAAGGTTAACGACGTAATTTTTTTTTGTTTTTGTTTTTGCACAGGCTTGCATACCATTAGAGACAATATATTTGGGATTAGACTTATGATGATGATATGAATGAATACATACCGAGGCGAGTTGGCTTAGACGGTAAAGCGTCTGCCTGCCGAACCAAAGATCGTGGGTTCGAATCCGATCCAGGCGGATGACTGAAGCCTGCGTTGTGTGTCAACATGTAAGCGTGAATAATGACTACTCCTGAAGAGATATTTCGCATCCAATTCCAAACAATCATTTTTTGTATAAAGTATGTCTAAATTCCCATAGCGTTAACCATTAGAAAGTAATTGACACAATCCAAACGCGCAAATATATATTGAAGGAAAATTTTAACCAAAAAGTCCAAAGATCATGGAAAATAGAACTAAATGAAGAAAAAAACTTGTGAAATCGGTGAGAGTACGCTCGATTTAGTAGTAGTTACCCCAAAATAGGCATGTGGTCGACCTGAATGCACCAACCATCAGGTAACAAGTCCACAAGTGAGTGCATTAACTTCGAGAGAGTTTCTATTCTGAGTGGGCGAGTGATGATGTATGAGAAAATACCCGTCGCGCGTATCAAATTAGCCCCACACTTTGAGGTATCTTGAAGAAGAAAAGAGAAGGAGGGGGAGGGGAGAAGTAAGAAATTAAGATCTGACCAGGAAATCTTGATAGATTCTTGTGTGTTTTCTGGCTTAGACGGAAGTGAAACCATTTCTTATCGTGGTTTTCTGAGATTTACAGTATCGTAAACCTAGTTTTGTGTGCGTAATAGATGTGGATTCCGAGATTAATGACTGGTAGCTGATTTTCTTCCATCTATCCATCAGATAAAAAATATTTAAAAAACAGTTTTCACTGGAGAGCGTCCCTATCAGTGGCGGATCCGGGGCCGGGTGCCAACAAAATTGTGCTCACTACCCCCACCGAGCGAAAAATCGGCCGGCACGATTTTCAAATTTTCGCACGAAGTGGGCCACTTTTTTAGGCCCCCTCCCTTGCCGCCGGCTGGATCCGCCCCTGGTCCCTATATGTGTTTATCATTATTCGCCTGTTATGCAGTTTATCAAAATAGTTTCAGATGTAAACATAAATGTAGGCTTGCCACTGAGTAAGTTTATTTTGATTTTAAAGAGAACTTATAATTACCAGAAATGAAGATTAACTTTCAAAAGGCTAAACTCAAATCCATATCTCGTCAGTCAAGCTGCCACGCCCACTGAGGATATGCCACGCCCACTGTGCCAAAATAGTGATAACTTTTTCGTTTTTCTAACAGAGCAACGTGCTTTCAGACAGAGAGTCGTGCAATACTAATGTCGTTTTATGTCATCATTACTTTTATATACAATCCCCACCTCAAAACCTCCCTCCATTATTCCACTGTATACCGCGTGATTTTGTGATAAATAATTTTAGACATTTATTGGTTCTCTGCGGTTCTTTTACTGAGCTCCCGTTCAAACCTCATTACCTTCAATTCACTATTTGTCATCTTGTTTTTGGTAATTGATATTGCGAATCTTAGGTTCCGTAATGAAAGGGGAGGAAAGAGAGTTTGGGGAATTTTTAATAAGGGAATATTGTTCGATTTCTTATGAGCGGTCATGGGTCAGGAAGCCGTCAAATCAATCATGATTTCTCTGGAACTATTGATGAGGATTTGGTTTCTTTCGTTGTGTTTATTTATTTTGTTCAGTTCAAATGATCAGGTGATATGGTTTTGGCGGAAGACAGCACAGAACTTTGTTGGAATTTGAGGAAGATTAAACTTTCTTTAAAGGTACTATGTCCCATTTGCAGGCCAAAAAAATGAAAAGGTTAAATTCCAACGGCATTTGAAAGACAATACTAATTTAGAACTTCCCTAAAAAACAGGGGACTTGAAAATGTCTTTAAGTGGGAAAATAACGACTATTAGTTGTCGAATCGACTTAGGAGCTATAGAGCCAGTAAGTAATAGTCTGATTTTTCAGACCATTGTACCGAATGGTCGTACGTTTTATGCTGCGCAAAGATTCAATCAGTTTAATTTTGGCCATTACAAGAAGTGGGTTATTGATGTAGACAAATGCTCATGTACCCTTTACAGCTCATTTTATGTATGTTATTACCAAAGATGAAAAAGCCAGTCAGTCACTCAATAGTGTCTGACAGTGAAGTCTAGCAAGTAAACAGGTTTCCTTGCATAATTTGAATATTAGGACACTGCTAACGTTTGAATTTCACAGATAGGACATACATGACATATTCATAATTCCTGCAAAGTTCTACAGAATTTGATGTTGGCTGCAAAAGGGACATAGTATCTTTAAATACAATCGTCTTCTGATTTATTCTCCTCATTCCCACTATTCCACGTGGCTCTTTGCTGTTGTTTTTTCTTCAACTTTTCATAAGCAATCATTTCATATGATCAGACACCCATGTTTAAAGCCCCTCTAAAGTGTTGGGAGCCCCAAATTTGCCAAAAATTTGATGGCAAAATTTCACTTAAATTGTATCATAATGTGAAAGAGGATGTCATTTAAGGCACACTTCTGCAAAGAATACATAATTTGGGTTTTCTGTTGTACGCAGAAAACCAAAATTTTGTATTCATTCATCAACATTCGACTTCAAACACATATGTTTTGAAAATCCTTGCAGAAATGTGTCTTAAATGATATCCTCTTACACATTATGATACAATTTAAGTGAAATTTTGCCATCAAATTTTTGGCGAATTCGGGGCTCCCAACACTCTCGAGGGGCTTTACCACGATCGCTTCTATTTCGAAAATTCAACTCAAGGGCGATTTAAATTTTTCGGATTACGTACTATGTCATTGTCATGTTCACACGTTTCAATAGGTGACAATTCATTCTCGTAAGGTAACCAAATCTAGTAATGCATACGTCTTTGTGAAGTGCCTCGATACGAACTGTTTCATTCATCTTTTAAAGGTATAGACCAGTTTTGGAAACGCCCCCTCTCAAAAAATTAAATGGAAGCTCTTATTACCAATCATGTGAAAGAATATGTTTTTACTAATATGTGATGATACAAATTTTGCCGGGAAACCGCCTATTAATTGATATATTTGGTAAATTATCATATCGATCCGGCCTAGATAGATATCGCGTAGTCCCGTATACATCTTTCTGTGTACAGTGCTTGTAACTTTACCATGAGGCTGGGCCACATTTCTTATCATTTTGATGATTCCAGAACCTTGCAGTACACAGCAATACTTATATGCTAGATGATCAACCTTTTCTGATCGATTCCACAACGTTTCTTTCACAATGCAATCGCATAACCAGAACTGGTCTATATCTTTAAGAATAATCGTATATCAATGGTCAGAATGCGAACTGCATAGTACATTATTTGTTACCTGGGGGTGTTTCATAAAGCTGTTCGTAAAGTTACGCATGACTTTACGAATGACTTATATATGAAAAGCCAAATGGGATGCTCAATCATTTTGAACTGCATCAACTAAAGTTGAACTGTGCAGATGTAGATTAACATTCTTAGTATATTTTTTGCCATAATATAATTGAGGTTATTGGAAATATAGTCACACTTTGTTAAAATATCAGGAAAAACTTTGGGCATCCTATCTGGCACTTCATATTCAAGTCGTTCGTAACTTTACGAACAGCTTTATGAAACACCCCCCAGGTAGGACAAACATTGTCATACCTGCCGACCTTTCACAGAAAAAAATTGGGAATCTCTCAAGGCAAAATTAGGAACACAGTCTATTTTGTATGCTTTTCACTCAGAATATTGCAGGAAAAGAGAGGAATCTGGGGTTCAAAACGACAGCTTGAAGGCCGAAAAATATAGGAATCAATCCTCCAAACTAGGAATGGTTGGCAGCTATGCATTGCGACTTGTCCTATAACAACACGTGATGTATGCAATTTGTATTCTGAGGTTGAGTTCTCGAAAATAGTTGCGATCGTGTTGTTTGTTGCTTCGTCTACTTCTATTGATCTGCATCGATTTATTTCTCTTGAAATGTAATCATTATCAAATCTGGTCGATATGAGTTTTAAGACTATGTCATGATGGTTTTAATTACCGTCCTATGATGGAGGGACTACCTGCTAATTTCGTTAATGTGATTTATTATTTATTTTATTATTCCCGACGTATCCAAATTGAAATTCTAAATAGTTAATTCTCACAGAGCACTTTAGTCTAACTTTCAGACTTGTCCGACAAATTCCATACCCCCCCCCCCCTCTCACTTTTATACCATCTAGGCCTATTTTTTGTAATCTACCGCGGATGTCATGGTTTTTTTACAACTTTATTTTCAGCCTCAAAAGGTTCTTAAATTATCCAAACTGACGATACAGCGAGAAGTGAAAGTTACACCCATTTTGAAGGTCTACCTACTGACCCCTCTCCGAGCACCCTCTTTGCCGGGTGACTGTCGGGCCGGGAGCCCTCAAGGCTCTTGGTTCAAATATCTTCATTTCTTCTCCCGAGCTATTTTCTCTCCAAACGCGACAAAAGTACGAGAAAGGGGCACTGGAAAGTACCAATGACGCTCGATTTTGGGGGTTAAAACCTGAGAAAAACATGTTATACAACGGTCATACACGAGAAGTAGCCGAGACAAGCGTGTGTGGCAAATAACAAAATAAAAAATAAAAAATAAAAACAATTCAATTACATTGTCATCGATCTGTAATTGTGTAATCATCTCGAAACTCTTCTTTTTGTGGCCGATGATTGATAATTAAGTATACCCAAATAATGAAATATCGTTACCTTTGTTACAACACTGTTAGAGATTCGTGCTTTGAAGAACTGATGGCGATCTTTTCCAATGTAAAAAAATACGATATATTTGACATTCATCAACTTTACAACGTGAAACTAATTTGTTAAACTGATGCAATTTACATATTTTTTCCTTCTGACTATTGGTATAATGTTTAGTAATTAATTAAAATATTCAACAAGGAGATGCAACCCAGAAAAGTCAAACTTTTTGGGAAACGCAAGGAGAAATTCACACTGTACCAACGGTAAGAGCACCATCATTTCCTTTCTTTGTTATGGTTATTGTTGTTTATTGTTAATCTATAGAGCTTTGTTTGATGTACAAACTTAGTTTTTGTTAAGAAGGGGGGGGGGGTTACATACCCAATATTATTTTGATAACGAAAGGGTTAGATATGTTATGCTTGTCACTGAGGCTCACGACTTGTTTCGAAAGTTTGTTTTACTTCAATTTTAGATTGCCTATGAAAAATATTATGTCCAAGAATTCTATTGATACCTCACAATGAAATCCATTTAAGATGCATTCCAGACGGTTTGAATTTTAGCTTGTATTCGTTTCGTGCTTTTCGTTCGTTCCTTCCAGCTATTTTGTATTATTGTCTGGTGTTAGTTTTCTCCTAATATTCCTGCTTTCAATTTCATTTTCAGACTTATGTTACCTAAAGCTTTATCTCTCACTTTAGCTCTGTTGGTCTGCATGGACACGTATGAATCTCAGGAAACGTGTCGGTCGCTAATTTTGGGTTATTTTCTTAACGAAATTCTATCTCGCCCTGTCCTTTGGCTATTTCGTCACTTCATAACAATTATTGGCTTCACTCCATATGTTAAAGATAAAATAGTGTTCCCAACCAGTGGCGTATCCAGCATAAGGTGAGGCTGGCGTAGCCCCCCCCCCCCTCCCTGTTTTGGGACTTATGGCAAGAATTCAATACAACGGGGAGCTTACATCAACCATTGAAGGCCAATGAAAGCATTAATATACAATTTCCGTTGGATCTACATCGCACTAGGCTGCCAGGTAACAACCCGGCCTCCCCCTTTCTCGGGGAGGATACCACTCCTATTAATTGAATCATGGATATGCCCCGACTTTAATTATTAATTGATTTATGGATAAAAAGTGTACCTCGCAATAAATATGAATGTACACGATAAGAAACGCCGATGTGAAATTCCATCAGTAGTTTCAAAATTAGTATTTCCTTATGATTATTTCCTTACCAATGTTTAAAATAGTGTTTTTTCGGTGACAATAAATTATGTTCATTATTCAATGACATATTTCATCTGATTTTAATTAAATTTGCAAATAAATCACCATTTACACACACAAAATGTGAGATATGTTAGGTAAAGTCTGAAGAAGAAAAAAGTTACAACACAACGTGCACAATATGTTGTATGCTGTCTGTTATATGTTTCCGTTTCAAACTACCGATGATACCTTTAACTTTAGAAGCCATATTATGAATGAATCACAATGCAACCGTTATAGTGGAAACACGTTAAGAGCATGCATGCATAACCTCTCGGGCATGTTACTTCATTTCCGTGCCAAAATCATGATATTTTCTCTTCGTTTTAGTAACTACGAAGGACATGGAAATATCTCTAGTGAGATCGGATCTTTGTGAGAGGTCGTCAAAACCACTGTAACCAGTGGCGTAGCTACGGGAGCAGGTGCCCCCCCCCCAATTGAATGGCGAAAAAAGAGAAAGAAACAAAAGGAGGAGCAAAGGGAACGTGAAAAGACAATGAAAGGACTTCTTTTATACACCGCCTAATCATTGGCATTCGTAATTGGAATTTCATCCAGTGTCCTCCCCCTCACTCATGGCTAGACCTACTCTTTGGACTGAGGGTAACTCAAGTAGCCCAAGTAAGTACCGATTATCTGTAGTTGACGACGTCCCCCCTCCTCTTCAATGTTTATACCACACCAGTGTCCAGGGCGTCGCTAGGTCATTTTGAATGGGATGGGGCGGGTGGAGTCAGACTTAATTAATGCTAGATTCTATAAACTTTTACAAGAAAAGGAAATCCTCTAACCCACTTATTGCTACTTTCCAGTAATTTCTAGTAGAAGAAGTAGCTCCTTTATTATCTTTTAAATTTGTGACCTCATAGTACGATAACTATTATTATATCATGCATCAATAATTTATTGGTTTTTTCTTTTGATTGGCTGAGAGACCAGAAATATTTCAACCATTTTAAGGTAGCTCTGAGAAGTACGTTTTGGGAGTACTATTTTTAATTTAGTTTTTTTTTTAAATTTAGTTTGTTTAAATAAATTTGTTAAGCAGGATATAAAACAAATATACCTTGTCTTCTTTTCGAGGTACTGGTTAAAACTATGGGCCTCGGTGACTCTAATAGTACTATTGGAGTCACCTCTTGCCCATAGTTTTAAGCAGAACCTCTCAAGTTAGTGTATGTTTGTATGATATTTTACCCGCTTGCCTGCATGTGTATATACATACGTGTAACTTTTTTGTGCGGTCAACCAAATGACTGGCTTGAAGAAACGGACCAGTGTTATTTGTATATATCATTTCAGAAGACATCTTGAATTTTCGTCTAATCCGGCGATTCGATTAGTTCATGCATGTCAACCATGAAACTTATTACGGTGCAAAATGTCAACAACATTAATTAAGAAAGTTCCAGGAAACGAGAGCAGAAACCACAATATTATGATTTTTCTAAGATTTTTGCCAGTTTGTTTCTAAAGGCTGTCACATCCTCTAGAATAGATGGCCGCTGTTTGTTATCAAATTATTGGTACCCCGATTTAACACTGACGAAACTGATTTTAAGTGGTTTTCGTCGATTTGATTTCTCTGACAGAATCTTTCTCTTCTATATTTTTTGCCGAATCATCACAGCATGTTTTCCAGGTATTTGCACTTCGCTTAAAACCGCACTAAACAGTACTAATGAACTTAATCAGCTAATACCGCGGACTTCAGAGTCAATTGATATCATAACTCGGGCGAGGATGCACGGTGTGAGTCATGCAGGGGTTGGGTAAGGGGAGTGCCTCGGGTAGCGTTGTGCTAACAAATAACAAACGGTCTCAACTATATATATGAATTAACATCAGACTATTCTTCCTTCTTAAATGGACTAAAAGGTTAAGGGTCTGCAAGCTATCTTCTTTTTTATTTCAATCAAAACATGCAAGCACATACCCCCCTTCCCCTTTAAAACAAATATTTACAAACAAATATATAAATATAATTATAGATAAATACATAATTAAATGATAATCATAAATATAATAATAATAATAATAATAATAATAATAATAATCATCATCATAAGTATCATAATAATATTAATAATAATAATAATAATAATAATAATAATAATAATAATAATAATAATAATAATAATAATAATAATCATAAGTATAATAATAATAATAATAATGATACAATAAAACAAACCAAAACAAGCGTTTCCCATTTTATCTTGATTCTCTTAATTTTGATTTTAACTAAATCTCTTTTTCCGTGAAATCGTTCTATGGGAATCCTTTTCAACTGTGCTCTCGTAGTTTAAATTCATCTATTGTAGGCCATTATCAAGGTAAAGGGGGCAAGTGTCCCTTAGCAAAACTCCCATGATGGTCAGATATTGTAGACATATAGCTGTATACCCGCGGGGAAATAAACCTGTATCCGCTACCGAGTGCTGTACATCAACTTGACAAGAATGCGAGGATAAACATCTGATTTCGAATTATTCAAACATGCCCATGAAAGACAAAATAGTACTTTCAACCGCGTGAAAATTAGATCTTCCTCTCCCCCATTTTACGAAAGGATTGCATTTACTAACGAGTCCCAATAAACGGGAAACAAGGGCATATCAAGTGCAGGTGTACTTTCTCTCCCGACCAGGATATAGGCCCCTTGGGTACGGGGCATCGTCGGCAGAGATGAACTTGACTTGTCGGTGTCTCTGCCAATGCATCTGTCTGTCTGCGCTGGGGCAGCTGCCGTGAGAGCCGCGGATTTTTAAAACAAAACTGCCCATTGAGGAGTTGACGGAAACTTTATGAAGTAAAAATATTTACACTTGTAAAAAGAACAGAAGACAAGAAGGGGTGACAATTTCTTTTGGTTTTTGCGAACTTATCGTTTTTTTCACAACGCCTACACCTAAACCTCGATAAGCACCTCTCTAAGTAGTGATCATCATGTCTTAGAATTAATCGTGCGGTGCTTTTTGTCCGGAGATCATTTTAAAATCATCTGAAATTGTGTTTTTAGTCCCAGATCAGCTAGAAGATGAGCCTGGTTGGAAGTATATAGCTCTTGACGTCTGTGTAACACATGTTTATAACAATTATGAGATGAAATATGCTTTAGATCACACTTTTCCACAAAACACTGACAATCTCTTTAAAAGTGAAAAAGTGTACATTAAATTTATATATCACCTCTCGGTTATTCATGATACACTAATTCCATCGTTTCGAAATGAAGGAATCGAAATACAGTTCTACTTTCGTCATTATTGTTTTTTCCCCCTTTCCCCTTTTCTGTTCTTTCACCCCCTTTTTCTCTTTCCGGGAGGGGGGGGTGGCCATATCGGCCTCTATAGATTCGCCTATAATATTTCGTCCTACCAGTGAGTAAATTCAATAGTTTTGTGTAACTAAATACAAGTATATTTGAAATTTGAAATTTATTAACATTTATTTCCTTCTCAACGGTACAATATGAAACACAATGTATATATAAATTATATATGTAACAATGATTTCAACATAGAGCATACAGTAAATAATTCAGATAACAGAAGGAGGCGAAAACCAGAAAAGCATATGTAGCTTGTGTTGGGAACGCCCATAATAAGTTGACACAAGTTGCTGAGAGAACATTATAAATATTATTAGGAAAATTACATATTGTATAACAGAACGTTGATAGGAAAGAAAATATAGTAAATGAAGGAAAAACTGAGAAGGAAGGCATGTTCACTTATATAGAGAAAGTTAACTCAATTGCATATTCCGAGCCCTCCTGGGCTGTCTTGGGCTGGGCATGTGTCTACGATTACATCATAAAAATGACAAAGTACTACAATAATAAAATAGGCAGGCGTACATAATCATTAAAAACAAGCAAAATCAACAAACAAATAGCAGCTTCATCCGACAACATTGTCCTGGGAATATACAAATGGTACCTATAGCAACAGCTGAGGCGTGTACGTAAGTGATCAAAATAAATAAACGGTCATACAACATGTTATTGAATTCTACAAGAAGTCACTTTCACACATAAATACAAGAAAGGGTATCAATATAGAGCAATTAAATACATTTTTGCCTTACGGGAAAAAGTCTGCAAGGAGAGCGACTTCTGTAGGCTGGATGCATGGTAAGTTGTTCCAAAATTTCGGCCCAGAGTATCGAATATCAAATTGAAATCTTCGGGTTCTTTATTCACTTTCTTCTGAAAAAGATTAGTAGAAGTCGTGTGTGTGCTTCTTTGTTTAGAGCTCCTAAGCAGACATCCATCGAAACTTCTCACTGCAAATAATAGGTGACGTCGCCTTCCAAATTGCTCTGATAAGAAAATGTTTCCTCAGCCTGCGGATTGAAATTATCTCGCTATATTACGCGGTTAGCGTTGGTTAGGCTTTTGGAAGTGGGAGATTTTGAATGGATTTATCGGCGAACAGGTGCAGAAGAGTTGGTAATTTGAAATGAATTTTGGAATTGCGCCGAGGTGTTATCGAATTCGTCTTGTGGTTTGTGGGGATGTCAGGAATGGTTTCGTGAGGGAGCTTGTAAAAAGATGACATCAACTGTTTGAAAGTCAAGGACACTAGAAAAGGAAAACCAGGAGGACATCGAGGGAAGATGCGGAAAGAGCTCTGATGGCAGCGAGTGGCACCCAAATTGGATGATACTACTGAAGGTTTGTGGACTATGATGAATTTGTAAAAAGTGTGTGGAACATCAAAATAACCAATAAAGACAAAGACCCAGTAATTTTGAGGCGATATCAAAGCCCAACGAAGTGTCTACGATACTTACCCTTTTGCCTGAAAAATTTCCAAGTATTCTCTTATTTTTAATTTATACATCGTCTTTCAACCACGTTCACTCATTTGCTGAAAAAGATTGGGGGAACCGTGAATTTCATTGACTGGAAATAAGCTCTCGAGCTTTTGTGGGTTATCCTGTTCAAGCTGACTTAATTATGATCTGTTATTCTTTTATATTGCTGTATGTTGAAGGCTTGGCGAATATAATCAATCAATTATCACTATATCTTTGATTTATAAATGTGTTTTGCTCTCAGTGATGATTCGTGACAATCAAGAATTCAATTAAAAAAACTAAAGAAATATTGATATATATCATTTGTAATTTTGAAGAAGAAAAAACGAAAAACAAACAAAAAAAAACCCAACTTTGTCCTACTTTTTTTTGCACAGATATGATGACCATTACTATCGTCCTGCCCTGGATAAACTTGTTCTTATAACTATATGACTGAATGACTCTGGACTCGATCTCGACACCCTGGAAATTATCAAGCTTTTTTAGCACTGCAGGGATATAATCTTTCTATACAGCGACTTCAATTTTTTTTAATGCATTTCAGCCAAGTACCTGTTTTTCATATTCGACATTTAAACAATTATAGTTTATCAGCTAATAAAGTATATGGACATTTTCAAGGTTGGAATAATTTAAATGCATATTTTGAGCTTCAAACTTAAAAGACAAAGATTCATGATTTGCAAAAGGCGGGAACTAATTTACGTAACTAACCAATTACATGTAGTCGCAATTATCCTTGCTATACAATGGCAGATAAAAGTATACATTTACAGATTTGGAATCCATTTTTCATAATTCAGATTTCATTTCTCAGGTGGTCCTTATCTCAAGTTTTAAGACGTGACATTTTTACTAACATAGTACTACATGTATCAATGAAACAACGGATTATGTTATCAGGGGCTGTGCGCCTTCCGAAGATTATGTCTCTTCCCACCAACAAACCCAACACCTTAGAAAATTCACCAACCAACATTTATTTCTTGTTCTTCCATGGAAGATAAAAATGTATATTTTTTATTTTTCATTCTTTTTTTTTCATGATTCAGATCTCATTTCTCATGCGATCCTTATCTCAAGTTTTAAGACGTGACATTTTCGCTAACAGAGCACTATCAATCACACAAATGATCCTGTTCCATGAGCAGAAGCCCTTCCAAAGATCGGTGTATTCTTACCAACAAACCAAACACATTCAAGAAATCATGAGGATAGATAATAGGCTAGGCCTACCCAGGGAGCTCACCTCCCTGGCCTACCAAAGATTTCAAGATTGTTTTACTGCTTCCAGTGCACGATTAATCTATACCAGTGTTAAAAGGGTTGCCATGGAGCTAATCATGACATGAAATGAATAACTTTTGCAAAGCCATTGTGTTGCACACAACAATCCTTCCGTCAATTAGTGCCTATTATTTTGTGCAATATTGCTTGTGTGGTAAACAAGCGACCGTGCAGACGGAGGCGAAGCCCGCCCCCACTCCGGGGTCGGAGGGACCGCATTCGTGTTCCCAAAATCTCCGATAAAGGGGTACTTTTCGAGCGACAAAGTCCGACCGAGAATTGTAAAAAATAGGGGGTGTATTTGACTTTTCATCCGGAGATTTCTTTAAAAAGGGGGTGTTTTTACTTTTTCTCTCTTTGGATTCCTTAGAAATTTAAAAGGGGTCATAAAATATCTTGAATATTATAGATAGGGGGTATATTGAGCAGTGTTCCGGATTTAAGGGGGTCTTCAAGGCAGGAAAAGCGCGAGAAAACCCGCGAAAGGGGGTTCAGACATTTTGGCAGTCCTCAGATAGGGGGTGCTTTCAAGGAGAGGGAACAACCATAAGCGTACCCTAAATAACACTGAGTGGGGGAGGCGAAGAAAGCAACCAAAGTGAGACACATACAAAAATTGTAAAATTTTGGGAGAAAGACATTGAAATTCGTTTACAAACGTTGTGTATTATGTTCGATGGTCTGTAAATTTTGAAAATCCTTTTTTTTTTCTTTCTTTTTTTCTTTGTTTTAATCTTCCTGTTCTTTCTTTGTCTTTCCTTTCCTTTTTCTCTTTCTATACTTGCTTTGTTGGCAAAAATTTGGGCAACATGGGTGTCTAACACTCCTTCATTCGCAAAAGTCTAGTGAAAACCTCAGAAAAGACTCTCTCATAAACGCACTCGCAAGTCGCAACCTTCAAGAAATCATCGTTCTCGACGGAACCCTTCTCGACGGAACACTTCGAACCCTTCTCGACGGAACATTTCTCGAAGATACGCTCAAATGTGAACGCTTCATCAGAAATTTTCCAGCCCAAGGTCAAAGTCACAATTGCAGGCAGGAAGCTATCGTCTGCTGCGGCACAGCCCAACTCGTAATGTCCACCGGGTGCCGTAAAATGTTATCTCCGACTTGCCCCATTTCCAGGTTTTGTATCATGATTCAGAACAGCCCCCTCTCCATTCCATGTCAAGCGGGGAAATGAAGGGAATCCTTTATAAAACATTACACATCACCAGGGGAGTCGCTATATAGACGAGAGGGGTGGGGTGCGACACCCACATTGAAAACAACATATTTTTTTGTCGGCAAAATTTGGAAAATTTACACAGGCTTGTGAGTAATCGCTAGAAAATAATGACCCCGCCCCCGCCCGCCCCCCACGCACAAACGGAGCTCCTTATTCTATGGGATTGTATAGAAAAGTGATTAAAAAATATTAGTCTTAGGTATAGCTCTCTACATGTTCAGATCAATAACGCATCAATAGAAAGAAAGAGAGAGAGAGAGAGAGAGAGAGAGAGGGAGGGAGGGGGTAGAGATGACGGCCCGGGAGGGGGGAATACAGGGGCGCATCTACGATTGTCAAAATGGGGATAGCTAGGTGCGGGATTTCCCCCTTCATATGTTACGTTTTTCACCTTTTAATTAGAATACTTTTTGATACTTCAATTTTTTCACTTAAAGATGAATATGTCATGTATGTCCTATCTGTGAAATTCAAACGTTAGCAGTGTCCCAATATTCAAATCATGGAAAGCCGTTTACTTGCTAGACTTCACTGTCAGACACTATTGAGTGACTGACTGGCTTTTTTCTTCTTCTTTGGTAATAACATACATAAAATGAGCTGTAAAGGGTACATGAGCATATTTTGTCTACATCAATAACCCACTTCTTGTAATGGCCAAAATTAAACTGATTGAATCTCTGCGCAGCACAAAACGTACGACCATTCGGTACAATGGTCTGAAAATCAGACTATTACTTACTGACTTGGTAGCGCTTAAGTCGATTCGACAACTAATAGTCGTTATGTTCCCACTTAAAGACATTTTCAAGCCCCCTTTTTATTAGGGAAGTTCTAAATTAGTATTATCTTTCAAATGCCGTTGGAATTTAACCCTTTTTGGGCCTGCAAATGGAACATAGTACCTTAAAAATTGATATTTTTAACACTTCTCCACCATATAAGAAATCGTGACAACATTGTTTCTGATTGTTCGATTTCGTGTGTGCGACTGTATTATCCTTTTACCCATGTTTGATGCTGTTCAAAACTTTTATTTGTTATTTGTGAGTGTCGGGACGTCGAGAGGGGGCGCAAGACGACTTTTTGCTTTGGAAGGTAAAATTCTTTACCTTTATTACTGTTCCAATGAAATTTGAACTGATATGCTCATGTATAATGCTCTTCATTTGCTCTGGTCGCGTAGCCGGGGGCGATGGTGGCGGTCACCCACCCCCCAAAAAAAAAAAAAAAAAAAAAACGCCGACCAAAACAAACAAACAAAAAAAAGAGAAGAGAAAAAAGTAGAGGACGTAGGAAGAAAAAAGGAGCAGACAAAGAACATTTTAGATTAATGGAACGTTAAAGGGAGAAGGGAAACTGAATTTAGACAAGGATAAGAGTCGAGAACGGTACAACAAATCGTCTTCTTTCTCTAAGGGGAGAACTGAATTCAGACAAGGATCAAGAGCCAGGAACGGTACAACAAATCGTCTTCTTTCTCTAATCATTTAATAAAACGTCAAGCTTCTGCGCTTCGCGGGGGAGGGGGAAACTGAATTCAGAAAAGGATTAAGAGTAGAGAATGGTACAACGAATCGTCTTCTTTCTCTAATAATATGATGAAACGTTAAAGGTTCTGCGCTTCGCGCGGGAGGGGGGGGGGGCTGAATTCAGACAAGGATTAAGAGTCGAGAACGGTACAACGAATCGTCTTCTTTCTCTCATAATTTAATGAAACGTCAAAGCTTCCGCGTTTCGCGCGGGGGAAACCCCTCCTGCACCTACCCCTAGGGAGGCGCTTCGCGCGCTCTGTAAGTGATTCGCACGCTTCGCGTGCTCACTACCGCCCCTAAAACCAAATCCTGGCTACGCGCTTGTCTGATCATAGACCTAGCTACTGTGATCTGATATTGTTGGTAACCATCTTTTTTTAATAAAACATTTGATGGATAAGAAGGCTTCTTTAATAAATTTCTGTAAAATATGGGAAGTGTGTTTATTTAATTTCACGTTGACATTTATATTGACTGCATGTATTGCAACAATTCCCGAACAATTCTGACAGCAACTCGTACAACCAGGTATCAATTAATATCATCTGTCATTGTGTCATTGAAAGCATGCTGAAAGTGAGTGGATCGTCAGTTTCCATGTGCAAAAGGCCATAATTCGCTGACACCAGACTTGGTGGAAATAACATTAATAGGAGTACAAATCTGCACACAGCAAACCCGTAGGCCAGTCAAGAATTACCCCCTAATCTCTCGGAGAGTCTAGCTTCGGATCCCGCTTCGGATCGGGTGAGGGAAAGCAAAGCATTACATAAGGTCGAATGGTCATAAAACTGAAGGCTAACCCTGGTGATTGACAACACCTGTTATTGGATAAACACCCGAACGGTGTCGAATTCCCCATGAGAGCTCACTTCTATGCAGACGACAGATGACATTTGTGTTCAAGTTTAGAGGTCACTCGAGGTCAAGGTCGATCAGAGCCAATGATATACAGAGTTTGGCCAACTCGGTTCTAGTTGGTTATAATAATTATGGCGAATACATGTACTGCTTTGCTAGAAAAGCACAGAACAGAGGAATATTCGCCAAGTTATCACCAATTGAAACCGATTTGGCGAAACTCAGTTGATACTTTTAAACATACATTTCAACTGAAAGAGAAATGCATTCCAAACCTTGAAAAGTATTAAAACTCGATAGAATAACTTTATCGTGACCACTAAACTAACGCGCAAGCACGGCTATACTTTTCAAGTATCCATGGACATAACGCCAGTCGCCAGGGCTCGACACTAACAGGTCCTGACTACCCCACCCCAATACTTCTAATATGCACATATTATGAGAAATTTCTATATATCAATCATTACCTTCATTCTAACCCTATATTATTCATTTTCAATTTTCTCGACATTCGAGAAATAACATTTATTATTAATATTACGAAGGAAAATATATATTAGTGAGTACAAATATGAATATAATTTAGCAAAAAAGGACATTAGCTTGTATCAATACAGGACGTATGCTTCAAAGAACTTCAAGAAAATCATGATAAAAACACCCCTCGTTTTCATGAAAGAAAAGCACAATATATTATTACCATCCCATTCATATTTGTATTAAACAATTTATACACCTGAAAAGCGAACATATAAAGAGGGAAACAAAAAATACTTATAAACTCTGATTTGAACAGGGTAGATGGAACTCAGTGTATATAAATCACATATAAGTATTCTACTACCGCACATAAAACAAACGAATTGCACAGGAACACCCTCCCATCCTAACAGGATAGCAATATTTGACAACAATTATCTCCGTCCCTGATGGAAAATATCAACTTCAATATACCACAATATGAAATGACAGAAGAGACCCAGGGGAAGAAGTCCCTCTGTAACACCCCATGGCCTCGGCGGTGTTTCCCTTCATTAGCCCATTCGTAGATAGGACTATGTCTAATGTATCCCTTGACACCTGTCATTAGATCCAGCCCCTCATTCATGCACCCTCCTATTAGTACCCCTCTGTCAGTGGCGTAAAAAGCAGGGCAAAGTCTTTTCAATAGAACGTAGTGGGAACGCCATTATCGTACAAGCAGCGTGGTAGCATCGTGGTGAGATAGTAATGACAGACACTATGATGGTCGATTGGTCGTAATAAAAACGCAGTGCTGCTCACCGTCGGTAACTATTTCGAGCCGTTTAAGTCCGTTCAGCTTCGAAGTTGGGAAAGAACTGAAGAAATGCGTGTGTGTGTGTGTGTGTTGGGTTTTTACAGACGTGTATCAATCATATATGATTATTTACGTCTGGGGACCGACCTTTAACGTCACCATCCGAAAGACGTGACTCAGTTTCGAACCTGCGTCCTCGGCTGAATCAGTTTGTAACTTCCACTGTTAGCTGGATTACAGGCGCACGCCACAACGCCTAGTAAATGCTTGAAGAAATGCTTGAACACCCCCGATTTATATAGACATCGCCACAAACCGTACTAGCAGCGTACTATAGAAGCATTATGGTCAGCACCAGCGCGGCGTAGCGACATCGTCATACAGTCTTCTAGGTCTGTGTAACAACGTAGTATGGTCCTCTACGTCGTAGCGGCAACGTAGTAGAAACGACCGCTTAATTGGACGGCATTGGTCTAGGTGTAACCGTAGTGGCCGCAATTTAGTCAGTGCTCAGCGCTTTTGACTGACGTATAGAAGTGTAGCATGGTGGAATACACTGGGATTAAAGACGAGTGTGAACATGCTGAGTAGCCCTTGAACTTGAAAGTAGCCGAGTTAAAAGGAAAATGAGTCCTAGGGGATAGTTGATTGATAAATAAATGGCTTGGAGATAGATTATGTAGGTGAAGGGACAAGGGAAAAGAGTAGGGCGATAGGTCGAGTGGGGTTAAGAACGATAGAAATACCTTGGACAACAGATTTGTTTTTGATAGAATTTAGCTATGTGTTTGTGAAAATGGTGAATGATAACAGAGTCGTTGTATTGGTAGTTAATTGATACTCTAGGGCCTGAGCTGTCACTGGTATCTCGAGAATATTCCAACGAGTGAATCCAGCATACCCACGCTGAATAGTATAAGGACTGCCCCTTCATTTGACCAATCAGAAATAAAAACAGTTAAAAAGTTTGTTAGAGTTTTGGGTTAGAAAGTTTAGACCAATGAAAGAAGTTTTTGCCCTGTCCATTAAGAAGTCGACAGTGGTTGTGGATCAGGTGACCAAAAAGTATTATGGGATGGGAAAACAAAGAAAAATAATAAGGAATTTGTTGGACTCGAGGTGCGAGCTAGACAGCTGGACGGTTTGCTAATTTAGTATAAAAAGACCCAATCCTCCCTGCCCTGGAGCACTTGCATCCCTGGAACCCCAGCATTTGCCACCCCCTCTCCCTCTTCCCTAATTGTATCCCCGTCACCATGGACATTTGGAGAGCCCAACTTTTGTTAATTGAAGCTTCGTCCTCGGAAAGTTTTGGAAGTTCCTGAGATGTTCCTTTGTGTCGTCTGTTTGCCGACTATATAGTTGAATTAGCAAAGGACTGAAACTACATAATACTACACTTCATTATTCTCAAGTAAAGAAAGCATCGGGACTATAAGTCATGAACTAACGGCAATATCGAAAAAGAGAACACATCCACCCTAGAATTACGGGAAGGGACAAAGGAGACCGCTGATTTGTGTTCTTATTGGAGAAAAGTCACTGATTCGACGTAACTGGGACCGGAGACGAGCACACACATTTAAGACCCTCCGACGCCCCATTAGGACCTCGAGAGGAATTTAAAGTCTGCTACGCCCCGACACCAAGTGCGACGAGTCGCGAGACCGGATCAAGAAAGAGCTAAGTCAAACCGTCCCCGATTAAAAAGGCCTATAAACTCTTAAAGACAATTTATGAACCAAAGACTCTAAAAGTCCGATTAATTTAAATAACCTCTTTTCCCTTTCCCCTCCCTCTCCTACTAATAAATATATCTTAAGTGAGTGAATGTTGATGTGGATGGGTAAACGAGCTCAAGTAATTAAGTAAATAATAAGTACCATAGGGATAAACACTTAAGAAGCAAGAACCTGTAACCTTTTCTCGAATAAACGACCAAGTGAAATTGTAATTAAAACTGTTTAAATTTGTATTAATTTATGTCGTGGTCTTGTGGTTTTAACTAACATCCCCACCTCGGCCGCGGTGAGATGTTGCTCTCCGACTGAATTAACAGACCTTAACAAAAACAAACCCCAAAACGTTGAACTGCCGCTGCCGAGGGTCGGGGCGTTAGACAAATATGAATATAATTTAGCAAAAAAGGACAATGTCATTAGCTTGTACATGTATCAATACAGGACGTATGCTTCAAAGAATTTCAAGAAAATCATGATAAAAACACCCCTCGTTTTCATGAAAGAAAAGCACAATATATTATTACCATCCCATTCATATTTGTATTAAACAATTTATACACCTGAAAAGCGAACATATATAGAGGGAAACAAAAAATACTTATAAACTCTGATTTGAACAGGGTAGATGGAACTCAGTGTATATAAATCACATAGAAGTATTCTACTACCGCACATAAACGAATTGCACAGAACACCCTCCCATCCTAACAGGATAGCAATATTTGACAACAATTATCTCCGTCCCTGATGGAAAATATCAACTTTAATATACAGGTACCACAATATGAAATGACAGAAGAGACCCAGGGGAAGAAGTCCCTCTGTAACACCCCATGGCCTCGGCGGTGTTTCCCTTCATTATAGCCCATTCGTAGATAGGACTATGTCTAATGTATCCCTTGGCACCTGTCATTACGTCTAGCCCCTCATTCATGCACCTCCTATTAGTACCCCTCTGTCAGTGGCGTAATGAGCAAAACTTTGGGGGGGGGGCACAAAATAAGCGTAGCCGGTCTTGGCCAACAAAAAGCAGGGCAAAGTCTTTTCAATAGAACGTAGTGGGAACGCCATTATCGTACAAGCAGCGTGGTAGCATCGTGGTGAGATAGTAATGACAGACACTATGATGGTCGTAATAAAAACGCAGTGCTGCTCACCGTCGGTAACTATTTCGAGCCGTTTAAGTCCGTTCAGCTTTGAAGTTGGGAAAGAACTAAAGAAATGCTTGAACACTCCCGATTTATATAGACATCGCCACAAACCGTACTAGCAGCGTACTACAGAAGCGTATGGTCAGCATCAGCGCGGCGCCTGTAGCGACATTAGTCATACAGTCTTCTAGGTCTGTATAAGGCAACGTAGTATGATCCTCTACGTCGTAGTGGCAACGTAGTAGAAACGACCGCTTAATTGGTCGGCATTGGTCTATAGGTGTAATCGTAGTAGCCGCAAGTCAGTGCTCAGCGCTTTCAATTTCAAGTTCAAGTTCATTTTATTCAAAACCGCACAAAACATGATAATAATCTATTACATAAAAAAGAGACTGGTAATAGTACATTAATCAACATAATTATATCAACTTGAATACAGTTCATAAAATGAATGGTTTTAGGACCCCTGTAGAAGCTAAGCTTGTGAGCGGGGCCCTATAGTCAACCAAATACATACATTAACAATATGGCAAGGTGAATAAAAAGAATGTAATGTATATACAAGGGATGGAAAAAACTAAGCTACAGAATATGGAGCACAAAAATACACACACACGCGCGCACACACACACACACACACACACACACAGCAAACACACTGATGAGTAGATCCTTAATGGTCTATAGCATTTGAGAATGAGAAATTATTAAGATACAAAGTAGAATTATCTTCCAAGTAGGTACGCTTTAGATAACCTTCTAAACCTAGAAAGAGTTGTACTATTTTTTATATCGTCAGGCAAACTGTTCCATTCTTTGATGCAAGAGATATGGAAAGAGGTCAGAGTGATATTTGTTCTTGCAAAAGGCTGATGAATAAGACCCCCTTGACGTGTATTATAATCATGAATTTGTGAGTTTTGACGGAATAAATCTTTTAACTGACGTATAGATAGTGTAGCATGGTGGAATACACTGGGATTAATGACGAGTGTGAACATGCTGAGTAGCCCTTGAACTTGAAAGTAGCCGAGTTAAAAGGAATATTAGTCCTAGGGGATAGTTGATTGATAAATAAATGGCTTGGAGATAGATTATGTAGGTGAAGGGACAAGGGAAAAAGAGTAGGGCGATAGGTCGAGTGGGGTTAAGAACGATAAAAATACCTTGGACAACAGATTTGTTTTTGATAGAATTTAGCTATGTGTTTGTGAAAATGGTGAATGATAACAGAGTCGTTGTATTGGTAGTTAATTGATACTCTAGAGCCTGAGCTGTCACTGGTATCTCGAGAATATTCCAACGAGTGAATCCAGCATACCCACGCTGAATAGTATAAGGACTGCCCCTTCATTATTTTGACCAATCAGAAATAAAAACAGTTAAAAAGTTTGTTAGAGTTTTGGGTTAGAAAGTTTAGACCAAAGAAAGAAGTTTTTGCCCTGTCCATTAAGAAGTCGACAGTGGTTGTGGATCAGGTGACCAAAAAGTATTATGGGATGGGAAAACAAAGGAAAATAATAAGGAATTTGTTGGACTCGAGGTGCGAGCTAGACAGCTGGACGGTTTGCTAATTTAGTATAAAAAGACCCAATCCTCCCTGCCCTGTAGGACTTGCATCCCTGGAACCCCAGCATTTGCCACCCCCTCTCCCAACTTTTGTTAATTGAAGCTTCGTCCTCGGAAAGTTTTGGAAGTTCCTGAGATGTCCCTTTGTGTCGTCTGTTTGCCGACTATATAGTTGAATTAGCAAAGGACTGAAACTACACTAATTCATTATTCTCAAGTAAAGAAAGCATCGGGACTATAAGTCATGAACTAACGGCAATATCGACAAAGAGAACACATCCACCCTAGAATTACGGGAAGGGACAAAGGAGACCGCTGATAAAGTCACTGATTCGACGTAACTGGGACCGGAGATGAGCACACACATTAGGACCTCGATCGAGAGGAATTTCAAGTCTGCTACGCCCCGACACCAAGTGCGACGAGTCGCGAGACCGGATCAAGAAAGAGTCAAACCGTCCCCAATTAAAAAGGCCTATAAACTCTTAAAGACAATTTATGAACCAAAGACTCTAAAAGTCCGATTAATTTAAATAATTTCTTTTCCCTTTCCCCTCCCTCTCCTACTAATATCTTAAGTGAGTGAATGTTGATGTGGATGGGTAAACGAGCTCATAAAGTAATTAAGTAAATAATAAGTACCATAGGGATAAACACTTAAGAAGCAAGAACCTGTAACCTTTTCTCGAATAAACGACCAAGTGAAATTGTAATTGAAACTGTTTAAATTTGTATTAATTTATGTCGTGGTCTTGTGGTTTTCAACTAACATCCCCACCTCGGCCGCGGTGAGATGTTGCTCTCCGACTGAATTAACAGACCTTAACAAAAACAAACTCCCCCAAAACGTTGAACCGCCGCTGCCGAGGGGTCGGGGGCGTTAGACATGTACAGCATACAATTAACTCATTTATTTCAGATATTGCAATACATAACATATATAGAGTACACAATATACACAACTCAATTATTTTGAATGAATAAATCTTATCGTAATAACCCCCTTCCCCAAGTAAAAACACAAAACAATTTGACGAAGCCTAAACAAATACTTAAAAAAATAAAAAATAAAACAAAAGCATTTGATAACTTTTTCAGATCGGGGATGATCGGGGTGATCGGCATGGTCTTCGTAAGGTCGCAGAGCACATTGACAAAAATATTTCTGCACAAAAATGACAAAATTAATGTAGGCCTAGTCATTGGCCTACTAATTAAGAAAGTAAGTCAGAGTAGATCTAGATTGTCTTGAAACGATTGCAGTATTTGGTATCGGTGAGCTAGAAAACGACTGGATCGAAGCCTAGCCGTAATATCGCGCAAATAATAATTTAAAAGTTGCTGAATTGTTCTATTTATCGCTCACCTGCAACCAGCTCTTCTCCGTCTCGATAATTTTAGGTAAGAAATACTGCCTTGGTTCTTTTAAATTTACAAAAAGATACCAAAATCTATTTGAAAATAATTCGTTGAGCTGATATATAAGATATGGTTACGAAGTTAATCAGCAACAAAACGAAATTTAAACTTGGTCATTCTCTGTTTTGCTGGCTTGCGCTCGGGAACACGGTGGATCGTGGACACTGCACTGCACTGTGCCCCGTACTGTACTCACGGTGACTGTCTGCAGTGCAAGCCCGCCGGTGCCGCGGTGGCCAATGTCAATGAGCTAGAGTCTACATCATTCATAGTCATACATTTAAATGTAATATGATTATGACTATGAGTGATTTAGCCACGCTCTTGAGCATTTCACGCACTACGTCTATATGCATCTACTATCTAGATCTAGGTCTAGAGTCTATGCCCATATCTTAGTTCTTACTCTTACCCTTACTCTTTCTTAGTCTGTAAAGTTCAAGCCTGAAATTGAAAAAAAAGGCTGAATCAAGTGTGTGTGTGTGTGTGTGTGTGTGTAGGGTTTTTACAGACGTGTATCAATCAGTATTCAGATATGATTATTTACGTCTGGGGACCGACCTTTAACGTCACCATCCGAGGTGACGTCAAGGTATAGATCTAGTCAGTAGTCTAAGCCTCAAATGGTCGTACGTTTTATGCTGCGCAAAGATTCAATCAGTTTAATTTTGGCCATTACAAGAAGTGGGTTATTGATGTACAGTAGAGTAGAGGAGGCAGTTTTCGGCCGCTTAAAAGATACTATGTCCCTTTTGCAGCCAACATCAAATTCTGTAGAACTTTGCAGGAATTATGAATATGTCATGTAGACTATGTCCTATCTGTGAAATTTAAACGTTAGCAGTGTCCTAATATTCAAATTATGCAAGGAAACCTGTTTACTTGCTAGACTTCACTGTCGGACACTATTGAGTGACTGACTGGCTTTTATTCATCTTTGGTAATAACATACATAAAATGAGCTGTAAAGATTACATGAGCATTTGTCTACATCAATAACCCACTTCTTGTAATGGCCAAAATTAAACTGATTGAATCTTTGCGCAGCATAAAACGTACGACCATTCGGTACAATGGTCTGAAAATCAGACTATTACTTACTGGCTCTATAGCTCCTAAGTCGATTCGACAACTAAAAGTCGTTATTTTCCCATTTAAAAACATTTTCAAGCCCCCTTTTTTGAGGGAAGTTCTAAATTAGTATTGTCTTTCAAATGCCATTGGAATTTAACCTTTTCATTTTTTTGGCCTGCAAATGGGACATAGAACCTTTAAGGCAAAATCCTATTTTTTGACTCTTTACTTCCTGTTTATTATTTTTTTTGTTTAAATCATGAAGCCAATACTATTATTCAAACAAAAAAAGAATCCCAGAAAAAAATCATGAACTGCCATGGCAATATTGATTTTCATTTTCACTGTTTCGGCGGTAGTTTTCGGCCTAGCGAGGCAGTTTTCGGCCGCATGTTCAAAGTCAATAGGGAGCGCGCCGTCGCCGCCCGCTGATCCCTAGCGCGGCGGCCAGAGCACGTAATCCCCGCATGGCGAAACTACACCTGCGGGTGCCGTGATCAGAAATTGGAATCTAAACTATACAGAGATACGGCGCTGTAGTATCCGACTGATAGGATAACATACATGCGGTGAGAAACATTTGAGCTTGCGATGATCAACAAATTTGACTCTAAATCTGAAAAATACTTGAAATACAGCTCATTTTATGGGACCCATATTCCTTACAGACACGCGTAAGATATTCCATTTTTCAGATTCGGGTAGCGGGACCGCCGATTACATCGCTAAAATGTGATATTTAAGGATACATTTTTCATTGCAAATGTGGTTCTCCAGTGACTCTGCCATGTTATTGTATGTGTGTGATATGCTGTTATGCAATGTATTTTAAAGGATTTTACCATGCATCCAACGGACCGGCCGAAAACTGCCTCCGGCCGAAAACTGCCTCCTCTACTCTAGACAAATGCTCATGACTATCATGTACCCTTTACAGCTCATTTTATGTATGTTATTAGAATTTAGAGTCTACCAAAGATGAAAAAAGCCCGTCAGTCACTCAATAGTGTCTGACAGTGAAGTCTAGCAAGTACTAAAGTAGCAAGTAAACGGGTTTCCTTGCATAATTTGAATATTAGGACACTGCTAATGTTTAAATTTCACAGAAAGGACATACATGTAGGTCTACATGACATATTCATAATTCCTGCTAGGTTCTACAGAATTTGATGTTGGCTGCAAAAGGGACATACATCATAGTCTACATGTAGATGTAGTATCTTTAAAGATAAAGTTGAGTTCTGGATATGCGATTGCATTGTGAAAGAAACGGTGTGGAATCAATCAGAAAAAAAGTTAATCATGTGGCATATAAGTATTAGTGTGTACTGCAAGGTTCTGGAGTCATCAAAATGATAAGAAATTTGGCCTAGTCTTGGTAAAGTAACAAGCAGTGTACACAGAAAGATGTATATGGGACTACACAGACACATGTGGAATAAAAATCGAGCCTCATTTTTAAGCTGTTAATTGTCATATTTAGAATATTGAAGTAGATTTGCGCATCTACTTAGACCCCAAACCAAGCATTCAATACTCACTGGAAATGGATCAGAGCAAGTCCTCCTTATCATCCCAGTGGGTGCGTCTGTTCGGTTCGGGTGTCGGTGCTCAAGAGACGGAATGGAGGCTGGCTCTCTCCCATGGAAACTTCCGGGAGGAATTCCGCCCTCTGATGGTGAGGGCGGCTGGTGTAGATTGCTGACGTCATCCGCTAGTGTAGTCTGCTATGGTAGGCTACGGACGTCGTCTGCTAGCGTAGTCATAATCTACTGCAATATGAAGGAATTTGAAGAGCAATGCTTTTCAGGGAACATTTTTTCTCTGATGTTCTGCCACACCTGCATATTAGGGGCTTTTCGTTTGTGTGGACGAGGACGCTGTTCCCGTCCTCTAATGATGCGAATTGGCTGCAGTCGACCCGTCCTGTTCACTACTTTATAACCCTTTTCGTATGTAGTCGACGCCCGTTCTCTACACGGTGACGTAATATCCCCCGCTCGCTTATTCAATTTCTCCTTCTTTCACTTGTTATGTTATTCTTCGTATATTACCATTATTTTTTTCTATATTTCGTCATGTTATTCTTTGTTTCCCTTTATTATTTTCTCTCTCTGTTTTTCTTATGTTATTATCTGTTTTTCCATCTTTCATCTTCTCTTCTATCTTTCCATTTTCTATTCTTTATCATTTTCTTTTTGTCTCTCCTTATGTAATTGTTTATTGTTACCATTCTATCATTTTCTCTTTCTATCTTTCCTTATGTTATTCTTTATTTCTGTTAGTGTTTGTTTTTATTATTCTATTAATTTCCTCTTTCTATCTTTCCTTATGTTATTCTTTGTTTTTCCATCTTTCATATTTTCTTCTATCTTTCCATTATCTATGCTTTATCATTTTCTCTTTCTGTCTTTCCTTATGTTATTCTTTATTTCTTTCTTCTATCACCTTCTCTTATGTTAGTGTTTGTTTTTATTATTCTATTAATTTCCTCTTTCTATCTTTCCTTAGTTATTCTTTGTTTTTCCATCTTTCATCTTTTCTTCCATCTATCAATTATCTATATGCTTTATCATTTTCTCTTAGTCTGTCTCTCCTTATGTTATTGTTTATTGTAACCATTCTATCATTTTCTCTTTCTGTCTTTCCTTATGTTATTCTTTATTTCTTCCTTCTATCACCTTCTCTTTTGTTGTTCTTTGTTTTTATCATTCTATCACTTTCTCTTTCTGTCTTTTCTTATGTTATCCTTTGTTTCTTCCTTCTATCACCTTTTCTTATGTAATTCTTTGTTTTTATCGTTCTATCATTTTCTTCCTACCATTCTTTTTATTATTCTTTGTTTTTCCATCTTTCATCTTCTCTTCTATCTTTTCATTATCTATTCTATAACCTTCTCTTATGTTGTTCTTTGTTTTTATCATTCTATATATCACTTTCTCTTTCTGTCTTTCCCTTCTGATTTACGCTGCGATATAGCAAGATGACGTCATTTTGACGACGGGGTTCGAGTTTTCTGACGAACCTCAAATCATGGGTGAACGCGTCGTCAAATTGGGCCTGACGACGTGAGACGACCCGACGCATGCGCAAATCGCCGAAATGATGTCATATCTTTGACGTCGTCTATGTGGACATGCCAAACGAAAAGGCCCTATTAACAATGATAACGCTCACAAATTATTTTTCACCTCTCCCCAGAACTCAACCTTCTCTTTATTACTTTTTGTCTTTTTAGATTGCAGCTTTAAACTACCTAATGTGTGAACCCAGCAGGGCTTCCATAGCCCAAAACGTGACTTCCATCTATGGAGAGCATTCGCCATTTCCTACAAAGGACATGAAGCAATCAGAAAGAAAATGGACAGGTAATTTTTATATTGTATTTGATTTTGATTTTTAAAGTAAAAAGAAATGCTCCGGATACCTGCGGAAGAGGCATTTAAACTGATGCTCTGATTTATTAGTGATTTACTTTTTTTTTAAATAAAATGAATATAGAGTCTAATTGCATATCTAAGCAGTTCAAACTTCGAAAGACGATATCCTGACGCGGCACACTCGAGAAAGAAAGATTACCGACTGTCCTTTTCAGGACTCCTCAATCCTCCCCCCTCTCTCACATGGTGCAACCGTAAGCCTACTGGATATCATTGTTTTTTTTAATGTACACAATTTAATGCATGTGAACCAACACATTACACATCAACTGAGGATCCATCCATCACTGTGGGCTGTGCCATTGTCAATGACCATCTACATGTGTGTGTGTGTGATTGGGTTTTTACAGACGTGTATCAATCAGATATGATTGTTTACGTCTGGGGACCGACCTTTAACGTCACTATCCGAAAGACGTGACTCAGTTTCGAACCTGCGTCCTCGGCTGAATCAGTTTGTAACTTCCACTGTTAGCTGGATTACAGGCGCACGCCACAACGCCTAGTCTACATGTAGGTCGACTTTTCTGATATAAAGGTAACTGAACATGCACCAAAATAATACAAAGAAAAAATATTAGTCCGTGAGTCCGTGAGCAATTTTGTCTAGTGTAATTCCTCTTACAATTTCCTCTATGTTTCTATGTTTCTATGCAATTTAATGTATGTTCTAAATCAGAGCCAATGTTTTTTCCTTGCTTTCTGTCCAACAGACAACTTGAACTCTACGCCGTTCCACAGCACACCAAAGTCACTCTCCTACCCCACTCTGCTCCCTCGGCACAGTGCAGAACCCTCACCCCTGCACCCTACTACCCCCAACAAGAGTTCACCCCTGACTGGTGGGGTAGGTTATGGCAGTGATGATAGGAATGGGTTAGCACTGAAGAAGAGCAGCAGCCCTAGTAATATCAGCTCCCTATCGAGCCCTCAGAGAATGCAGTCTTCCCCAGGAGCCTTCCTGCAAAGCTCCCTTTCACCAAAGGTGAGATTTCCTCATGTTGACTTACTGTGAAAAGCTAGAGCTTTTGCGCATGAAATGTTTGCCAATTTTATGAGTGGTTTCAAACTTGTGAAAGTAAAAAAGATTTAACATTTAGTGCACATGCAACAGGTCCCTGTGGTCTTTCAACTGTTGACTCATTTTATTATTATATTGTTGTTATGTTGGGAGAGCCTCTGACAATATTTATTTTTGTCATTAATAAACATCAGAAAAAGACACTATGCATCTAAAAATCTTGTTGTTGTATCTCAATGCTTTATCTCCAATTTCAGAAAAGCTATACCTCAGACCTGGAGAACACCACCATTCAGAAGCAGCGTCAGGAGCTCCAGCTTCTGATACGTGAGCTCCAGGATAGGGACAGGGAGCTCAATGAGATGGTTGCCTCTCATCAACGACAGCTCCTGGCGTGGGAGCAGGACAGACAAAAACTCCTAGGCCTGGAGACCAAGTGTGCCAGATACGAAGGTAAAAGCCCTTCATCAACAATGCTACGAACCAAAAATATGAAATATGAGCAATTTTTTCTTTTAACTTCTGCTTATAATGTCTGATTTCAGCTTTCTGTTTATTCTTATGATTTACTATGATGAGGGCAAGAGGAAAAGCTTTAGTACGTCTGTTTTTGTTGCTATTCTTTAATCTTGTAGTACCAATCATCTCCATAAAAATATGTACAAGAAGTGCCAAGAAAACACTACTTCTTGCATGGCTTGTATACAGCCAATAGGAAACAGGGAAAAGTAATCCCTATTCCTTTCGTCACTGTTTAACTTGATTCTAAACAGGTGAGCTGAAGAATCGACGTGAGTACATCAAGAGTCTGAAGACAAGGATGAAGGTCCTTGGCTCTCAAGACGAATCTAAAGCCTGTGCTCTGGAGACCATGCAGCAACAACTCAGACAGCTCTCTGATAGTGCCACCGCCATCAAGCACCGGGCTAAAGATGCCGAGGTGAGAATGTGTGAATAATCACCTGTAGGTTGTGTAGGACATGTAAGACTATGGGATTGTTAGTTTTACTGAAGTTTGATGTGCACTTCTGTCACATAACTTACATTATGACAAGTCAGTTGAAAATTAAAATTGTTCCTTTTCATAAATTAAGAAAGACATTGATTAACATGTTTGTTGCAGTTTGACAGCAATGAGGCAAATTGGCAAGTCGGTAAAATGTGTGCCTGTCTAACCAAAGATCGTAGGTTTGAATCCAACCCAGGTGGATGCCTAAAGCCTAATGTGCCCCTCCCTTGTTTCATAGGCACATTGGAAAACATTCCTTCCCTCGGATAGGACGTTAAATAGATTCCCCATGTACAGGGTATTCTCAACCTTTCACATAAATAACCCTCTGCACTATTCTTAAATTAGAGTAGGGGGAAACCCCGGTGTAGTGGTCCACCGGCACACACCCCCAACCAGTTATACCAGGAGGTGAGACCCTAGGGTTACAGTGATTCACTTCGCTTTTTGCCACCCAGGCACAGGTGTTTGAATACTTTGTTTACTATATTTATTTTTATCAGGAGGAAAACGCCAAACTAAAGACTGCTATACACAATCTATCAGAGAAATCGAATCATTTTGAAGCAAGAGAACAAGAGCTGACCGCTGTTGTCAGATTAAAGGTAAGTCTTGTGCTTAATTCATAATTTATTTGTAATCTTAGAACTGTGGATAACATTGGCACACCCTGAATTATAGTGCCACATGAGGACTGTGCTCTGACACGAAAATATGAAACAAACTACAACTCCATCCAAATCAATCAACCAATCTCATATCGATGAATTGAAGCATCCATAGGCCTATGATATGTTATGCTTCTGCCATGGTATCGGTAGTTGGTGAAGGGCAGTATGTTTTGGGGTCCTCTGTCAATCTGTCCATCACTCTTCTGTTATGTGATAATATTAGGTGGGCAGCGCGCTGAGGGGTCATGGCAGGATGCAACGTCCCCTAGAGCCAGTATAGAAACAGCCATGCCTCGAATATTAAAGCAGTCCATATAACTTTTATATACCGAATTCACAAAAAAATCTACAAAGAATTCTTGCCTTATCCTTCTTGAGTAAAGATTGGTTAAAACATCACAGAAAATCTGAGACACTGTTAATCTTCGCTGGAAAGTTGCCTGAATGTTACGATCATTCGGGAATCGCACTCACTAAGCGACCAAATGGCACACACACTGTATGGTATCCGTGCTCCACGGTTGCACAAAGGAAATTTGTACACGTAAACTAATGGGGATCTCTGCAAAATTTATTTATGCGGCCCATTAACCGGGGCATGTGGGCATTTAAAAAAAACCATTGACCGGTAGGCGGGCATGCAGGCATATTTTTAAAGACTATTGACTGGTAGACGGGCATGGCTAAAATCACGACTCCAATTTCGACCAATCAGATGGCTAGATTTCTAAAGAGAGGTATATAAACATGTATATAGCAACCATAGTCATTATAAAGTTCTTACCACTATCCAGCCACTGTAGGAATGAACTTCTATACTTATTATCCCTTTCCATCATCATGCAGGGAGATGGACTGATCAGATATTGGTTACTAGCTCAAAATAATTTCCCATGCTGGTAGGAAGGTGTTTAGTCAGAAATACATGTAGATGAATGAAGAGATGTCAGTCCTTTGATTATAGGAGTGGGTTATCCACAATTTGGTTAAACCCTTGTATTTGGAATGTTTTAGGCATGTCGGCTCTGACAATCTACATTTTTGTATAGTTGAGGGGCGTACGATGCATGCTCGGGCAACAGTAACTTGGCAGTCAATAGTCTAATCTAACGGAATTCTTAATTCCAACCTTGGACCAAAAACTACAACTAACTCTTACTTCAACCTTATCCATTTACCATCCTAATTATGAACCCTCATCTTATCTTGATGAATAGTCATGAGCAATTGTTGCCTGAGCACATACATGTACGTCCGAGTACCGTATGAAGCTGTGGAAATATTTTCTTTGTTAATGGTTTCTTTTTATGACGTAGTATTGATCTTGTTATTTGATTACAGGATAAAGACCTCGTTGATGCCTCTGCACATATTGCTGAACTGACCGGAAGACTGAAAAAGCTGGATCTAGCACATAGGGTAAATTTATAACAAGAATGGCACACAGTATTTTACATTGTATGATAATTTTGTATGTGAATAGATCAATGACTATGATTTAGCAATACAGGTGGCAATTCGATTCATGAAAAGGTTAACATTCTAAGAAAGCAGACAAGATAGAAATGAATTTTGCATTTAAAATGACTTGAATGTAATGGAGATAAAAGGCAAATCAAGACAGACATTCTCGGAGTAAAGTACAAGGTTTGCTGTTGTTTTATAAGCGTTTCCTCTTCATATATCGCAGTTTTAGATTAATAATTAAGTATTTATAGGGAGTTGTCTTTATATTATGTGGTGAGCTGCGAGTAGAATTGTGCGTTTCACAAGAGATATTTAAAAAAAGTGCACAGCTACGAATATAATTCTGACAGACAATATTGTTGAGATTGGAAATCAACTATTTCATCTGGGCTTTTGTGGCCCCCTTGTCACATCATTTGTGTGTATCATGGCAGGACAAGCAATGATTCTGCCAAAATATCATATTCGTTTGGTATGTCATTTTATATTTGAAGGATACTAAACAACAGAAGGAGAAGGAGAGAAAGAATGTGGTTGATCTGAAGACACAACTCGACGAGAGTTTCTCTGAAGTGGAACAACTCAAATGTAGGTCATTTATCATATCAGCAATTGTTTACAAGTAATTGTTTGTTATCCTCCTCTTTTTAAAAATTTCTTTCTTTTTTTCCAATTCATCTTTACTCTCTTTTTTACTTCATTTCCCTTTGTATTGATTTATTTATTTCTGATATTTATACAGAGCTATGAGGCCCTATTTGATAATAATGATATTCAATAACAATTATGTATATAGACAAATAAACAAATGAGAAAAAAATAAAGCGTATATTCACAATCGTTGGTATTCTCGTAATAAATGAGGATTTTTGTAGAAAATATTCTTATATATACAGATGGTAATCAGCTTTCAAAATCATGACCTTTTTTTTCCAGACCTACCAAGAAAAGGAAAGAAAATAGCCTCTGAACCTTTATTTTCTCCCATTTTTCCATCTTCTTGATTTTCATTGATTTAGACATTCATGTACACTGTAGTTGGAGGATGTACATTGAAGGGAGTGTAGCATGACGAGACTATGTGTCTTTCCCATGGCCCTACTCGGGGCAAATCGGGTTTAATACGACTACGGACGACGCGACCTTGACCTTCCTTATCATTACAAATTTTCTTACACTCTTGAGTTGACTTATTCCGTTTATTTATTTACTAGCTGATCTGATGGACCGTGCAAACAGAAGCACTGAGCACAGGATTGATATCACTAAACTTCAGGAACAGATCAAGAACATGGAGGCTGAACTAGAACTCTCTGGTAAGTTATCTTCTTAGCAGCAGGGTTCCCATGGTCATGAAAAAACCTAGAAAATCATGGAAGATGAAGTAAAAAAATCTCCCAAAGTCAGAGATAGTCATGGAAATATATCGTGGCTGTGGGCCATGTGTGGTTATGGCAGCCTTCCAGTTTCAACTGGCATACTGGATGCTGCAAAATGGTACTTAGAGTTAGGGTGCATTTGAAATGTAACATCTGGGAATTTTGGGGTATTGGCGCTTGAGAAAAGTTATGACACTAATGAACATTATGTAACCACTCAATTTTCTAAAAACAAGACTGAAACCAGATTGATAAACCCTGAAGTCAATAATGAATGACAGGTTTTGAAAAAGGTAGTATACAAGGCAACTACTCTTACTATCACTTTCGTTTTAACTGTAGGGGAGAGAGAAAAGCGTAAGGATCAGCTACTGGACCTCCAGCGCTCCAAGCAGGATAGGACGGATGCTGAACTGACCTCACTCAGACAGGCATACGAGAGACAACACAGGGACCTCAGTCTGTTACAACTCAACATGGAGAGTCAGAGAGAGAGAGCAGAGGAAGCCATCTCTAAGATATCTCTGTAAGTATTGTTCTCTCTATGATATATGCTCCAACATATGGTTGCATTTTGATTTTGTTCTGGTTTAGGGTTAGCGCTAAGTAAAATGTTTAGTACAATATTGAAGTTCAGAATTCAGTTAGTAAAGGATATTGACTGAGGAACAGTTGTTGTTAGAGCGCATGTCACCAGGCTCCACAAAACCGCCAAAAAGTTGCATGTATTGGTTGCCAGTTCGAGCTCAATACAAGTGGGAGTGATCAGAATGGTCAAATTTCAGTTTTTAGTATTTACGGACAGAGTATACTTACGTCTATGTCTGGGTATTTTGGGAGAGGTTTTTTTTTTTTATTATAGACCTTTGTTAATCTGCTTTTGAGTTTGTTGTAGTAGTTTTAATTTCTTTATGACCCCGGCTACTGGTCTCATTTTTATCATACTATTTTGTCTATTTTTTATGGAATAACTTGCTGGAATACCTTAAAATACAGAAACATATGAATAGTTTAGAAGTAATTTGAACACATACTTATTTATCACTTTGTATACATGTAATTTGCTCAATTATGAAACCAGTGCACCGTTTCCACTCCTGTATTCTATTCTGTAGTGCCAGCACCAATTTTTTACACATCATTCGCACCCTTGCCAACCATTCCGTTTCTAACAGAACCGTTACGTTTTTGAAGTTTTTAGAGCCCTAATAAACGGAATGTTCTGATTTGGGGGAATACATGTAGTATAAATACCAATCGGCTTTCCATAGCATCGATCTGATGAGTGCTGGAAGGACTGCATTGCGCAAGATACGTGCATCGTGTTTGCTGCGCGCCACACTGATCTCTATTTGCAGCATGTAATAATGAGCACGCGTGTGCGTAGAGTGCCCATAGAGTGCCATGCATAATCCCTCAGCCATAGGCACCGCACAGCGTGCACGCGTATTTCACATACAGTGCAGTCGCGGCGTATGGTACTTGATTTGTGATGGGCGTTCAGTTTTCTGAATTTCAAATTTGAAATTTGAAATTAGAAATTTATCCTGCCTTTTTTTCTTTTTCTTAAATGACATTGTAAATTCCATGTATTTGCAAGTGATAGTGAAAGCTATATTGAATGGAGTCTTGCCACAAGGGACTTCATGTTTTGCGTACATCAGTTCATACTCCTTTCACGTTCCAATATTACATGGTTGAGTTTTGTTCACAAACGTCTGAAGAGTTGACAGCTATGTAGTGAATCTAACAAAACATGTTGACATCGCTACTCAAGAATTTGGCAACAATTACTTTGAACTTTACATTTGTACCTTCTTTATTTCCAGGGAAACCGACTCCATCTTTGATTCTAAGAGGACCACACCGACCCCGCCAAAGAACGGTCTCTCAGCAGCTTCCATCAGCTCCATCAACGGAGAAAGCCCCTTTGTGAGCAGTGCAGGGGAAGGGGGCATGGCTCTCAACCACAGCAGTGTGGATACTGAAGAGCTGCTTGAAACAACTCACTCTGAACAGGTGGGTAAAAAATGCAAAGTTGGAAATAAGTTGAAAAGTAGAGATTCAGAAATGTTGCAGTGATTTGACTATTTGTTGGAATTACATATTCCATGTTTTAAAACAGTTGATTTATTATCCAGTTCATTGGAAAGAATTGGAAAGAATGCTTTTCCTGTAGTTATGTAAAAGGCAAATTATTCTTTGTACATGTAGCTTGTGGTTATAATAACCTTACATGTTTTATCATTTGTTTTAATTTTTAATTTTTTATCTTTGGAAAATGTGATCATTTTCATATTGGCAAATAAGTAATCCCCGAAAAAAGTCTCCTGAAGAAATTTAATATAATGCAACTTCACACAAAGCGAAGGCACGTTACATGTAAGAGTTTCTTAAAATTGTCGCATGATGAATTTGATTTGATGTATGATCACATGATAGCTGACATCAATAGGGCCTCTTTCATGTTAATTCTTAATGTGATCTATTATGTCTTCTTGTCTCCATGTATTTTCTCTCATGTTAGCTTGGCATGTCTCCCACCAGCAAGCTCCACAGACTGCTGACAGAGTCCAGACAGATGGTGGAGAACCTGGAACAGACTACACTACCTCCCTACATAGCCAAAAGTAGCCCAAAGGCGGATCAGGTGATATGGCCTCGGTGACAGAGAGTCGGAGGTTGAGAGAGAGAGAGTGAGAGTGGGAGTGAAAGGAATAAAAGAGTGAGAGAGAGAGAGAGATGCGATGCATGGAGAGAGGCAAGGGCTGAGAGAGAAAGAGGAGGATGAAAGATGGATAGTGCCTCCATTCACAGTAGCCCACATGGGGACCTTGTGATATGGCCTCAATGACTGAGAGTGAAAAAGGAAAAGTGAGAGAGAGAGAGAGAGAGGGGCGGAGATACGAAAGTAAATACGGGAGAGAATGAGAGTGACAGAGAGTTGCAGAGAAAAGTGAGAGAGCAATGTATTTATTCATTATATTGTAGACCATCCAGCTTGTGCAAATTCTATTACAGGTCATCATAAGATGGGTTCAGAGAGACAAATCTCCAAAAACACAACATTCTATCTTACACACGTTAGGCTGTGAGCTGTTAAAAAAAAAATCTATCGAACTTTCAAACTAAATAGGATGAATCCTGTGACTGTGTTCAGCGAGATGAACTATCATTCGTAATACCACGCCTGTATCTTTCTCCACACTATCTGGACTTGTAACCTCATCTAGATCTGCTGAGCTAAGCTAGTAAGTTTTGTAACAGATATCTGATTACTGAGTGGAGGAAATCCTCTGTGTTCCTTGAAATTTGAGTCAACCTCACCAGGGTTTTAGCGTGGAGGTTGAACAAATATTCCAGGACATTGGACAGCTATGGTCAAGAGTGAAATATTTTGTAGCAAAATTCGTCCCATCTGACAATTTACCCCTATTATCTTTGCGAAATTTATCTAAAGCATGATACATCCTCTTCCCTACGTGTCCTATACAATCAATTTTCTGTACTAATTTTTGAATTAGACTTCCCATAGATGTATCCTTAACCCATTCAAATGATTTGCTATCCCCATCACTAACCATGTTTGTATATTTTAGTTTATGTTTTGTTACCGATCTACGCCATATTTTTGCTGCTGCCTTACTTCCATCATATGATGTTCCCTGCCTTTGTTGAAACAGATTTCACCTCTGCAGATTTCTTTGCTGCCATCAAGACAGCATAGCGCATAGAGGTCAGTTCTTCATTGACAAAAACCTGCCTAAATGATTCCTTCCCCTTCAAGTTGAAATGGCCCTGGTAGACCTTGTCTCGTTTCCGTTGGGCGACAAAGCGCACGACGGTGTCGCACTTCTTCCCCGCCACCTTTCTTTCGCGGTGACGGCAGCCTAGATGTCTCTCTCTGCAAGCTGCATCCCGGTCTCTCCAGCCACCTTACAGATCTTCTTGATCAAGCCCTCCTCTGTCTCATTCCCCTCCTCCTCAGCCAGACTGCTGATCCTCAAATTGTCCTTCCTCCCAGCCTGCTCTATCGCATCTTGCCGGAACTGGAGTGGAGGTAAAGAAGATGGGGATTGACCACCTCCATATCTGAGTGCAGGCAGACCTCTTTCACTGCCTGGACTATAGCAGGAATGGCTGCCTTTACCTCTGCCTTAACTGCCTGTTTAACAACATCTCCCATCTTGCCATAGTCACCAATCTCCAGCTCCTCAAGATGATCACCGATATCATAATCAATGAAAATCCCCTTCTTTCCGGAGATGCTGCAGCTGCCATCCCTCGTTGAGAAGCGACCTTCTGATCAACATCAGCGTTGACCACAAACGGGCGCTGTGGTGATGGGGGTTTTGATTGGCCCTGAGCTGCTCCTCCTAGAAACATTCTAGGCATATCTTTCTTATCACAGTATCACTTATTTGTAACAACACTTACGCCGGTTACGCGAAAAGGATTTCAACAATCATGGCAACAAGTTCTTGGTACGAAAGGCAGTTGTTCTTGTATGCTTCAATGCAGAAGAGGAGACATTGTACTTCCTCCTCTGTGTCCAGTTCCAACACTTCGTCAAAATGTCCCCCTGCCATAACTTCTGCATAACAGAGGATATTAATCTAACCCAATATCCAATCATTCTACACTTAATTTTATGCAATATATTTTACCACGTCCAGTTTCACCATAAACTATGCAGTCAGGTGTGCGCTTATTTACAAACAATGTTGTTCTTCAAAATTTTCTTAAGAAAACTTCAAGTTGTTCTATACACTCATAGCCCCAGACCTCAGCACCATATAATAGAATTGGCAAAACTACCAGTGAGTAATCAAATAAATGACAATGTGTATCAACAGATAAATGCAACCTTTTTGCCTTTACTAACATACTATACATTGCCTTTCTAGCTTGTGTGACCTGTTTAGCAATTGCTTTTTTAAAATTACCAGTATAATTAAACGTCACTCCTAAATATACAAAGTCAAAAACAACTTCTAGTACACCACCATCATAAACAAATTCTGGAATTCTTCTAACTTTCCCACATGAAAAAAACAACAAAAAAAAGATTTGCTGGTATTAACAGTGAAGTGCCAAGTATCACAATAAACTTTCACTGTGTTTAGGGCCTTTTGCAACTCTTCAGGAGTTTCTGCTAGAATAATTGTGTCATCAGCATATAACAAAGAAAATAATTTGTAATATATTTCATTACCATCAAAAGGCAACTTATTTTTTTAATAATAGTATTAAAAAATGTAAATATTCTTCTTGTTGAAAGGTAAATGTAAACATTATTGTCTCATAAAAAAGCAATTAATATCCAATTAAAGTGTTTTTAAAGGTATTTTTGTGTGTGTTGTTCCGACATGTCTGACGTTCTCGGTCTCTCTCACTCTCGGATCTCGCTCGTTTCTGCTTCACTATCGTCCGCTATGAAATTTTGTGGAGGGTTTACCGAAATAAAAAACAATTAAATCGTCCAAGATATCGACGAGGGTGTGAATTTTTGGTTCGAATTAACAATTTGGTTATATAAGAGATGGATATTTGTAACATATGCAATAATATCCCGACCTGCACTCGGGTTTAAAATCTGATTTCAAATCTTGGTCCCATGGATTCAATTTATTGTCTGTTGTACGTACATGTATGTTTATAAATTATAAATGTGCCCCTCTTTCTGCACAGCCACCCACAAGCTCCACGAGATGTCACGAACACGCTGTGATGGTGTGCATTTTGTCCGAAGAAAGCAAAATTTGCTGTTAGGGGTGATGGGATGATATTGAATCTCCTTCATCCATCTGGAGGCGAAATAACTGTAGGCCTTCTGATCCTTATAGTCGGCCATCAATCTTGTATGGAGTGGAATATCATCAATGTTCTGAAGATATGAACCAATCTCAAACGCCATGGTTGGTGGCCACTTATTAATCGACTCTGATTCACCCTTCCAGTCTTGGAACTCTTATGGTTCTGGCAAATTTCCTATCGGAGTCTTAAGGAGGTCTCCATAGTGCTCTTTCCGTTTTTCTAACGGCAAACTTTTTCTGAGAGAATTCTCTACATTTTATCTTTATCACTTCCCATTTTGTAACAAAGTCTACATGTATCTCTTGATCTTCTTCACATTCACTAATACTTTTCTTTTTTCCTATTTATTGCTCTATCTACTGGGACAAAGAATAAGGACATTGACAACTTGTTTTGCAATTGGCCATGGTATTTATTACTTGTAATATAGAAACTTCCAATCGTCATTAGACCTGTGGTATAACCAATAATTCGAATGAAAATAGTCTGTTAACTTCACAATGAACAACATTATCAGAAAAAATACAACGGTAACGTACCATCATTAAACAGAGAGTAAACAGTCTAAATTAGCCTAGGGACCTGGCCGGGATTTGCAATTTATCATGATAACGTCATGGAAACCAATCAACGCAGTTCTCTGGCCTGAGACACATAGCGTTCAATGCAGTTCTCTGGCCTAGCTGAGACACGTAGCGTATTTAAATAAAAACTAATCAACGCAGTTCTCTGGCATGAGACACGTAGCGTAGGCCTATTTAAATAAAAACTAATCAACGCAGTTCTCTGGCCTGAGACACGTAGCGTTCAAATAAACACTTTCTTGCCTAAAACTGAGGATAACTAAAGGCCTTATTGGTAATCCTCAGACTACAAATAAAGTGTTATCGGGGTGTAAACAATAATAATTGCATTAGCATTTCCCATCATTGGCTCGAAGACTGTTCTCTTGCAAACTGGTATATTCGACATGTGCAAATCAAAGATAATTCCGCGGTTTGGCGTTCAAAATTTTAATAATTTTCTGCCACACGAGACGTGGCTGCTCAGACATGGATCGCCGCCACACCGCCGTCAGATGGTATGAAAATGCTCATCCTTTGCATATTTGCGAAAGTATTACGAATCGCAACAGACAACAATTCGTATAATCATTTAGATCAATACAGATCTGAACATAACTTGGCTGACATTTGTTTCAACATGTTTTGCATGCTAGAGGGTTAGTTCGGTAGAATGAATATATTATGTAACATTTCTTACAAACTTTACGCAGTTTTTTCCTCAACCTTCAACAAAGTTACTGAGTCACTTCAATGTAGAGCGCTTAGACTCCTGATAAAGCGACGTTATAGGCTATACAGGTGTATAAGCGAAATAATATTTAATCATTATTATTATTAGTTAAGGGGGGTTCTTTAAACGAAGACCAGTAAGGGAGGAATTGAACGTCCAAATTCCCAAGAAGGCACCTTGTAAATGTTCGAAATGAAGTACCCTTGTCGGAGGTGAAGCTCCGATTTGTTGAAAGTTATTTGTGGGCCTGATACAACGAGTCCTCCAATTCGGCGAATTATGACCGCGCATACTTGTTACCAGCCCTGTGGTTTCTGTCGGGTATGTTTTGTCTGTCCGGTGGGTAATTACCATACTTGACCCGAGGGAAGACATCAGACCAGATGACCTTTACATGACCTACAGCTGCTGTGACGTACTGAAAGCAGTTCGCTACTAAAGCAGTAACTGTTTCTTAGGACAACTTCGAAATACCATGGACTGAATGAGGTATTATTGTCCAAGATAATTCCGCTTTGGGGAGAGGAAAGTTGAGGGCTGACCGCATGTTTACATTACGGGGACTGGTTTCTTTCCCTGTCCAAGGTTTATTACATCATCAATTTACCTTAATAGCCTCCTCCTGGCTCCCACCCATAAATAAAACTTTGTCCCAGGTAGCTGTCAATAAACTATTTTAACTCCTCTGCGCTGGTTAAAATCAATTATATGACTCATGTTTAAGGAGAGAGACATTATACTTCCAGTAGCCTGGCCCTTTACGGCCTTTCGTTGTTCTTATTATCAAAGAAATTGCATTATGATCACTTCTAAACATTGGACGTATGTCTGATGACACTACCAGTGATGACACTACCAGCGATGACACTACCAGTGATACAGTTTCTTCACCAATTGACCAATGGTCTAACCTGGAAGCTATTTTCAAGGTTACATTTCTCAATGTAAATTGTTTTAACATTTTTGTTATATTTTCTCCACACATCAGTTAACTTTAGTTTCTGTAAAATGTTTTTAGAAGCAACAGGTTTTCTATATAAATACGCATGACCAATTGTAGCGCATGGGTCCCTTTATCGATCCGACGTCTATACAAAATTCCATCTCGGATCACAAGTTTGTCCCACTCTCTGAACAACAAATGGGCTTCTATCGACCCTTCCTTCCGTGACCTTACGGGAGGGCAACAACCTTTTTTTACACAAGACATTACTCTACTGATGGCAGAGTCTTTCCTCTGTTCTTCTGCCCAATTCGGGGTACCAGGAATCTTAACATGGGGAACCTCAAGGGATGTAGCCTCATCACCATTTACCTGATCACTTACAACATCATTAACCAAATATCAACATTTAAAGCATAACCTACTACAGCCTGAAAAACTTCAGCATCGACTGGGCATTCAATATCCTCACAGAGCGATATTAAAGTCAATTTAATATCATAATTAGCCAGGGCTGCCAGCCAACGGTGCCCTGTGGCATCGAGCTTTGCAGTAGTGAGTACATACATAAGGGGGTTACTTTCAGTCCGAACATGAACTTTATTTCCGTACAGAAAATCATGGAACTTATCAGTCACTGTCCACTTCAATGCCAAGAATTCTAATTTGTGAGCGGAGCAATTTTTTTCACTCGGTGTTACTGATCTACTTGCATAGGCGACGACACGTTCCTTTCCGTCATCATCGACCTGGTACAGGGCTGCTCCTAATCCCTGCGTACTAGCATCAGTTTGTAAGATAAAAGGCTTTATAGAAAAATCAACATACTGTAATACTGGGGCACTTATTAATTTCTCCTTTAGTTCATTACAAGCCTGATTGCGCTTTCTTGTCCATACCCATGGTGGTGCACTACTCGCGGGGGTCTGCGTTTGTGTTTACCTTTACGCTGGCGAGGACCACCGATCAACTCATAGAGGGGGATAGCAATCTGGGCAAAATTCGGGATAAACTTACGATAATAACTAGCAAATCCTCAGAAAGTCCTTAATTCTTTCACATTCTGAGGCACGGGCCGATCCCTCATGCTATCAATCTTAACGGGGTCGGTCTGGATCCCGTCTCCCGAGAGTACATGTCCTAAATACTTCACTTGCGTCTGGAGCAATTTACACTAAGAGGCTTTAAATTTGAATCCATCTTGGGCTAGCTGACTAACTACTAACTCTAATGTGGCAAGGTGTTCCTCAACTGTCCTACCGTACACAATTATATCATCTAAATAGACAACACAACATGAATTATTCAGGCCTCCAAGGCATTTTTCCATGGCTCTTTGAAATGTACTGGGGGCATTACACAGTCCAAAACACATACGATTGCACTCCCAAAATCCCAATGGGGGCGGCAAAACAAAACACTTATGTCTGTCTGTCTCATCTACTTCTACATGTAATTGCCAATACCCAGCTTTCAAGTCTAGGGAACTGAACCATTTGGCACCATGCATCATCTGCAGAGTTTCATCAGTTCGTGGGAGGGCATAACTATCTTTAATTGTCCTTTCAATTAACTTCCTCATGCTGTGATGGTGTGCATTTTGTCCGAAGAAAGCAAAATTTGCTGTCAGGGGTGATGGGACGATATTGAATCTCCTTCATCCATCCGGAGGCGAAATAACTGTAGGCCTTCTGATCCTTATAGTCGGCCATCAATCTTGTACGGAGTGGAATATCATCAATGTTCTGAAGATATGAACCAATCTCAAATGCCATGGTTGGTGGCCACTTGGTAATTGACTCTGATTCACCCTTCCAGTCTTGGAACTCTTCAGGTTCTGGCAAATTTCCTATCGGAGTCTTAAGGAGGTCTCCATAGTGCTCTTTCCGATTTTCTAACGACAAACTTTTTCTGAGAGAATTCTCTACATTTTATCTTTATCACTTCCCATTTTGTAACAAAGTCTATCTCTTGATCTTCTTCACATTCACTAATACTTTTTCTTTTTCCCTCTTTATATGACTCATGTTTAAGGAGAGAGACATTATGCTGCCAGTAGCCTGGCCCTTACGGCCTTTCGTTGTTCTTATTTTCAAAGAAATTGCATTATGATCACTTCTAAACATTGGACGTATGTCTGATGACACTACCAGTGATGACACTACCAGCGATGACACTACCAGTGATACAGTTTCTTCACCAATTGACCAATGGTCTAACCTGGAAGCTACACCATCCGCATCATGGGTCAGGTCATTGGAAATGAAGATGATGGCTTCATTGTTAGTTATGTTGCCAGGGGTGTCTGATGAATTGATAAATGTCATCATTGGGTGGATGGTGACACTCTGTGTCACCCAATGTGCACTTTGGACCTCGTCCTGGGCGGTGCAGGTAAAATTCTCTGCATAATCCATTATGATCACTGCTGACTTTGGTTTGATCTTGGTCTTGGCCTTCTGCAACTGTTCTTGTTGCCATTTAGCTCGGAATAGGTGTCCATTGAAGGTGGTCATCTCTTGTTCTAACTCATTTACAATATCACCAAGTGTGCCTTCCAAGTCTACCAGATCTATTACTTTGATGGTGCTCACTTTGTTTTTGGCATGTATCTCTCTCTCAACACGTTTCCACTTTTTGTACTGCACTTTGCTTTCGATGTCTGTTTCCAGCAGTGGGCCCAGTTGTTTGGTTATGTTTTTCACACCACAGTTAGGACATTCACGATCTATGCATGGCTTGGGTGAAATTTGGCTGTTTTCAGATTTGCACATTGTCATTTGTGCAAGAGATGCTTCATCAGAACTAAGCTTGGGCACTGATTTAGAAGAAGCTCGCTTGTTAATGGCATTCAACTTCATCTTAATGTTTTCACATTTAATGCAGCAGCAGACGGCTCGCTCTGCCGCTTTCATGTGCCTCACATTCTTCGGTCGGAAGTGGATGAATTTCACGTATCCAACTTTAATTTCGGGATATTTGGCTTTGAATCGTTGGTAAGCAGTGGAGTATGAACACTCCAGATGGTGAGTGGGAATGCCATGTTTCACTCTTTTTTTGAGAGGCACAGGTCGAGAAAGTTCTGACGACCACCAGTAGTTACAGATGGTGAGTGCATCTTCATCCGAGATCCCCTGCCTTGTTTTCTTGATCTCTATGATTATATCTTTCGCTTTGTGCTTTCGGACTTTCTGCCATGACCTTCTATTCACTCCCAGAAATCGACGAGCACGGCGACAAGTGCGATCAAGTACTTGTAGCTGCGAGCAAAGTGCTTTGGTTGGCTTCTTTTAGAGTTCATGCATTCATTGATAATCGGTGGCTCGGGATCTCTGGTACTGGCTTGCAGAACAGCACTCAAGGCTCTCCTATCTTTACTATTGTAAGATTTACTCAGTCTTTTGATATGTTTCTTTATATTTGAAGCTATTATATCAGCTTCTGGGCTGATGTTGATCCCTTGGTTTATCAACTGTTGTTTCTTTCTTGGTGTTGCAGATGGTCCAAAGGTCAGTGATTCTACCAGTTGAGCATAAGTTCTTGGACTCTGTGGCATAGCTTTCATTATTTTCTGACGTTTTCTGTAGAAGGTTGCTGAGCTGTTTCCTTTCCGACGAGGCCTCTTCACTTTTCTTCCTGTGTTTGACTGTCTTCCTGAATTGGTGGCTTCCTCATCATGTTTGTCTGTAGGCCTACTGTTAACTTCATCTTCAGGGCATGTTGGGGTTTGTGGTATTATCTGTGATTCGAGGTTAGTGGTTTCCTGGTCAGGTTGTTCGTTTTCCAGGCATGCTGTTGAGCGTGGTGTTTTCTTCCTTTCTTTGTCTTTTTGCTTTACTGTGGTTTTCTTTTGTTTTGACATTCTCGCTCTTGACTCCTTCATCTTCAGCTTGAAGTATTCCTTCCTCTCTTCTTGTGTCAAATCTTTGAAAGGCTTTTCCCCTTCATTCCTTTGACACACCTTCTTACTCTTCTTCTTTCGTTGCTCTTGTTTAGAAGCTGCCCATTTACGTCTTTGTTCTGCCTTCTGTTTCATGGCCTTATCCTCTATACTAATGTATGCCTTCCTCTTTCGGGCAGCATCCTTCTCTGAGTGTTCTTTGAATCTTGTAGGTTTAGTAACCTTCATGTTACTAAAAAACTTTGCAGTTCTGCTGGTTCCACAAGTTTTCTCACAGTCATTTTTGTCTTTTCTCTAGTTTGTGATCTCAGGCTCCAATTAAATTTAACTTTAAATGCCATGATGTTCAGGATTCATTTACCTGCATTGAAATGATAAATTCAAAGGTAATCTCTAAAAGACCAAATTGTACATATCACATGGCGATGCGTCATCTATTTATTTTATTTTATTTTAAGTAGAGCTAGGGTCCAGGAAATTCAAGCATTATTACTCACATACACCTTACCACACAACCGCTATCATGTGACCTCTCATACACACAAATTTGTTTGTACAGGCTTATCAAACTTTCAGTATTTTGATCAAGCATTAATTAATCACTCATATTTTTATTTAGTGTGTTGTAACAACTACATATTACTATTACTTCAATAAATAAAACACCAAATGTATTTCAATTTAAAAATTGATTGTTCTACCCTAAACGAATGTTGAGTGATCCAAACTAGGTACTGTAATCTCTACAGAAGAATATTAATATAGACATCAGTTTCACTGTCTGTATGGATGTCTTCATTTTTCACAAAACAAATTATCACAAAGTCTAGTTGTCTGACATTACTATGGGTGTTAAAGCCAAATTCTATCTCCTGCAAAGACATTTCATTTAGAAAGAAACAAGTCCAAAGCAATCCTAAATTGTTTATCAATCAAAACAAACCAGGCTGACTCTACATCATATTTCCCCCAAACCACATGGTATTTCCTGTTCACCCAACACAGAAGACTGCATGTGGGACAGCACACAAAATAATGCCACTGAATCAGACCCTACATCGCATGTTTATTTTGCTATTTTCTCAGCCATAATTTACTTTTAAATCCCTCAAATCATAATGTTATTTCTGAGATTTCTTTGGTTAAAAACATAGAAATAATATACATACCTGATAGTTGAACAATAACTGTAATCTTTTGACTTATATTTGTCAAGGCTGCATAATTTGACCAACATCACACATGCTCATAAGTAAAAGTGGTGCATTGCAGTTGGTCCAAGGAAAACACTGCTATGTGCATGCACTCCCATGCTCCAATGTATTGACTACATAAACATAGGGATGGATGTATATGGCAGGGCTGCCAACCTTTGGAAAGAGTTTGGAGTGAGACAATGCGAGGGAGCGGAGCGACCAAGCCCAGCGCCCGAGGATGGTGTGGAAGGGGTGTCCCCCTTCCACGGTAGGGAGCTTTTACAATTTTGCAATTGAAATGGTGCAATCTGGTGCATACTTTAACCCTGATTCCACAAATACATAAGGCAGGATTCAAATAGGTTAATTGATTTCATGAAGTACACTGACCTTGAAAAATACAAACTTCCACATTTGTAAGTGCATTATTCCAAATCAACTTTCTTTATAAGCTTAGCAGTTGAACCTCAACCTATGATTATCTGTAACAAAATGGACAAATCCTCACTCAACAGGAACATGCATACTGAAAATAATAAATAGATATATAATATATAAAAATAATATAAAACTTAATAAATAGATATATAATGAATATATAACAAATACTAAAAATAAATAAATCATTCTTCAAAATAAGTATACCTCTCATCCAGTTAATCTTGAGATAAGGCTGGACTGCTGCTTCCCAAGATGATACTAGAACAAGTGATCATTATGATGTCTGTCCATACTGGGTGTCATTCATTCTTCAAAATAAGTATACCTCTCATCCAGTTAATCTTGAGATAATTTGCATTTCAGGATGACCTTACTCTCTGCTGGTAGCTCAAACTTAAAGCAAGGCTGGGCTGCAGCTTCCCAAGATGATACTAGAACAAGTGATCATTATGATGTCTGTCCATACTGGGTGTCAATTAGCAAAGCCATTTACTTTTTCCTCTCATCCAGTTAGTCTAGTGGGATTTGTTGTAACTGGAGGTTGCGCTCCGCGATGCCCTCAGTACCTCTGCTGGTGGTTCAAACCTGCAACGGGGCTCCGATGCTGCCATCTTGATTGTCATGATGGAGCTGAGCGTACCATTTAAGTGGAGGGCATTCCTGGTGTCTGTCTTGTTTAGACCGATGGACGAAAAAACCCTCTCAGCATCAGCATTGCTGTGGGGAAGACAGAGCACCAGCTGAGCCACCTTCGCGAGCCTCAAGAACCTCGGCTGCCCAGTTACCTCGTTCTTCAGCGAAGAAAGGTGGACCCAGAGCTTGTCAATTCTAAGAAATTCAGCTTCTGCATCTGTAGAAGTAAACTCCTTCCACTGCCTGGAAGACACCTCATCCATCATCTGATAGTCCGTAAACTCTTCTTGCACCTTGTCCTGATCTTGTGGACTATTAAACGGCAGTAGATGCTGGAACCTAAAATAAAAAAGAAATGAAACGCAAAAAATCTCAGATCTGAAGTAACAATATCACCTCAAGATTCAAATCATAGACTGATTTGATTAAAAATTAAAGACTAAGACAGGCATCTCTGCATTTTTTATATGGCAATATTGACATACCTGTCAATGAAGAAGAGCACATCATCAATTGACGCTTCCATCTTCTGGTGCCAGTCAACGAAGGTAGCATGTTGTAGGACCGGCTCATCAAGGGGGAGACGTGAGAGGGCGTATGAAACTGCCTCACAGAAGAAGCTCCTTACACCACCAAGGAACTTTTTAACCTGCGTTTCACTGATGTCGCCACCTTCCAACAGTCGGTTTAATGTCCCGCGAGTAGTAAACCCAATAGTGAGCTTGCTGTCTGCATTGACAATAAGTAAGCAATGAACTTTTCTTTAGCACTATTTGCAATTGAATAATTCCACGCACATTATACAAAATATTTATTTTGTGTTACAATGATCATTTAATTTCAATGTATCTCAGTTAGAATTGCAATGGTCCTTCATTGTGATGAAATAACAGTCATGTTGAGTTTAGAAGGTTAGCCATTTATGTGCATGTTTGTAAGTGTACATCATGACAGAAAACAAGGTACATACCAGGCAGCTGGTTCTCCTCTGCTTTGTACTGGATGTCTGACACTCTGATGTCCTTGATTTTCTCAGGTTTCATGAACTTGCTCATAAGCTTCCGGATGTACAAATGCATCTGTGGATTATAATACAAAATTAATCTCAATATATACAACAACAATAATAATAATAATAATAATATAGTACTTATATTAGCGCATTATATTCATGATCTCTATGCGCTTTACAAATGAATTATTTATTACATAAAAATTGAACGAATAATACAATATTATTCTACATTATACTAAATATTATGCTACATTATACTATACATTAAATCTATATTGCATTGCATTCTACTTAATATCACGTGAAATTAGATTACATTACATATCATTACATGATGTCTTACTATTGAATTAAACTACATTACGCTACAACAATCATATGAAAAAAGATAAGTCTTGATAGATGTTTTGAAATAATGTGTACTTATAAATCTTTGACTGCCTTCTAAGTTTTTATATGTATTCATGTGAACAAAATTGAGAAAGTTTTAATTTATTGTTTATTTTCAGATAAATTGCAGCCTACACACCTGTTTGTGCAAAAGATGTACGGAGAAGCATTGCCGTTGGAGCAGAAGGTTGAAATCGGTGAATGTTGGCAAAGTTGCCTGGTAAAACATAAGGTGAAGCTCCGTCATTGGGTTGGAGAATAGTTCTTGTAGCCGCTTGAAGCGAGCCTGGCTGTCATCTGCCAAAAGATAACAAATAGTGTTATGGCTGTATGAAATCACTTTAAAGAAGAAAAATAAAAAATAATATATGTAGCATTAATATTATAAAGGTGGATTATTATTATTTTCATTCGACCTTAAAAATATGTACATACAAAGTAAAAGATATAAAATAGAGGAAGATAAGTCAGAGTGGTATGTGGGTCAGGATTCACAAAAGGGAAGTTCTTCCCTGTTGCCCGTAGGCATGTAAACCCTCAATAAATTATGATTGATAGTGTTAAACGTTAATACATGTATATATATATATATATATATTTCATCTGTACCAACATATAGAAGAAAAATATACATGTATGATGGTTGATAAATTTTAATGTACTCACTGTTCGATTTGAAGTAGCTTGCCAGTGAAGTGTAGAGTTTCAAGGTCCGATTAACTGCCTTTTCAAGACTCAGCCATCTTGTTTGAACATAGTTTACAACCGCCATGTACTGGGTGTCGCAAAACTGGCAAAATTCTGGTGGAGAAAATAGGAGATTCAAAATTACTAGGATTTTGCTTGTTGATAATATGTTGTTTTGATACGTACCTTGCTCTTATATTAACTTATTGTTTCAAGAGTGTTTATATTTTATAGATATTGTATTTTTATCTTGTTTTGTATCTTTAAATTTCTTTTACTTGATTGTGGAAAATAAAATGAACTGAACTAAAAATATAGTTTTGGAGAATTCTGTCTCTAGCTTACCCTCAAGTCCAGCCTTCCTCTTCATGCTTCCTTGAACCAATAGGCCAGATCTACTGCCATATCTTCCACTTCAAATTTTGTCACCTGCAACATAGCAATGAGTAGAAATTAATTCATATTCATCTAATGATTCATGTGTGTTCAATCTTAATCATTGTCACATGATACATTCATGCCATTGCAATAAAACCTAAAGTTGTTTAATTTGTTTGCAAATGTTTATTACTGTAACTTATAAAAGAGCAAACAAAATTGAATGAAACTATTGTATTATAGATATAATTTAGATGATATGTTTACACATGCCACACACCTTTATATGAAGTCAAATAAAAACAAATAATTACCTTTGCATAGGCATTTCCAGCCGCATGTGCGTTGTTATGGACCATGTGAGCTGGACAGCCATGGACGTAAACATCGGGTTAACGTGCAGCACTCTGGATTTAATGGAATTCCTCACTCCCATGTTGACACTTGCATTGTCAAGAGACAGGGCAATACAATTACGCCAAGGAATCTCCTCCTTTGAGAACACCTCGTCCATCTTACTGAAAATGGTTTGTGCTGTCGCAGCAGCTGAGCCACTTGTTGTGCACATGTCCAGAAATCGGTACACTACTCCTTGATTAATGTCAAAAAGCTTGACAGTCAAAGGGTTCATCTTTTCCAAGCCTGAAATAAGACAAAAGAAAAGTTTTATTAGTTGTATGAGTTTCAGGATTGAATAATAATCTACTATACTTGTAAATTTTCTTTTGAGTATGGCTGTCGGTGGATTTGCTTTCAGGAAAATATCTATTTGAATCGTATTTTACAACAATCACTTATTTGGTCGTTGAAAGTATATCAAAATATGTCTTTTTAACGTGAGAATAATAATTGTCGATGTCAATGTTTTTTTTTTTTTTAAATATTAAATGAAGGCTTTCATTTTGATTCTATGGTGTTTTATATCACTTCAAATCTTAAATTTATATAATGTGTAAGGTTACCAGTGTCATTTGAACCATCTGTCGACAGGGAGAACGGTTGCTCTCGTAGCTGCTTCACCAGCTGCTGATGGAAATATGGAGCCAGTGCCCCGTTAACAATGCACGTAGTCTTGGTCCGCGCCGATCGGTATCCTGCGGCCGTGGGGGAGTCTGGAAAGCACTCTTTCATAAGTGGGCTCAAGTGATCCGAGAAGGCCAGCGGTACGTTGTGCTCCACCAATGACATGGCCATTTTGATTTCTGCTCTGCGGATCTGGAAAGATAGATATATATATATATATATTAGACACTATCAGTGCAATGAGATAAAACTTCTTCAAAGTGCATAACATTTTGGGAAACTGCAATCAACCACTTATCACTTATCACAATAAACCACTTTTATTTCATTTATATTTCTGCATATTTATTTTATAAGGCATCAAACCATTTAAAACCAATTGAGTGTGGAAAAATTTGTGCTCTCCATTTGATGGACGCCCCAACTGACAAGACTCAAAATTTCTCGGGATTATTAGGATTAATTTATGTCCATGAACAATAATTGATGCAAGAATGAATAAAAATATCATCAATCATATATTATTTGATACTTGCCTTGGTCTCTGCGCTCGACATTTCCTTGATGCTATGTGTGAAAAGAGCTATACTGGGTAGTTTTCTGAAGAGTCTCCCTATCTTTGTGCCCCTTACTGCTGATGTGGCGCTTGATGTCACTTAGGCCTTGATGCCTACAGGAACCCTCCTGATTGCAGACATTGCATCTGAAATGACCTGCCGTGGCCCCCATCGTTATAAATGGCCATATAATCGTCCACTCACGCTTGAATGACGATTTGTAGGTGGCCGCACCTTTCCGCTTGGACCCGGTCACCTTGGCCTTCTTGACAGGAACGACCGCCTGAGGCTGAACGTTGATGCCATCATCACCAGAGTCGCTGTCAGTATCTATGTCCATCGGCATCTGCATCATCTCTTCTAGATTCGGGTCTCGCTTACTTGTGACATCCAATGATCTACGTGAAATAAAGTATTCCAGGTATCAGGTATTGTTTAGTCCTTTTATTGTCAATTAGTCGTGTTACTTGCTCCCCCGCCCCAACTAAAATCTCCTCCAGCCCCCCATCTACTATGATCTAGTCTAAGCCGACCTTGATTTAATAAATCAACAAGTTTTTAACCTGCTGAAGGGCCAAGAGAAGGCTATGCTGACCCCTGACTCTAACTCATCATATAAAAGAGAAAACTAAAGGGTCGAGTTTGAGGGCACTTAATAAAAAATTTAGAAGACCAGTGGCAGTGGCGTAATGGGCCAAACAAAAATTGAGGGGCAAAACATGGTGTACTGTATGTGGCAAAATTTCTTTAAAATCCCGAGCGAGCGAGCAAAATTTTTGATCTTTTCAAAATGAAAATTTAATTTTGGGTTAGTCTAGATCTAAGATAGAGTCTAGATCTAAGACTAATCTAACAACAAGTTAGATGTTGGTATAAAATTCAGAAAATGACTTCTTAATTCTTAATTATCTCACCCTTTTTCCTTTCCTTTTCTTTCTTTTTCCCCCTTTTTTTCCTTTTTTTTTAATTGGTTTTGGAACTTTTTTTTGTTTTTGTGTGGAATGACCCCAGCCTCCCATCTGTGAAGAAGACCTTACAAATTACGGTCTACCACAAAATTTTCTACTTGTCGGACTAAGCAGACACTTTGTACTAGATCCCATCATATTGACTGTAAAACTTAAAAGCACTAATTAAATTGTCAATTATGCACTAAAATTGAGTTTAAGATACCAATTCACGAAATTATAGGCTCTTGAATACGCCCCAGATACACAGATAAATAAAATACTTTAACATCTAACGCAGATCAAGACAAGAGTTTAAACTCACCTGGCCGGCTGACGACTTTATCCGATCGCGAACACTGTGAGCCACGCACCTGCCGCCGGGCGCGCTGCGATATGTACAGCGATGACAGGCCATGGCATCGACACTCGCTTGTTTAATAGTGTCGCGCACAAAAACCC